>OW387025.1:40425996-41017713 GCA_936439885.1 Nowickia ferox
ACCGCTCAGCGGCCACTCTAGATATTAAGAACTCCTTTAACAGTCTCAGATGGCCAGACGTACTGCAGGCTTTGGAAAGAACTTTCCGGATACCAAAGTATCTTTCGAAAATAATAAGAAGTTATTTCAAGGAGAGGGAGCTCATATATGATACGAAGGAGGGAAAACGAAGAATCGCAGTCACATCAGGAGCTGCGCAGGGATCAATTCTCGGACCGGATTTATGGAACATCAGCTACGATGACATACTCAAAATCGAAATGCCACAGGACACTTTCCTGGTTGGCTACGCAGACGACATAGCGGCCGTAATAAGTGCTAGAGACATCGAAGAAGCCAGACGGAAATTAAGGCAAGTCATGATTAGAACGAAGTCCTGGCTTGACACACGCGGGCTCCAACTAGCGCTCTAAAAGACTGAAATTGTAGTTCTAACGAGGAAAAATATATCTAGAGACATAAGTATCGAAATAGAAGGAGAAACTATCACATCTAGAAGATTTGTAAATTACCTTGGCATCCGACTCGACACCAAGATGACGTTCTTGAACCAAATACAACATGCAGCAGGAAAAGCGGCAAAGACAGTATCTCAACTGAGCCGATTGATGGCAAATATAGGAGGACCACGACAAAATAAGAGAGCGCTGCTAATGGAGACCAGCAACAGCATACTTCTCTATGGCAGTGAGATCTGGGGCAAAGGGCTAAAGAAATGCAGCAAAAATGCTCTTCTTGCTGTACAAAGAACCTACCCCCTCCGGATAGCTTCAGCTTACCGAACGGTGTCTACGCAAGCCATTCTCGTTCTAGCGGGAGCGATCCCAATAAACCTTCTCGTTGAAAAAAGGAGAAAAATATGGATAGGGAAGCAGGCCAATAACTTCGAACAGAGCGATAGAGAGGCGATAAGGCAGGAAACCTACCAGAGCTGGCAGACTAGATGGAGCGAAGCAACAACAGCTGCGTGGACAAGAAGATTACTCCCCAATATAAAGGCGTGGTTAGACAGGAGTTTCGGTGAAACTGATTATTATCTGACCCAGATGATGACGGGGCACGGTTATTTTAGGAAATATCTGCACAATATAGGTAAATGCACTACACCATACTGCCTATATGAAAGAGAAAACATAATAGATGATGCCGAACACACGTTTTTTGAATGCAGTAAATGGGCCGAAAAGAGACGCGAACTCGAAGAATTAACGGGCGAGCTAAATGCTGGAAACATCATACATCACATGACAGCAAATGAGAGTATATGGCGAGCAATAGCAAAGTACTGCGAATATATTCTTAAGGCAAAGAAGCCTGATTTAGATGCTGCAGCTTAATTGACCGCAACAACAAAGTGGGGGCCTGGACGCAGGTAAATAGAATAAGATGATCTCAGGATCCAAGAGGGATCCATCTGGAAGTAATGCGGTAATAGCGGTCCCCAGATGGGCAACATATCCAAATCGTGAGGTGGGTTTTTAGCCGGTATACGTTATACCGCGGGAGTTCGGCATAGGCGTGGATGACGATCCACGCATCATGAATAAATAATTTTCCGATCTTACACCAAAAAAAAAAATATTATTATTATTATTTTATTTTTATATTTATTATTATTTCATTTTTATATTTATTATTATTTTATTATTCTTACTATTTGATTTTGGAATTGGTATCATGGTTGGCTGAGCAACTGAATGCTTTTAGCTCGCTTACATGCGCTGTACGGGAATTCTTTTCGCCTTGTTTACGTAACTCCACGATAACTGGTGATATAATTTGGTGGATTTTAAACGGTCCTTCGAACTTGGGAGTCAGTTTGGCTGCGAAAGTGTCTGCTGCGCTGGACAAGTGATGTGCCTTCACCCACACAAGTTCTCCTACCTTCGGCTTCCACTTTCTGTGCCTTAAATTATAACACCGGCCTTGGTCCTTTGCGGCTTTCACGAGTTGCTTCTTTACCAAACTGAAAACTTGTTTCAGCCTCTCAGCGTTCTTTTCCGTGCTTCGGTCACAAGTTCCTGTTCCTGGAGTTACCGCGTCGTAGAATTTTGCGGGGAGCCTTGGTTCTCTTCCTTGTACTAAGAAAGCCGGACTGTACTGGGTAGTTTCAGATTTTGCAGTGTTGAGGGCCAACTGAATTTCTGGTAAGTATTTGTCCCAGGTTTTCTGATTTTTCCCTGCGTATTGTGCAATAATAGTTTTTACTGTGCGATTTACGCGTTCTGTCGGGTTCTCCTGAGGTGTGTATGGTGCGGTTAGCTGATGATGTACTCCGAGTTGCTTTAGGTATTCTCTAAATATTTTGCTGGTGAACTGCGACCCATTATCAGTGATTAACATTTTAGGAACACCGAAATTTGCAAGGATTCTTTCTCGAAATGCTCGACGCAGGGTTTCTCCCGTCGCTCTACGCAATGGTATCAACTCCACCCATTTGGAGAATTTATCCGTAAGCACCAGCATGACTGTGTTGCCGTGTTTGGACCGAGGTAAGGGTCCTACAAAGTCGGCCCACGCGATGGCCCAAGGTTCTTCCGCTATACGAGATAGCATCTGTCCCGCCGGAAACTATTGGCTTGTTTTATATTGCTGATATCTAGACGTTTTAGCTTTAGGCAGCCAGAGTGATGGAGGCGTACTTGCTCGAAGAACATTTGGAAAATAATTATTAAATGAAACCTTGGAAATTCCTCACTGTGCTAATTTACCGGGAACTTCTACAAATTTCCCATATTATTTTGTAGGGGATAGCGCATTCCCATTAAAACACAATTTAATGCGACCGTTTCCCGGACATCATTTACCTCCTGATAAAGACAAATTTAATACTATGTTATCCAAAGCTCGAGTGCATATAGAAAATACTTTTGGCATTTTAGCTAATCGATGGAGAGTATTGCATACAACAATGCATATGTTGCGAAAAAATGCAGAAAAATCGTTTTAGCTAGTGTAGTTTTACATAACTTTTTAATGTTGAAAAATTACAGAAACTATTTCACTCTTGAACTTGTTGACCACTCAGTTGACAATCGGGAAATTCAAGGTCAGTGGAGGAATCAAGAATATTCTCTGCCATCACATCACACTAGGGCAGCTAACCGCTCATCCGCAAGCTCTTTTCAACTACGGGATATACTAAAAATACAAGTGTTTTCCATTATTATCTAAAAAATAAATAGTCGCTTGAAATTTTGTTTTTCAATTATATATGTTATTATTCATTATGTGTAAGAAAAAACAACAAATATTCTCCCTACAATAATTAAAAACTTAACATAAAGTATTCTTCAATATTAAAAAAACAAAGAAAATCAAAAATATTGTCCTACAATAATAAAAAACTTAACGAAAAATATAAAATATTCTTCCATAAAGAAAAACTATTCAGGCATGTTCTGAATTCCATGCGGAATAAATGTTCGGAATTGTCATATGTTGTATATATGTAATAATTTGCAACAACAATGCTTTGATAATCCTGAATACTTTAATTCCGCATAGAATTCAGAACATGTCTGATTATTTAATATTGAGTGCAATCATGAATAAAATTCTGCGAGAAATTTTTCCCGGGGAACAATTTCAAACAATATCAAGTAATAGGGAAAACAAAAAATTCTAATTGGAAAAGGGACAAATTTCTCGCGGAATTTTAATCATGATTGCCCTGATTAACCAAAAAACAAAGAGAATCAAAAATATTGTTCTACAATAATTAAAAACTAAACAAAAATCAGAATACGATTAAAATTTCATGAGATCAAATCATCACAACTTGAATACCATTACACTATACAACACGGAAAAAATTACGACTCCCAGACAGGGTACAAGGACCAAAAAAATACATTTGTGCGGCGTTTTAAAAGATTATATTAACATTTCATTTCAGGGAGTTAAAGCCTCCTCCCTTTGGCCTTTTCGTAGCATATCGATATTGAAATTGTGGTTAAATTAAAATTAAAAAATTAAATTAAAATTTTAGTTAATTTTAATTATTGTTTTTCGAACTTCATTTGTTTCTATATTTATGATTTGATCAGGCTAAAGTTCGTATCGCTTTTAATCAAACCAAAAAAGTTTGTCTTAAGTAAAACAAAAAAAAGGCAAATTAACTAACATGTGCATAGTTAGTAAAGAACAAACGACAATGGCAAGACTGTTGTAAATTTAGAGATGGTAAAAATGAGCTTTCATTACAAAAAAGCTTTCAGCAAATTGTAATACGATAAATCAAAACAATTCACATATTCCATTTGCAATAATGGCTGAGTATATGTGACGCGCAAAATAGAAAGGGACTTAAGGTAAAAACCGGTTAAGTTCAGGAGAGCCATTTTAAAGATTTAAATACGTGTATCTTTGATGTACAATCACATCATAAAACGCGCATATCTCTGGGAGGGAACACTTTTGGGGCATGGGATCGGTATCATTCAATGCTCAGATGTTGTCCAAATCAAAAAAAAAAAAGTGAAAATTGATTTTTTTTTTTACCCTTAGGTCCCTTTCTCTATGCGCTGTCACATATAAAGCAGAAATCTACATCAACTGACACCACACACAGTGGACCAAACACAAAAGAACGCTGATGAGAAAGGTTTAGTGTTCCGTTCAACTATGTGTTTGTCAGAATATTTACAACTAACTTTGGTGTTATTTGTTCATTAATAATTATCACATGTAATTTGGCTTACAAAGCGATACGAACTTTAGCCTGATGAAATCTTAAATTAAAATTACTGTTATTTGTGGAAGCAAGATGGTAAACAAGTTCCACGAAATATTTGCTTTAATATTTTTTGCAAACTTGCTAAGCATTTGCTACATATCAAATGTAAAGAACACAAAATTTCATATATCGATATGCTACGAATATGCCAAAGGGGGGCCCTTAACTCCCCTGAAATAAAATAACGATTTGAACTTTCAAAAAGCCGACGCACGTACCTTTTTTTTGGTCTCCTCTACCAGAATCCATTCTCAAAACACCGCAATTTTGGAAAAAGTTTGAAATTGTTGCATAGTGTTATTATAACAATGTGTTTCAAAAAAATTCTTGCTGCTGAGAAAAAAATTCTTCAATTTCTGAAAAAACTAAGGCAGATAGCTTTGCTTCAATTTTGTTTACTACACTTGGTGGCATGGTTGCTGCTTTAATTTTGGCTGCCAAGCCTGCAAAATAAAGAGCGGTGGAGTCTTCTGCTTTGGCACGTTTCGGAAATGCTTGACGCTGCAAAGTCAAGGAATTTTTGGAAGTTTTCACTGTCACTTTTCTGAAAACAAAAAGTTTTAACCAGTTCTTTAATTTTCATGAAACTAAATAAATAAATGAAACTAAATTTCAAATAGTGCTACAAAGTACAACACAAATTTAATTAAATACCTATCGTACTGGCATTGTCATAGGTTCAAAATATCTCCACCTCTTTTTGGGGCCTCCAGCGGCACTGCCAGAAGCAACTTGCTCCAATCTCTTACAGCGCTTGTAAGAGTCACGAAGACCTTTTCATCGTTTCTTGCATTCTATTTCTGTAAAAGTAATTCCAATGAATATTATAAGGAAATTATTTGAAAGTCTTAGAACTTACCACTTATTTTCACAGCAGCAGCTACTTCTCTCCACGCTAACTCCTTTTGCTTTAAGTTTTTATAGCCGGGTTGGCCAAGATCATACAATATTGTACGGCTGCGCACTTCTTCGATGAGCTGTTCGTCGATATCCGTATTATATTTTTAGCTGTAGTGTTTACAAAAAATGTTACCATAAAAAATAGTAACAATAAATATAACAATAAAATACTTACCAGCTTAAATAAACAACAGCAAAGTAAAATAAAACCCAAGAAAACAATGAAAATTTTTAAATAAATGAACAGCTGCTTATTCTTTCAGTGATGACACTTGAACTGTTTTTTGGCGTTCTTAAAAGTAATATTTCATGCATTTTATTGTATTGACAGTACAAGCTTGTTCATTGTCGCCAACAAAAATAGAAATGAAGCTAAGTTGGCTACAGCCACAAAAGTGGTCGTGTAGTCGTGTAGCCGTGTTGTCGTGGAAATAATTATTTTCATATACACACATGATTTCTATTTTTGACAGGTTGTAGTCGGTATCCTGCTGTGGTGAATGTGTTTAATGCATGAGGCTTATTAACAGCAAACCACCACCTGGGAAACGGCTACAAAATTGTGGCAACAGATAGATGAAATAAAATTCCTAATCAACCAACAAAAAGAAAGAAGAAAAAATAATAAATAATAATTATATAGATAAATTTTAATTAAAATGTCGTGCGTTTTATCCGCACACCTAGGGCCAATAAGCGATCTTTCGCTCGTGGCAAAAATTTTTTTAAGAAAACTTTTTTTTTAAATTCATTTATTCACTAATATAATTATTGATTTTTATTCTCTCTATAAAAATAAGTATCAGATGTAAAATATATATATAGAAAAAAAGAGAAAATTTTCATTAAATATAATTTTGTATACACCTTTAAAATGGAAAAAAGTAGGGCCAAAAAGCCAGTTCAATGGGAAGTTAAAGAAAAGGAGCTAATTATGGAGGAACGAATAAAGTATTTAAAACAGATTTGGGAATTAATTAAACAAAATATTGAACAAGAAACAGTTGTACCCATGAGGAAATTTTTAGAGTGGTGAATTTTAAGAGGAAAATTTAACAATTTACTTATGAAAAAAAATTTTTTTTTAAGTAGTGAAGTATTTAATTTATTTTTAATATGGGTAAACCAGAATGAAAACTGGAAAACCCCAATGCAAACGTAATTACCAATTTGGAAATCATTGATCATAGGTAAGAAATAAATTCATTATGGATACTAATGCTAATTTTGGTAATAATTTCAGTAACAAACTTGTTGCTTAAAATATATTTGTCACATAAAAGAACTTTAAGGAAAAACTATTCTAGTAAAGCAAATGACTTAGATAGGATATAAAAGAACATAGGTAATGGAACTGCAAGAAATAATTACTAAAGCCAGAAGTGTAAAAGAAGACTTTGAACGTTCGTACAAGGGTCTCAATATTGATAGACCAATTAAAAGCGAAACAATTAACCACCGTTTTCAAAATATTTTTAAAAACTTAGAAGAAGGGTATTATTTAAAGTATATTACAGCAGACTTACAGTTGATCATCAAAGAGCAGCAGGAGCATTCTTTCTTGATTTGACAAATCGTATTTCAAAACTAGCCGCTAAAAAATCTATACAAATTGAGTTACCAAATTCACTACATGAAAGTATACCTTATAACATAACTATACCTACAACTGAACTTACAATTTTTTTTTCATATATTTACTTATTGTATCTTCAAAAATGAACTAACAATAATTAATCAAATCTTAAATCTAAATATAATTATTAGGCCCGACCAGTTTCGGACATAAACTTAGTGATAGTTATAAATAATACATAAGTAGTGATAATCAAAAAGGAAAAAAAAATAAAAAAAAAATAAAAAAATATAAAATAAAACTGAACTTACAATGACTCAAACTGTAGTAGTATTTTTAAACACAGCTTCAAAGCTGATTATAGACTTCGATGGAAAATCAGAAAATTTACGCTCCTTTGTTGACTCCTTGTCCCTAGTAGATTCAATAAAAGGTACTCACGAAGCAGAGGCAGTATCACTCATAAAAACAAAGTTAAAGGGAAATTCAAGAAATCTAATCAGCAATGAGTCAACCATATCAGAAATAATAAACAAACTAAAAAATTGCGTCAAGGGAGAATCTGTGGAAGTATTAACCGCAAAAATTTTAAATATAAAACAAAACAATAAAACCGCCAATGCTTACTGCAGTGAAATAGAAAATTTAACCAAAGCATTAGAAACCGCATACATTTCAGATGGACTGTCATGCGATTTAGCTACAAAATATTCCACTCAATCTGCCGTAAAAGCATTAACTAAAAACTGCACCATTGATAAAGTCAAGCTTATCATGGAGACAGATCAATTTAATAGCATGAACGATGTTATCAGTAAATTTGTCAGTAGTTGTACTGATGCCACAGGCCAACAGAACGCCATATTGTAGTATAAAGAAAATTACAACCCTAACAACAATTACAGTGGCAATAATACACGATTTCGTGGAAGAAATAACTAGCTACAACAATAACAGATACAATAATAATAATAAATATAACAAAAACCAGCAAAGATTTAATAACAACCGTAGAAACAACAACTACGTGAGAGCAACAGAATCAAATGAAAATGATTCGGAAAACTCCGAACTTCCCCTAGGATCAATTCTGTCAAAATTTATTAACCTCAACTTAAGTTTCTTTATAAAAATTCAAATTAATAATACTAACAATACACTTACTCGTTTAGTACACTCTGGTGCCGATATCTCACTAATAAAAGCAAAATGTTTAAAATTACACCAAATAAACATTGCTAACACAACAATTTTAAGTGGAATAGGACAAGGTAATATCAAATCAATCAGAAGTATATTTTTTTATCTAAAATTGAAAAATTTTCTAATCCCGCATATATTTCAAGTTGTTCATAATAATTTTCCAATACTTTGCGATGGAATCATCGGCATGGATTTCATGAAACGTTATAATTGTATAATGGATTTCAACAAAGAACACGATTACCTTATCCTTAGACCATTTAATATACCAAATACAATAGATATACCGATTACGAATAACTGTAATGAAATTAATATACCTCCAATATAATATGTATTATGAAAATTATATATTACGAATATTTTTGTATGATTTTTTGTTTGTTTAGTATGTATATAAAAAAAAATCTCCGCTAAGACGTCTGTTCACTATGGAGGTTTAACGAGAACTGAGGGCCCTTCTAATGACACAATTTTAACTTTGTTAAAGTAGCTGGTTGGAAAACGCTCCTTAAGCTAATATTGTATTTTAAATGCACACAATCGATTACCATGAAATTTTGAGTATATCTTAGGCTCTGAAGATGACATTATCTTTTATTTAGAAATATGGTCCAGTCTATGCTCCTAAGATTAGTTATTTTATTTACTTTACTTCACGAAGAAGAAGTACATATAGTATGGTTCTAAATGTTGATGGGCGTTGCGACGCCCACTTTTTTAAATACAAAATCGTATAAATTTCAGTGCTCGAGGTATATGCTATTATGTCGTTCTAGGAGCCCAAAGTGCTTGCCACATTTCATGGGAATCGTATAAGCAAAAGTACATATAATTTAATACAAAGCTTACATGGGCGTATCCCCGCCTACTTTTTTTTAACACGTGCTTGAGTATTTTTTAAAGCTCAGAGTTTCGTAAATATCGATTAAGTAAAAGCACGTGAAATAGATTGTGATTGAAAAGATTGTGTATTTTTAAGAGTTCGGGGTGTGTGCCAAGTTTCGTAAAAATTGGTTAAGCAGAAGCACGTGAAATATTATGCTAAAATTTAATAGGCGTCTAATAGACCCGCCCACTTTTTTAAACGCAAAATTGTTCCTTAATTCAAGCTTAGGGTGTGTGCCAAGTTTCGTAAAAATCGGTGAAATGGAAGCTTTTGAAATATAATATTAAATTTTAATGGGCGTGACTGCTCCCATTTTTTTTAAGGAGGATTGTTTCTATTTTAGAGCTCAGGGTGTGTGACAATTTTCGTAAAAATCGGTTAAATAGAACAACATGAAATATTTTAATTAATTTTAATGGGCGTAACTCAGCCCATTTTTACAATTTTTAAATTGTGTAATTACAAGAACCAAAGATTGTCGATAGGTTTCGCAGCAATCAAACAAGTAAAATATCATAAAATTAAATATAAAAAATTGTGGGCGTGCCCCCGCCCACTACTTTTACAATGGGACCAATGGGAAGCTATACACTCTCAGACAAAAAACAATTTACCATCGGTCTAAAATGTACCGAGTTATGAAGTAACACCCCAAAAAAAAATATAGACGAATTGTTAACCTTCTCCTTTTTTTGAAGCCGGTTAAAATGGGTAAGAATACGTGTGAATGCTCTCAAAACAATTGTGCAAAGAAACCCGCATCAATGGTTTATGCTATGTTTGCACAGCGAGTTGAATCAAATGCTTCGCTTCCTCAATCATGTTTATGAATCATGCTGTCTACACTTCGCATTCGTGCTTTCTTTGGAATTTTTTATGTATATTCACATCTGCATACGTATCATACGCACGTGCATTTGGTTTGTTTTTATTTTTATTTGTTTACACACCCATACACATATACCTATTTTGTTTTCATTGCTTGTAAAAACATAAATACATTTTTGCATTTTTTTGGACATGTTTCATATGACTTATTTACTTACAAGCCAGCACAACTTGAAAAAATTAGTCAACCACTTGAAGTTTTTATAAAAATTTTAAAATTCGATTCTGAAGAGGATTATATAGTATTGCTAGTCTTTTTTGGCATTATGCATAGTTAAATATAAATTTTTTTGGAAATTGCACATTTGTATTTATTAATAAGTTCTTCACTTGGAATCCATGCTTCAAAATCGTTTTGAAATAAATTTTAAGCAGACAGCACTGATTTCTTTTTTATAATGCTAATTTATGTTTATGCTTTATATTTTTTTAAAGTTTTACTTTATAAAGATGAAGAAATAAGATGTAATAATATTTTGCGTCTAATTTGGCCAATTTGTGCATTGTCTTAAACGAGTGGTTGCAAATTATCATCCTTAAGTTAATCTTCATTTCAACAATAGTCACTTTCCTCCAAAAATCTGTATTTTTGTGGTAAAAACTTGGATATTTTTAAAAATGATTCATTTGGCAGATAATCAACTGATTGCAGAAAAAACAAATGGGTTTTTTGGTATCTATATCCATCTTAACCCACTTATGCCAAATCTCCTAATCTTTGGAATAATTTCGTGTAGCTTTTGTAGCTATACTATTTAAGTCACGACACAGGAGCTACGACGTGATTTTCGTAACAAAAATAATCGGCACTATTACAGTTATAAATTTATTTTTGTTTTGATTTCTTTGTGCTTAAAACCAGAGTACAAAAACAAACGAGACAAATTGTTTGATTTTGTATCGTTCTTTGAAGTGAGTGAAACAAAAAGAATGAGAAGGATTCTTAAATTTGTTTTTGTATTCTGTTTGCACATGAGCACAAACCAGATAACACAGGAAATCGGCTATAAGCCCGCAAACACCCGCCGCCCACAAATAATGCATTAATTTAATAGTACGCCGCTAGAAAAGAAAATAATGGGAAATAAATGGGAACGTTTTGAAATAATTGCGGCAAATTTGACATCATCATATAATATAATTTTATTGCATTGCTATTTAACATATTAAGTATGTTTTATATAGCTAAGCAGCATAGCTATAACCGGGTATTCTAAGACACCTCTCATCTTATTTTTCTTTTTTACTGGTTTTTCCGAGATATAGGCTCACCTCATCAACTACTTGTATCAGAATTTACTTCAAAAGCATTACATGATGATGGAAATTCAGTGTGTTTTTTCTTCCTGAACGACAAACCTAGAGATACGATAAGAACAGGATAAATAAGCACATAAATAAAAACATCTTTTCATTTCACTACTTACTTCTCCATATTATTTATTTTTCATGCAATATTATTTCCCTTCTTATAAAGTTTTTCACCTTTTAAAAGTATGTACTTTTATTAAATACGGTAAATACTGTTAGAATTATCTATGTGAGAGTGTTCGTAATTTCATATTGAAAAATCTAACACAAATGAAATGATTCACACCAAGTCCTTTTAACACCATGTACTCGCACAGAATAATTCTGCCAATTTCCCAAAATAATTTTTTTTGTGCATGTTTTTATATGAAGTTTGACACATGGGAAATAAAATCTTGTGGTAGAATCTATACAAATCTGCGTACATTTATTGTCAAAATAAAAACGAAAGTTGACTTTGAACATGAAGGGCAAAAGGGGCACAAAATAATACAAAAAGTGGATTTAAAACATAAAAAGTGGCATGGTAGTTGAAAAAGGGGACAAATGCGACTTTATTCACACAACGGTAATGCTGGTCGTCGAGGAGACAAGGACGAAAGCACATGAGGCGGATGGTTACATAATTTTTTCAAGATTATTTAAGCCTATAGTACACGGCATGTGAAAAACCACATGCGCATGTGTTTCTGAGATACATTTGTTACATGCCGTGTACTAGTAACATATGCACATGTAGAGATGTGCTGCCTCAGAAAATGTGTTCGGTTTGGCTATATGTACCACATTTATATTTTGGGACAAAAATACTATCAAAATTTTACGGCATGACTACTAGTAATACAAGAAAATGCAACCAACATGCTGAAAATTCCCGTGACGTCATCGCCACATACGTATGTCGCAAACACAGATGTTGCCTTTAAAATTTATGATATGCGAAAAATATTTTTTAAGAAATAACGTATTCGGTAACATACAATGCATTTTATGTTATCAAAGTTTTAAGGAAAAAAAGGAATTTATATCGTCGGTAGTTATTGGTTTGCGGCACAGTATATTCAAAATACATTATGACTGCAGCAAATCAATAACCAACCGACGATATGTCATTAAAAGACATTCGGGTATGTTCTGTATTCCACGTGATATTATTAAATCGTTCGGAATTGCCATAGCATTGTTGTTATAAATTCCCATTTCCAACAACAATTGTATGGCAATTCCGAACGTTTTAATTTCATGTGGAATACAGAACAAACCCGTTTATGATGCTCTTCATAGTGATATTCATAAGTTTAATGGTAGGGAAAGAGATATATTTTAAATAAAAATACAAATATTTATTTTGAAAAAATAAAAGAAAATAGTTGATTTCAGTGGACCATACAAAAATAAAGTTTTAAAAAGTTTTCTACAATTGAATGTTTACTTAGTGCCCTTTTACATTTGAGCAATTGAAAGACAGACAGACCAAGTTTGTAGAAGAAGGGGCGAAGATGCAGAGTGTGTAGTACACGACCCTCTGTACTGGAAATTTTTTTGTTTTTCCTTTCTACTTTTCGCAATTTATTCTTGTTGCTTCATATGATTTTTCTCATTTCAGCGGCTGTATGTATACTTGATGTGTATTATCAAGGCATATGGTATGTATGTGTATGTGTATACCTACAAACGCGAAAAAGAAGTAAACAAACTACAAAATTTCTGTCTGTCTACTAATTTCCAATATGTAAAAGCTTCGGGCCAGAACAAAAGAGAATTGAAAAAATGTCCGGCAAGAAATGACTCAAATGTAAATTGAGACTTAAAAAATGCTTTATTTTCAATTAGTATTTTAACTGTGTGGCTTTGTGTTTTGTGGGTAGCTCGCAAACACAACCCATTGACAGTACAACAATAAATTCACAGCGCCCACCAATTCCACCCAGCTATCCATTTCAAGCGCAGAGCATTTTCAATCGCAGACGAGCTCATATTTTAATCGTGGAAGATGTTTCGCACGGGAGAAACTGTTACCGAAGACGATTCGTGTACAAGAACCGCTCTTTTATTATTCGTAGATGCAATCATTTGAGATTTCTTTAGAGATTATCTTACAACTCTTTTTCGCAGAACATTGAGTATCGTATGAGGCTCTTCAATGTTAATCTTATATGAGCCGCTCTTTTATTATTCGTAGATGCAATCATTTGAGATTTCTTTAGAGATTATCTTACAACTCTTTTTCGCAGAACATTGAGTATCGTATGAGGCTCTTCAATGTTAATCTTATATGAGCCATTGGGAGAGTTGTAAAAGAATCATTCGATAATGATTTGGGGAATAGTACAATACTCAGTATGCTTTTTATTTTAAGAGTTAAATATGAAAAAAAACAAATAAAATCATCAAATATTTATTAACTTATTGGTGGTACGTAAAAGCTTTTAAAATAATATAATTCTTTTAATTAATTGAATTTTTCATAGATCTTTGTCATTCAAAGTTCTTGCAGCAACATTTTTTGCACGCCAATGATAGAAGCGATAGACGATTAAAAAAGCAATATTCAACATAGTAATCATAAGTTTGCTATGAATAGAGACTGGTTGCATCTACATGCATATGTACATAAAATATTCTTTAATCAATTTATGAATAAAAGTGTTTAATTAATAAATACTTAACAATTTTATTTGTTTTTTTTTCATATTTAATTTTCAAAATAAAAAGCATACTGAGTATTGGACGATTCCCCAAATCATTATCGAATGATTCTTTTACAATTCTCCCAATGGCTCATATAAGATTAACGTTGAAGAGCCTCATACAATTCTTAATATTCTTCAAAAAAGAGTTGTAAGATAATCTCTAGATAAATCTCAAATGATTGCATCTACGACTAATAAAAGCGCCTTCTGCGTCTCTTGTACACAAATCGTCTTCGGTAACAGTTTCTCCCGTGCAAAGCATCTTCCACGGTTAAAATATCAGCTCGTCAGCGATTGAAAATGCTCTGCATGCGATTGACAATAGACTCTTCTGCTATTGAAAAGGTTAGCTGGGATGCCTTAAACCCGTTTTCTGGCAAACTAGTTTTTTGAGTTATTTCGTTGTTTGAGTAAAACAACGTAGTGCAGTCGCACGCTGTGAAATATATGTATTTATACTATTAAAAAGTGAAAATCTTATTCAACACTTTCATAGTTATGAAATATTTTTGTTTAACAAGTTAAATTTCTTTTTCATTGATTACAAGAAAGAGTTGGGTCACAAGCGCCAGCGAGGCAACCACACACTTTAAAGAAATGCATGCATACATATCTACACACATGCATGTGGATGAACGTACCTAGTCGGAATTTGAGTTAACTCAAAACTATTGCATTATCAGCCAAAAGTTCGTCAGAGGTGGTTAAAATTCGGACGCATTCTGAATATTAAAAGCGATCACTTTTAGCATTGAGTAGCCGTAGTCACTCATCTATGCATCAGTTTTGAGCAAACCATGCGCTGGATCGTTATCAGTTAGTCTATGGCGCGTCAGTTTCGAACTACTTATGATACACATTTTCGCGGCTGATAACAAGCTAAGTCCTTCCAAGTAAGTTTGTGATGCATAAGTACCCTGCAGAAAAGTTGGTGATAATTGATCCAAACGTACTTGTCCCATGACTTGAGAAGATGCGAGTGTTACCAAAAGTACGGAGTAGTGTATGGTGAAAAAAGACATATCGTGTAAATGGTTATATAGTCGCCATTTTCGTGATGTATCTTTTTGTTCTTGAGTCAATTTAATTGGGACTCGGTCTAGTATTGTAATAAACGGCACTGAACATGTTCAATGTGGTTGAATCCAAGACCTATCAAATAGTGTAAATATAATGTTAATTGTTCCCTCCAATGTGACTCTGGAAAAAGTCCCGTAACTATACGTATATATTAACCTAATACTGTTTTCACACCGAAAATTAAAACCTGGTTTTAACGTTAAAAGCACAAACAGCTGAATTTGCGTTCCCACTGCAAGTTTGATAAATTCAGGTTTTAAACAACAGGCTATCTTAAAAATTTGTCCAAAATAAAATAAATGTGCTGTAGAAATGCGTATATTTGTTGCTGTATTTTTTCAGCTTTTTATAATACTTATCTATCACCCTGTACAACGGTTGTTTTTGTTTGCATGAAAAACTCAGAAATTTTATAATGCACCCTAAGAGAGAAATTATTTTATATTTTGTAAATGAATATTTTAAAATTATGTAACTACGTATACAAAGTGAATAAGTGCTTGGAAATTATATTATTCTATAAAAAATGCACAAATTTATTATAAGTTTAAACTTTTTTCCGCAGATGGATTTTAGTCATATCGTCTATTTTTACTTCTCAGAGGTCAGTGAAAATATTTTCGTTGTTTTCCGTCCAAAGGATACTTTTTCTTCAAATTTTTTTTTGATAATTATTGCCTATTTTTAAGTTGAAAATGTATTAATTGGTATCTATTCTTTTTCACTGCCATAATAATTTTCAGCTGCTTCCGGTCATTTTAACTTGGCAGCACTGAATTTAGCGCAGCAAAAACAAGGTTGCATTTCATAAAACCAACTCAAAAATGGCTTTAAGTTGGTTTTAACAAAAACAATTTGTTTGATACAACCAGGTGTTAACAGTTGGTCTTTACCTTAAAACCAACTTTTATTAAAACCATGTCAGTGTGAAAAGACTATAAGCTTAACTAGTATTTATACTTTTGAAATATGAGTGGCCCTGTAGTCGGGTGGGTACTGTACAAGCCTGTTCTGCAGTAGGTTGTCGGTTCCAATCTCCAAAAAATTTTTGATTAGAAATAAAATCTCATTGCATTTGTAGCAATAAAAATATTTATAACTGTTCATTGTTGCAGTTGAATGTCGGAATAACATTTATATATACATAATTTATATTATTATACACCGAATATGTTCGGTGACAACTCATAAGGTGCATACAAAGTATCAATTAACCCCATCGTAGGCCATCTCCATGTAAAAGTGACTGGTTCGCTTCACTTCGGGACCGGTCACGAGACTAGTCTTGTGTGATTTCCATGTCCTGCAGGGTTTCTTTCTACATTTAGTATATAAATAATAAGATTTATTTTACCATTTTCAGAAATATTTATTTATAAAAGAAAAAATTATCCGTTTTTATACTAGTACCAGTTTTCAATATAATTTCATGCAGCTCATATTAGCTTTGTTTCTTAGAATATCTAGAGGATTCCGTTATTTTTTATAAAATTGGTCGGTAAATGGCGCAAAATGGCATGTTGATTTCAAGAAAAGTAGGTCATTATACAACTAACAAGTTTTTCCGTTTATTTAACACACAGTTTTTAGCAAAATCCAAAATTTTAGTAAATAACTTAAATCGTGCTTTCGTAAACTGAAATGCAGAGTAGAGTTAATTAAGAATTAAGCTCAGGGGGTCTAGTCTGTAATTCGAAACAAAAGCAAATACTTTCGAATTTGTATCTTGGAATTAAACCCATTCACCGTAGCAAGCTACCTACTAAAAAATGTCAAGGATAGAATACACATGTTGATATGATTCTTTTGAAGACAACAAGGCAACAGGGCAGCAGGTTATTGTCTATGCTGATTTTGTCGTTGTAGTCGAATTAGACTAATTTCTATTTCTGAGGGCTACAAAACAAAAACCGTGTTGACAGAAAAAGGAAAAAATTTAAATCAAATTAATGCTTGGAAATATTTTTGATTGCAAAATAAAAAAGAAAAAAACATGAATTTAATGTTAATTACAAAGAAATAATTAGGCAAAGGATTTTCATGTCGTTGGTTGTAGTTCAACGTAAATAAAATATCTTTGCGAATCAACAAATTTGCGACAAAATGGCATCGATTTGTTAGTCCATATTTTTGCATATTTCATTATAAATATATACTTCTTATACATTTTTCAATTTAAAAAAAAAATTTTGGTTTTTTTTGATTTGATGCAATGTATTTTTGCAATTTTTATGACTGTGTAAGAACAAAAAAGAGGAAAAATAAACTGAAACAATTTCAACTGGTATGAAAACAGAATTCATTTAAAAAATTCAATTAAAAACATATATAAAAGCATGGGATAAAAATCTTTTTATTATCTTTTTATTAATTTCAATTCTTATTCAATGAAATATTTTTTATTAATTAATGTGAGTTTCTAAAAAAGAGAAGAAAAATTAAATTAGACTATAAGCTGGGGGAAATACCGATATTTTTCTGTGCAGCAACGCACTTCATCAGCACCCAAGTCTATCTCCTGGGGTAGAGATTGTTATTAACATCAGCTATTTAACGCAAATTTTTAATGAAATGGAATATGAGAAATATTGTGTATACAATTATTAATTTACCTTTGGTAAACACATTTGTAAGTATTACTATTCATTTTCTGTATATCCGTTTTTTCATTTTTATATTCAGGTTAGCACGAAGTTATGTCACTCTACCTAAGTATGTTTAACTATACTTGCTTATCTTTTACGATCATCACATTAATTATTTTTACTTATTCGATGTACCGTCGGTACATACCTGTAAGTATTATTGTAGTGGATATTATGTTTACATTGTTTTTGCTTTCTACAGTTGATTTTACTTTCCAGTATATGAAATTTTGATTGCCAAGTGAACATATATTTGTCACGTGCCCATGATGATTTAAGTGAAACAATTTTAAATGTTTAGTTTAACTATAGTGAATTTTAATCAGAAATAATTTCTTAGTCGGGCTTAAGTTCAGTAATTTCAATTCTTATTGAATGAAATATTTTTTATTAATTAATGTGAGTTTCTAAAGAAGAGAAGAAAAATTAAATTAGACTATAAGCTGGGGGAAATACCGATATTTTTCTGTGCAGCAACGCACTTCATCAGCACCCAAGTCTATCTACTGGGGTAGAGATTGCTATTAACATCAGCTATTTAATGCAAATTTTTAATGAAATGGAATATGAGAAATATTGTGTATACAATTATTGATTTACCTTTGGTAAACACATTTGTAAGTATCACTATTCATTTTCTGTTTTATCCGTTTTTTCATTTTTATATTCAGGTTAGTACGAAGTTATGTCACTCTACCTAAGTATGTTTAACTATTCTTGCTTATCCATATTTAATGAATTGAACAGGCTAATGTTCGTATAGCCTTTTAAGCCAAATTACATGTGATAATTATTAATGAACAAGTAACATCAAAGTTAGTTGTAAATATTCTGACAACACATAGTTGAACGGAACAGCCAGCCGTTTTCGAAGGCCACTAAACCTTCATCATCAGTGTTCTTCTGTGTTTGGTCCACTGTGTGTGGCGTCAGTTGATGTAGATTTCTGCCTTATATAAGAAACTTTCTTGCAAATGGAATATGTGAATTGGTTTGATTCATCGTATTTCAATTTGCTGAAATGTGTTTTGTAATGAAGGCCCAAATTTACTATCTCTAAATTTACAACAGTCTTACCATTGTCGTTTTTTCATTACTAATTCTGCACATGTTATCTTTTACTTGCTTATCTTTTACGATCATCACATTAATTATTTTTACTTATTCGATGTACCGTCGGTACACACCTGTAAGTATTATTGTAGTGAATATTATGTTTACATTGTTTTTGCTTTCTACAGTTGATTTTACTTTCCAGTATATGAAACTGTGATTGCCATTTCCAATTGGACCCACTGTGGTCAAATTAATGGCTCCGTAGCCTTGAGCACATCACCTAAAATTGTTGACACTGTGCTTCTACCTAGGCTGATACTTAGATCGTTTCCGACTGATCTTTGATAAGACCCTTTTATTTATTTATAACCACTTACTTCTTAATTTTTTATTAAATAATAAAAAATACTTAATTTCATTAGTATTTCAATTAAAATTTTAATTTCTTTTATATTTTCTGAAAAGAGGTAAAATAAATAAACAAACAAATAAACAAATGTAAGCAACAGCTGATTCGAAAATTAGTTTCAATTACATTCGAAATTAATGAAACCAACTTGGTTTCATGACACCAAATGAAACCAACACTGGTTTTCAAAAATGACAATCAGCAAAACCGACATGGTTTCTATGACACCCCTGTATTATTTGAATTTGACAGCATACGTGTATATTTTTTTTATCAATATTATGGCTTGTTTAAAATTTTGCAACTTCTTATAGTTTTAAGGTACGGTCACATTGGGAAAACATTTGCATGAAATCTGCTTTCCCACATTTCCATAAAATTTTTTCAAAACTAAGGAGACTTTGTTTGGTGGTCACACTAATCAAATTTTTTTGACCATTTTTGTTTGTTCAAAACCCCATCAAATAGTGTTATGTGCAAACATGGAAAAAAATATTTTCTGTGCGGTCACACTTATGTCAAACAATATATTTAATCAAAATGTTTAATCCAAGTGTCAAAATTTAAAAACTTGATTTCCCAGAAATTTTTTTATAAATTTGTCACGGAAAATTTGAAAGATTGCGTTATATTGTGCTCGGTCATAATAATAGAAGATTTTGATATATGTGAAATATTAGTGTTAAGCTGTGAAGCAGCATCATTATTAATGTTGGAGGAGGAAGAAAATGAAAAGACAAAAAAGGCAATGGGTAAGTAAATGGGTGCAACGACGCAAAGAAGAAGGATGCTGTACCATAACATAATAATAAATTTGTTTGCCTACCTGTGTATTTTGATTCATTGTGTAATCCTTAAATGTAATTTATCAATTCCACTTTTAATAATTAAATTTTTGGAGCAACAAATGGTTTTAACGCACAGCTGTTTGTTTATTTTTATTTTATGACAGTGTCGTCAGTTATAGCGCTTTTGAACAAATAATTAAACAAAACTTTTAGCGCTTTTTTAATTTCAGTTAGTCCCCTTTTACAATTGGGAAATTGAAATGCAGACATTTTTCTCATTCTCTTTTGAACTTAACTAAACCTTTTACAATTGGGAAATTAACAGACACACAAAAAATTTATAGCTTATTTACTGTTTGTTTGTTTTATGCCTGATACTCATCAATTATGCATACAGCCTCTGAAGCATGTGAAGCTATGGAATTTTTGTATATTTTTCATACCTATCAGGCATGTTCTGCAAATCACATTTTTCAAATCACATGTGATTTTGAAAGTAATTTTGGTTTTGCAGATATTTTTTTTTTGCTCTTTTTAATAATTTTTCTATTGTATATCATTTCTGCAAGACATTTAACCAATATGATTTTACAAAAGGTCTGCAAGACCACTATTACTGTTAAAATCACATGTGATTTGAAAAATGTTATGTGGCTATGAAGTGGCTATGACGTTTTTCGACAAAAAACATTTCTCTGAATGAAATTAAGTTCTGTGTAAATGGTTGTTTAAGCAAGCATAATTTTTGCTATTTTTTATTATACTTTTACATTAGAAGATACATCACTTGGAAACAGCTGTCATTTGCCACTGTTTGTTGATACAAAAACTTTGTAAGAACAAATAATTTTTTGACCGAACTGACGAAAAATATTTGACAGAGGGTGGTCACACTATGTTCCCATTAGAGAAACTTTTATTTGCAAACAAACAAATTTATTTTCTCTAAATGTTGTTTGCCCTCAAAAATATTTTATGGTCAGATCAATGGCAATCAAAAATTTCATGATTTTGGTCAAATGTTTTACAAGTCTGACCGTAGCTTTAGCTATAGTTTTAGCGATTTTTATTCAATATTATGGCTTGTGTACAATTTTGCAACTTTTCGCGGATTATCGTGGTTTTCGATTCATAAAAGTATTGTTCCTAGGGAAAGGATTTTCATGCATTTAAAATCGCTTTTTATGTACATAAAATATACATTACATATATAAAAATATGTATTAAAAACTAACGGTCCAATTCATAAAAAATATTTTAGGTTTATTACAGGTTTATTTGACAAATTTCCTGTAGAAATATGTCAAATAAGCGCTTAATACAACTGAAATATTTTTTATGAATAAGGCAGTAATTAAATATGAATTTATTAACTATTTTTTCTTTATTTAATAACATTAAAAACTTTAAAGAATCAGCTTCATTGCCTTCGTAACAAACATTTTGGCAAATCATATGGAATTACAAAATAAAGTTAAGAAGAACTTTATGTACGTAAATGAATAAGGGTTTTTGTAAATTGTCAAAGGTAAATCTTTGACTATTTTTTCTGAAAAAACATTTTTATTGTAAAAATTAATATTCCACTTCATTAAAAGTTATTGGTACACATTCAAATACTGCTGGATTTGTGGAATATCCAGTTTCTAAATTTTAGCTGTTCGAACTATAAAATATTGATGCAATTTGTTGCATTTTTTAAGTCTATAATTTTTTGTATTACTTTATCTAATTTATTTTTAGTTTCTTCACTTATTCCGTCTTTCAGAGCACACATTTTTTACCGCTATTCTCTATGTGAACAAATATCAACTCAGTGCTTAAGTTTTTTTTTTTTAATTTAAAAGTTCTCTAACTTTGTTACTACTTACTATAGGCTGTGGAGGAATTCGTACCTTGAATATTTTTCTTTAAAGACTGCAACACGTAAGGAGCTTTTAAAAACACTTTCTATCTCCATGAAATTTGGGTTTAAAAAGATTTTTATCCCATGCTTTTATATATGTTTTTAATTGAATTTTTTAAATGAATTCTGTTTTCATACCAGTTGAAATTGTTTCAGTTTATTTTTCCTCTTTTTTGTTCTTACACAGTCATAAAAATTGCAAAAATACATTGCATCAAATCAAAAAAAACCAAAATTTTTTTTTTAAATTGAAAAATGTATAAGAAGTATATATTTATAATGAAATATGCAAAAATATGGACTAACAAATCGATGCCATTTTGTCGCAAATTTGTTGATTCGCAAAGATATTTTATTTACGTTGGACTACAACCAACGACATGAAAATCCTTTGCCTAATTATTTCTTTGTAATTAACATTAAATTCATGTTTTTTTCTTTTTTATTTTGCAATCAAAAATATTTCCAAGCATTAATTTGATTTAAATTTTTTCCTTTTTTTGTCAACACGGTTTTTGTTTTGTAGCCCTCAGAAATAGAAATTAGTCTAATTCGACTACAACGACAAAATCAGCATAGACAATAACCTGCTGCCCTGTTGCCTTGCTGTCTTCAAAAGAATCATATCAACATGTGTATTCTATCCTTGACATTTTTTAGTAGGTAGCTTGCTACGGTGAATGGGTTTAATGCCAAGATACAAATTCGAAAGTATTTGCTTTTGTGATTTGCAGAACATGCCTGATAGGTATGAAAAATATACAAAAATTCCATAGCTTCACATGCTTCACAGGCTGTATGCATAATTGATGAGTATCAAGGCATAAAACAAACAAACAGTAAATAAACTATAAATTTTTTGTGTGTCTGTTAATTTCCCAATTGTAAAAGGTTTAGTTAAGTTCAAAAGAGAATGAGAAAAATGTCTGCATTTCAATTTCCCAATTGTAAAAGGGGACTAACTGAAATGAAAAAAGCGCTAAAAGTTTTGTTTAATTATTTGTTCAAAAGCGCTATAACTGACGACACTGTCATAAAATAAAAATAAACAAACAGCTGTGCGTTAAAACCATTTGTTGCTCCAAAAATTTAATTATTAAAAGTGGAATTGATAAATTACATTTAAGGATTACACAATGAATCAAAATACACAGGTAGGCAAACAAATTTATTATTATGTTATGGTACAGCATCCTTCTTCTTTGCGTCGTTGCACCCATTTGCTTACCCATTGCCTTTTTTGTCTTTTCATTTTCTTCCTCCTCCAACATTAATAATGATGCTGCTTCACAGCTTAACACTAATATTTCACATATATCAAAATCTTCTATTATTATGACCGAGCACAATATAACGCAATCTTTCAAATTTTCCGTGACAAATTTATACAAAAATTTCTGGGAAATCAAGTTTTTAAATTTTGACACTTGGATTAAACATTTTGATTAAATATATTGTTTGACATAAGTGTGACCGCACAGAAAATATTTTTTTCCATGTTTGCACATAACACTATTTGATGGGGTTTTGAACAAACAAAAATGGTCAAAAAAATTTGATTAGTGTGACCACCAAACAAAGTCTCCTTAGTTTTGAAAAAATTTTATGGAAATGTGGGAAAGCAGATTTCATGCAAATGTTTTCCCAATGTGACCGTACCTTAAAACTATAAGAAGTTGCAAAATTTTAAACAAGCCATAATATTGATAAAAAAAATATACACGTATGCTGTCAAATTCAAATAATACAGGGGTGTCATAGAAACCATGTCGGTTTTGCTGATTGTCATTTTTGAAAACCAGTGTTGGTTTCATTTGGTGTTGAAACCAAGTTGGTTTCATTAATTTCGAATGTAATTGAAACTAATTTTCGAATCAGCTGTTGCTTACATTTGTTTATTTGTTTGTTTATTTATTTTACCTCTTTTCAGAAAATATAAAAGAAATTAAAATTTTAATTGAAATACTAATGAAATTAAGTATTTTTTATTATTTAATAAAAAATTAAGAAGTAAGTGGTTATAAATAAATAAAAGGGTCTTATCAAAGATCAGTCGGAAACGATCTAAGTATCAGCCTAGGTAGAAGCACAGTGTCAACAATTTTAGGTGATGTCCTCAAGGCTACGGAGCCATTAATTTGACCACAGTGGGTCCAATTGGAAATGGCAATCACAGTTTCATATACTGGAAAGTAAAATCAACTGTAGAAAGCAAAAACAATGTAAACATAATATTCACTACAATAATACTTACAGGTATGTACCGACGGTACATCGAATAAGTAAAAATAATTAATGTGATGATCGTAAAAGATAAGCAAGTAAAAGATAACATGTGCAGAATTAGTAATGAAAAAACGACAATGGTAAGACTGTTGTCAATTTAGAGATAGTAAATTTGGGCCTTCATTACAAAACACATTTCAGCAAATTGAAATACGATGAATCAAACCAATTCACATATTCCATTTGCAAGAAAGTTTCTTATATAAGGCAGAAATCTACATCAACTGACACCACACACAGTGGACCAAACACAGAAGAACACTGATGATGAAGGTTTAGTGGCCTTCGAAAACGGCTGGCTGTTCCGTTCAACTATGTGTTGTCAGAATATTTACAACTAACTTTGATGTTACTTGTTCATTAATAATTATCACATGTAATTTGGCTTAAAAGGCTATACGAACATTAGCCTGTTCAATTCATTAAATATGGATAAACAAGAATAGTTAAACATACTTAGGTAGAGTGACATAACTTCGTACTAACCTGAATATAAAAATGAAAAAACGGATAAAACAGAAAATGAATAGTGATACTTACAAATGTGTTTACCAAAGGTAAATCAATAATTGTATACACAATATTTCTCATATTCCATTTCATTAAAAATTTGCATTAAATAGCTGATGTTAATAGCAATCTCTACCCCAGTAGATAGACTTGGGTGCTGATGAAGTGCGTTGCTGCACAGAAAAATATCGGTATTTCCCCCAGCTTATAGTCTAATTTAATTTTTCTTCTCTTCTTTAGAAACTCACATTAATTAATAAAAAATATTTCATTCAATAAGAATTGAAATTACTGAACTTAAGCCCGACTAAGAAATTATTTCTGATTAAAATTCACTATAGTTAAACTAAACATTTAAAATTGTTTCACTTAAATCATCATGGGCACGTGACAAATATATGTTCACTTGGCAATCAAAATTTCATATACTGGAAAGTAAAATCAACTGTAGAAAGCAAAAACAATGTAAACATAATATCCACTACAATAATACTTACAGGTATGTACCGACGGTACATCGAATAAGTAAAAATAATTAATGTGATGATCGTAAAAGATAAGCAAGAATAGTTAAACATACTTAGGTAGAGTGACATAACTTCGTGCTAACCTGAATATAAAAATGAAAAAACGGATATACAGAAAATGAATAGTAATACTTACAAATGTGTTTACCAAAGGTAAATTAATAATTGTATACACAATATTTCTCATATTCCATTTCATTAAAAATTTGCGTTAAATAGCTGATGTTAATAACAATCTCTACCCCAGGAGATAGACTTGGGTGCTGATGAAGTGCGTTGCTGCACAGAAAAATATCGGTATTTCCCCCAGCTTATAGTCTAATTTAATTTTTCTTCTCTTTTTTAGAAACTCACATTAATTAATAAAAAATATTTCATTGAATAAGAATTGAAATTACTGAACTTAAGCCCGACTAAGAAATTATTTCTGATTAAAATTCACTATAGTTCAACTAAACATTTAAAATTATTTCACTTAAAATAAAATACTTTAAATAAAAAATATACAATCAGGTACGTGAATAAGTTTCAAATTTGTATTTGTTCTTCAATTATTTTAGAACAAATTTGTTTCTTTGCTTTATTATATTTTTTTTAGATTTCATCTTCTAGTGTGCTTGCTGAAAGTGAATAGAATCGATCGGAATTCCTCACCTATTTTTTAAAACCATAGTTTTCCATCACATGCTAAATTATAAATTTTTTAACAATTGAAATTACAAATATGTACATATGTATGCATAATAAAAATTTTATTTATAACAAATACAAAAATATTATTGAAAATCAGTCTTGAAAATCAAATTCTTACTTAGTTTTTATATCACAAAATATACAAATACCTTACAAATGCATTGATGATTAAAACATTAAAACTAAACCAAAAGCAAGTAAGTAGTTTTCTTGTAGGTGCACGGTTTCATTACAATTATTTAAAAATATATCTTCATGTTTTTTCATAGTCAAATTTTTTTAAATCCAGCTCCAATTGTCTTTTCTTTAACTAATTTTTTTCTTGCATGCAATTTAAAATTCCTATAATAACGCGGGCAACTTCGTTCTTAAAATCACTGATTGCGGTTGCAACAGACTCGTGTCCTTTTTCAATTGCCCTATAAATACGCGTTAGGCTGCTTGCGATTTCTTTTTAAATTTTAATTAATTCGTCAAGTTTTTCATTTATTTCTACCTTCCTTTTATTGTCTTCATCTAAAAACTTTTTTAAGCGGTCATTAATATTTTCTGCTCTGAACCTTTTTGGAGTACTGGTAGGAACAACTGGAGATAATGGCCGTTTTGAAGATGTTGAGGACATTTGTTCATCGCTTGTAACATGAGCATCTTCGCTTAGGCCAATTGCAACTCTGGCCACACCTTCTACCGACTTCGATATGCCACATAAACGCACCACCGCCAGTTGCCCGAGACTCTGCTTTATTTTGAGCTAGCTTCCTTTTCACTTCACTTTTCCATTCAGGTGACGTCATCTGCCGGATTTATTGCTTGTGTTAAGACACAACAAATTTATCGTGTGGTCGTACTGTAAACAAGCTCCAATTTCAATTACAAAAACTTTTAAGTTGCTTAATTAAAAAGTGATGCTTTTAATGCATTCTTAATGTGTAAATGATTTTTCAGTAACATACATACATACATATGTATCTTAATCGAAGCCTCAGCTTCACCTAACAAATAACTAACTGCTGAAATTTTGAAAATTTTCACTTTTTGAGGTATGACAATGTTGCAATAAGCGCGATACGTGTATGTATATTTTAGTTTTGTATGTATATGTATATGAATGTAAATATTATATTATATGTATGAATTTGTATTATATGAATCCTGTTTTTTATTATTTGTTTTTACATATTTAAGAAATTTATTATTTGACATATTATCTTAAGTTTACTTTAATTGAAATTTATTTGCTGGTGGTTAAGCATTGTCTATAAATTTCTTTGGTGCTTATCAAATCAAATCATTAGTAAACTTCAACAGTCACAAACCTCTTATCCAAGGTTGGAAACCTATTATCCAAGGTTGGAAAGCGATACCGTATTGAAATTGATACCGGTAGAATTATTTTTAAATTTCGGTATCGGTAACGGTATCGGTATTTTTTTATTTTGGTATCGGTATTAACGGTACATACCGTTAACGAGTCTATATTACCGGTATACCGATATTACTGCTAAATTTATTAATTCAGGCAGTGGACATAGCAAAACGTCATTTTTGTATTAAATTACCTCAAAACGGAATATTTTACATTAACATATGAAAAACATATACAGTTATATGTTTCTATATATTATCATTTTATACTTTTATTAAAAAATTAAAAAAAAATTAAATTAAGGAAACCGCAGCTCAAGCTTTGAATACCTATGTATATAAAGTATATATTTTGGTTAATTCCACAAAATTTTTTTTTTTTTTTTTTTTTTTTTTTAGTACATATATTTATTTATTGTATCTTAAAATATGAACTAACAATAATTATTCAAATCTTAAATCTAAATATAATTAATTAGGCCCGACCAGTGTCGGACATAAACTTAGTGATAGTTATTAATAATACATAAGTAGTGATAAGCAAAAACAAAAGTATTTTCAAGCAGTTTCTTCTGGAGTGTTGAGTATTAGAGCCCTTGTGTCCCTCTTTTTTAAGCGGATGTGACCAGTAAAATTCAAGATATTACGAGCAAGCGGATTAGGATGAGACTCGAGTTTTGTAAGATATTTGCCTGCGTATTTCAAATCACGATGTAAATTTGAATTTCTTATGTACCATGGAGCCGATGTTATTATCCGTAAAATTTTGTTTTGCCTTCGTTGAATTTTTTCTATATTTGAAGCTGAAGCAGTACCCCATAGCTGAATTCCGTAGCACCATATAGGTTTTAAAAGCGACTTGTATATCAAAAGTTTACAATCTAGACTGAGGGTTGAATTTCTACCAATCAGCCAATGTATCTGAGTTAGTTTAAGTTTCATTTGCGTTAGCTTAGAGTCAATGTGGTGTTTCCATGTAAGCCTTCGATCAAGGTGTATACCAAGGTATTTCACTTGTAAATTTTGAGGAACAATTTGATTATTGATTGTAATGGGGGAACAAGTTTCTTTTCGTAGGGTAAATGTTACCTGAGCACACTTCTGTTCGTTTACCTTTATTCTCCACCTGTTTAACCATAGTTCTAGCTGGGAAATATGTTGCTGAAGATATCGGGAAGCCTCGTGAGGGTTTTCGTGCATACTAAGGCAGGCTGTATCATCGGCAAATGTAGATGTGTGAATATTACTGCTCAAAGGCATATCACAAGTATAAATCAAATACAAAACTGGCCCCAGTATACTCCCCTGTGGCACACCGGATGAGATTGTTTCAGGCATACTCATAAAGTCTCCTTCTACAACAGTGAATTTCCTTGCAATAATGTAACTTTCCAAAAGATTTAGAATGTTTATCGGTAAGTAAGTCTTTAATTTTAAAATTAGGCCTTCATGCCACACTTTATCAAATGCCTGAGAAACGTCAATAAACAGCGCAGAGCAATACTTTTTTTCTTCAAAAGTTTTTCGTATAAATTGAACCAATCTATGAGTTTGTTCAATGGTGCTATGCTGACTTCTAAAACCAAATTGATGGTCCGGTATGCACTCATTATCAGTTAGAATTGGGGACAATTTTATCATGAGTAACTTTTCAAAGAGCTTTGAGATTGTTGACAGTAAACTTATTGGCCTATATGACTCGGCCTTAGTAAGATCTTTGCCCGGCTTTGGAATCATTTTAACCTTGGCAAGCTTCCAGCTGTTTGGATAATATTCCAGACGTAAAATGGCATTAAAAATGAATAACAGGATTCTAATTGCAATACGAGGCAACTTCATCAGCATCTGGTTACTAATTTCATCAATACCCGGAGCTTTTTTCGGGTTGAGTTCAGCAATTAGTTTTTTTACATCACGCGTCTTAAATTTTATGGGTCGAGGGGGTAGCGCAACTACACTCGGCAAATCAACAGCACCAGAACATGAGTTTGGGGTAAATACGGATTTTAAATGCTCAGCAAATAATTTACCTTTTTCACAGTCGCTTCTTGCCCAATCTCCGGTAGATGTGCGCAGAGGTGGTTTAAACTCGACGGGTGTTTTAAGCTTTCTAGCAGCGCGCCACAAAGAGTAATTAGATGCTGGTGTGACATCAAGACCTTCCAGATAATTTTTAAGAGATGCAGTTTTTTCAAATGCAAGCAACTCTTGGAGTCGTTTAGTGCACTCTTTAAACCTAGTTTTATGTTGAGGAGATCTGTGCTGTTGCCATTCCCTTCTAGCTCTTCTTTTTTCACACACGAGACGTTCAATATCAGTAGAATAAATTCTATTAAACCCAGTCTGCGGATGGGAGGTAGTGGCATGTTCAGCAGCCTGTTTAATATTTTCATTAAGGTTGGTAATATTAGATTCAATATCATCGGGTGTTCTTAGCGTAATATTTTCTGTGTAATGAGTACTAAGATATTTTTTGAATCCCAGCCAATTAACACGATTTATCATCTTCACATAAGGATGAGGTAAGTCACTTCTTAATGGGCTACAAATTGAAACGATCGTGGGAGAGTGGTCGGACGAGAGATCTAGAGAAGCTTCAACTTGAATTAAATCCCTAGAAATATTTTTCATGACGCCAAAATCTATAACATCCGGAATTTTTTGTATGTCAGTAGGCCAGTAAGTGGGCTCCCCACTCGAAATGACGTCCAAGCCCATTTTTGAAATTGTGTTGAACAACGCTCGACCTCTGGGTGTGATAAGACGCGAACCCCAGAACGTATGTTTGGCATTATAGTCCCCAGCTGCTACGAAACAAGGGCCAAGAGATTTGAAGAAATCCTTGTATTGATCTTCAGTAATTGCGAATCTGGGAGGGGAGTAAATTGATGATATTACGAAATTAGTGCAAAAATTTTCAATACAAATATTCGTTGCTTGTAGATGTTCTTCAGAAATGTTGTCAATAATATAATGCTTGAGTCTTGACCTTATTAGAATTGCTGATCCACCGCATGCTCCTCCTCTTGGGTCCTTTGAATCATATAAGGTGTAGCCTGAAATTTTAAAAATACTTTTCGAAGTCAAATGAGTCTCTGAGACCAACATTATATCAATATTTTTTTCCGTGAGGAAGTGCTCAAGTTCATTTTTATGTTGGCGAATGCCGTTTGCGTTCCAGAAACATATTTTTAACGTGTTCATGGTTTTTTAACTAATGCTTGAAGCAGTTTATTCTGCATTCGCAGCATTTCTTGCATCATGCTAGTCATATTTGTTGTAAAATTATTTATAGTTTGCACCAGATTATCAATAGTAGCTTCAAGGCGATTGAAATTAAAGCTTGAGTTTGTATTTGTTGAATTATTTGGTGGTGAAACATTTTGAGTAGGAATAAAATTTGTCTTAGCAGCATCGGCATACGATACACGGGAAGTAACTGGTTGGCTCACTTGCGCAATAGTGGCGGATAAAGCGTTTGCTAATTGGGCTGGAACTAATTTAGGTTTTTGCCCCATAGTCTGTTTGACGAAAGAGTACACAGGACAACCTCTGTAGTTAGCGGTGTGATTACCTCCACAATTGCTGCATTTTTTATCACTTTGATTTTTTGGCTTATTGCAACTAGCAGTGCCGTGTAATTCGCCGCACACAACACAAACAGTAGGTAAATTGCAGTAAGTTTTAGTATGGCCATATTCTTGACAATTATGGCACTGTACAGGTCCAGAACGCTTATGTGGTTCTTCAACTGTTATTTTTCGGTATAAAAGATATTTTAGATTATAAATTGGGTGCGTCTCATTTTTTCTCAATTTTATATCATTTGGCTCCAGTTCAACGCGAAATAGAGGTTGGGGGATCTTTTCCCTATTTATTATATTCGATACATTTTTTACCTTAAATCCCTGGAGGACGAGTGCATCTTTTATTTCTTCGGGAGCGACATAGGAATCTATGCCCTTCAATACGATCTGCAGACCTTTAGCACTCTTGAGCTGGTATGTGTAGAAATTTGTTTTACTTTTTTCAAATTCCGAAACCATTGTGCGAAAATCTTTTTCTTCATAAATTTGAATTTTCGTTTCATCAATGCTACCACGTTTTATTGGAACAATGTGAAATTTATTCTCACCAATTACCGAAATTAATTTTTTAATAAGAGCGTTTGAGTTTTTTTCTCTTAAATAGATTGGTGGCGGCTTGGAGGCTTTGTTCGCAGATTCAGCGGGTTTGTCGTTGTCGTCTTGCAATATTTTAAAACGGTTTTGGCGATTAGTAGATGATGCGCTGTTATCCCTAGAGATCTTTGGAGCAGATGAAATTTTAGAAGATTTTGGGCTTCGCCCTCGCTTTACCACAGTTATATATCTGTCCATTCCGACTTGGACCTTGGGTTTTTGGCTACTCTTACCTATAGTGAAAACAGGGTTAAGTGATGACCACGAGCCCGAAGCGGATGATATTGCTGAGTTAAATGTAGAGGTACTGGGCAACGGTAATGTTAACGAATCACTAGATGGCATTGGACAAAGCGAAGTTGATCGCTGACGAAAATGCGGCTTTGCCGTTAGAGAAAGTCTATCATCAGATTTTTTATTTTTATTGTTTTTATTAAGAGCTTCAGAACTCACAGTAAGTCTATCATCAGATTTGTTATTTTTATTGTTATCATTGAGAGCATCAGAACTCACAGTAAAATAGGCATTTCTGCCGTTATAACTCACTTCGCAATTATTTGTATTTGAGGTACTCATATAGAGTATTCCTCAAGGGTACTTTGTCTGTGTTTTTTTGTTTACGGTTTTTTTTTGTTTTTGTTATTTCTATATGTAAAAATATTAGCAAAGCAAAAAAAAAAGCTTATTTATCAAAGTTAATATGTACTACGAATATTTTTTTGTATGATTTTTTTTTGTTTAGTATGTAAGTAAGAAAAATTCCGCTATTACGTCTGTTCACTATGAAGGTACAACGAGAACTCAATTCCACAAAATAATAAAAATAAAAGTTTTGTACTATACGGATAATATACACGAAGTGTTTGTAGAAAATATACTTATTGATGTACGAATGAAAATTTGTATTTTTAGATATTCGTATTCGTACTCGCCAAATTTAGAGGAAAACGAATATTTTTACTTTTTTTAAATTGCAATAATTTAAAAAAAATTCATTTATTTCAATTCAAAGAATAAAAAATATTCTTGTTGCTAACTTAAAAATGTTGTATATTGAACATATATACTTTGTTAAAATATTAAGCCTGGTTCTCTGTTCACAAATTCGTGCGAAATTCTGTCAAACTAAATATAAAAGTATTTGGTATGAAATATTTGCGAAATAGACTTGCAAAAGTAGTACTCTGTTTTTATTCCGAAAAACACGTAAAATGTATCTGGCAGCATGTTTTTCCATGCATATGACTCTGGCATAATTTTTTTCAGCTGCGAAAAAACATAAGCAGTACTTTTTTCGCACGGAATTTTCACAATGTTGCATACTTTCAAGCAATAAAAGCGAGAAATTTATTAAAAAAAACCGCGAGCTGGGCTACATTTAGTACATGTCAAATTTTTCACGAGAAATAATCAATGTTGCTGAAATTTTTTCGCAGCTTCGAACAGAGTGTAATGTGTTAATAATAAAGGATGTGGTCCTAGCATGTAGTAGTGTGTTTGTGTAGTCCTATAGCCCAATTATTATTTTTATTGCGTTTTTAAATTAAAGTCTGATTTATTGAATAAATTTCCTTGCTTATATACTAGTTTTACAAATCTTAATTAGCCCTTCTAACCTACGTTTAATATTTACAATAATTTTTTATTTTTTTTTCTTCACTATGATAATGGTAAGCATTATTTTAAACGACCAATCAAAAAAAAAGGGAATTTGGTAATTATTAATTTATATTGTGACTCAAAAGTATGTCACTCAATTTCTCGCATTCAGCATTCTTATTCTTTTAGGCTATGTTGCAATGCTTGTGCATTGAACTGCTATTACAGCAATGCAAGTAATTTTTGTTACAGTGCATTACTATAAGTGTGGTACACTACACCTTCACCCTTAAGAGAAAAATTATGTAAGTAATTTTTCTTACCATTCTCATAGTAAACTTACAATATTTTAAAAAAATGTTCTTAATATACATGATTTTCTTAAAATAATAATGTTTTTAGTGTATAAAAAAAATATAAAATATAAATAAATTTATTTTCGTATATAATGTTTTCTTAAAGTGTAATTAAATTTTAAAATGTTATAAAATATGTTTGATTATTTTTGAGTATAAATTTTTTTTTTGTAATTGCTTTCTTTATATTATTTGCTTACAGATAAAATTTTGTTTAGTATTAATTGTTTTCTTACAGTTTATATTAATAGTATTCTTATGAATTTATGTTTTATGTTTATGTACATATATACTTATTCTAGAATTTATATTTATAAATTTTTGTAGGGTTTCAAATTATTGTTGTGTATTTCTTTTGGTTTTCCTTCATATTCTATTGTAGTGTTTACACAGTTTCTACTTAATATTTTATAAGGTCCCTTATATGGGCTCTGATTTTTCTTTCTATTTTCTACTTTAACTAGTACTAAATCTCCTATCTTTAAATTAAGTCTATTTTCATATTTATTGTTTATTACTCTATTTTCTTTTGCTTTTGTTGATAAGTCTCTAGTTCTTTTTAGTGTAAATTGTAATTTGAGTCGTAGTTCTTGTGCGTAGTCATCATAGCTATAAAATTTTGTATTGTTGTCTACAACGTCCGATGGTAGGGATTGTAATTTTCCGTATACCAATTCATATGGCGAGTAGCCTGTATCAATGTGTGGTGCCGTGTTATAGGCAAAAGTAAAATATGGAATCCACTTATCCCACTCATAATCATTTGCGGTTGTTAATAGAAATTCGTTAAGTACCCTGTGATTTCTTTCAGTTGATCCTAGTGCTTCATGATGATAAGGTGTTGCAAAATTTTGTTTTATTCCTAATAACGAACATATGTATGTACTCATTATATCATTTTTAAATTCTGTTCCTCTATCTGACTTAAGTACTTTAAATTGTCCGTATTTCAAAATAAATTGTTCAACAAGTATTTTGGCTGTTGTAAGTGCATCTTTTGTCGGCATTGGGTGAGCAACGTCAAATTTTGACAGTTCGCACTGCATGGTTAAAATGTATCGGTAATCATTTGAAATACGAAGAGGTCCTACGGTGTCAATTGAAATTACTTCAAAACTATTGTTTGGTGTGTCTGTTAGTGTAAGGGGTTCCTTAATGTGTTTTGTTTGTTTAATTTTCGTACATTTGTCACAATATGACACAAATTTCTTTACCATTTTTGACATGTTTTTCCAAATATATTTTTGTTTTAACTTGATGATAGTTTTTCTAATTCCTAAGTGGCCTGCGTGTGTGGCATTGTGGTATTCGTCAATTAGTTTGTATTGCAATATTGCATCTGTTATTTTTGTTCGGGCATTGTATATTAATATTTTTTGTTGAGGACTTTTGTTATTTATCTTTATCTTGGCATATGCTTCTTTTATTTCTTCTTTTGTATATATTTTAAATATTTCATCATTATTTGATAGCGCTAATTCTTTTATATTTTCTTTCTTCATTTTAGATATCAGTTTCCTCAGAATCGAATCTAGCTTCGCTGAGTTATCGCTAAATCTTGCTAGCTTATTAATTTCATTATTCATATTTTGGGTATGTAACTTCTTCATAGTCGAATATGGTTTCGATGAATTATCACTAGAACCTATATTCATATTTTTGGTACGCAATTTCTTCATATTCGAATCTGGTTTCGATGAATTATCATTACGTCCTATGTGCACAATATTATTTTCAATATTTATGTCGGCCTCTTTTATATTTTCAAATTTATTAAATTGCAATTTCTTCATATTTTTGACGTTATTAATGGATATGCATTCCCATATTTGAAGTTGATCAGGCTTCTGAGAATCATATTTTTCCATATTTCTTTCTGTTGCGAGCTCATTCTTTTCATTTATATTATTGTTAGTTGCCTCATTGTTTTCTTTTATATTTGCCTCATTAGTTTTATTTTTCATTGCCCTTGTAGTTACTAATAATTTTCTTTCTTTTTCATCGTTTTCTAATGGTATCATTTGTCTTAATATGTCAGAGTCAACTTTTATTCTTGAAAGTGCATCAGCATTAGTGTTCATTTTTCCTTTCTTATAAATAATTGTAAAATCATAATCACTTAAATCTAGTCTAATTCTTGTCATTTTAGATGAAGGGTTCTTATGTGAAAAGAGCGAAATTAAAGGTCTGTGGTCTGTTACTACTATGAATTGTCTTCCATATAGATATGGTTTAAAATAATTTATTCCCCAGTGTATTGCTAATAGTTCTTTTTCAATTTTTTTTTCCATATATTTATTTATTGTATCTTCAAAAATGAACTAACAATAAGTAATCAAATCTTAAATCTAAATATAATTATTAGGCCCGACCAGTGTCGGACATAAACTTAGTGATAGTTATAAATAATACATAAGTAGTGATAATCAAATAAGAAAAAAATAAACGTATTTTCAAGAAGTCCCATCTGGAGTGTTGAGAATAAGAGCCCTTGTGTCCCTCTTTTCTAAGCGGATATGTCCAGTAAAGTTCAAGATATTACGAGCGAGGATGTGACTCGAGTTTTGTTAAATATTTGCCTGCGTATTTTGCAATTTCTTCAGTCACTAGTGGCATATTTAAATCGCGATGTATATTTGAATTTTTGATGTACCATGGAGCCGATGTTATCAAACGTAAAATTTTGTTCTGCCTTCGTTAGATTTTCTCAACACCATATTGCACCCATATTGGCTTCAAAAGCGACTTGTATATCAAAAGACTGCAAGTCTAGGCTGAGTGTTGAATTTCTGCCAATTAACCAATATATTTGAGTTAATTTAAGTTTCATTTGAGTTAAGTTAGAGTCAATGTGATACTTCCATGTAAGCCTTCGATCAAGGTGTATGCCAAGGTATTTCACTTGAGAATGTTGAGGAATACTTTGATTGTTGATTCGAATGGGAGAGCAAGTATCTCTTCTTAGGGTATACGTTATGTGGACACACTTTTGTTCATTTACTTTAATTCTCCATAAGTTCAACCATATTTCAAGCTGGGTAATGTGTTCTTGGAGATTGCGGGATGCCTCATCAGGGTTTTTGTGTATACTCATACAGGCTGTATCATCGGCAAATGTAGAAGTTAGGATGTTATTGGTCACAGGCATATCACAGATATATATTAGATAAAAGACTGGCCCCAGAATAGTGCCCTGTGGCACACCGGAAGATATAGATTCGGGCACACTCGTGAACTCTCCTTCCACAACAGTGAACTTCCTATCAATAATATAACTTTCCAAAAGCTTTTGTATGTTTATTGGTAGGTATGTCTTCAATTTTAAAACTAGGCCTTCGTGTCATACTTTATCAAATGCCTGGGAAACATCAATAAAGAGAGCAGAACAATACTTCTTTTCTTCAAATGTTCTTCTTACAACTTGGACCAATCTATGCGTTTGTTCAATGGTGCTATGCTGACTTCTAAAACGAAATTGATGGTCCGGGATGCACCCATTATCAGCTAAAATTTTGGACAATTTAGTCATGAGCAGCTTTTCGAAAAGCTTTGAGATTGTTGATAGTAAGCTCATAGGCCTATATGACTCAGCCTTGGTAAGATCTTTGCCCGGCTTTGGAATCATTTTTATTTTGGCAAGTTTCCAGTTATTTGGAAAATACTGCATTCGTAAAATAGCATTAAAAATAAATAACAAGATTCTAATTGCAATATAAGGTAAGTTCATCAGCATCTTGTTACTAATGCCATCAATACCTGGAGCTTTCTTCGTGTCGAGTTCAGCAACTATTTTTTGTAGTTCACGCAACTTAAACCTTAAGGGACGAGGGGGTGGAGAAACTACACTCGGTAAATCGGCAGCACCCCTACATGAATTGGGAGTAAATACAGATTTTAAATGCTCAGAAAATAAGTTACCTTTCTCACTATCGCTTCTCGCCCAGCCTCCGGTCGAAGTACGCAGTGGTGATTTAAGGTCAACGGGTCTTTTAAGATTTCTAGTAGCGCGCCATAAAGAGTAATTAGATGCTGACGTTACATCAAGACCTTCCAGTAATGCAGTTTTTTCCGACGATAGCAGCTCTTTGAGTCGTTTAGTACATTCTTTAAGTCTGATTTTATTTAGGGGTGATCTGTGTTGTTGCCATTCTCTTCTAGCTCTCCTTTTTTCACATACAAGACGTTAAATTTTTGTAGAATAAATTCTATTAAAGCCAATCTGCGGATAGGAGGTAGTGGCATGTTCAGCAGCCTGTTTAATATTTTCGTTAAGATTGGCAATGTTAAATTCAATATCATCAGATGATCTTAGCTAAATGTTTTCTACGCAGTGACTACTAAGATATTTTTTGAATCCTAGCCAGTTGACCCCATTAATAATTTTCACATATGAGTTAGTTAAATCACTCCTTAGTGGGTTAAAAATTGTAACTATTGTGGGAGAGTGATCGGAGGACAGATCTAGAGAGGCCTCTACGTGAATTAAGTCTCTATGAATATTTTTTGTAACGCCAAAATCTATAACATCTGAGCCCATTTTTGGAATTGTATTAAACAACGCTCGACCTCTAGGTGTAACAAGACGCGAGCCTCAGTACGTATGTTTTGCATTGTAGTCACCAGCTGCCAGGAAACAAGATCCAAGCGATTTGTAGAACTTCTCATACTGATCTTCGGTAACTGAAAATCTGGAAGGTGAGTAAATTGATTATATCACGAAATTCGCACAAAACGACGAAAATATTCGTTGCTTGAATATATTTTTCAGTAACGTTGTCAAGGACATAGTGCTTGAGTCTTGACTTAATTAGAATTGCTGATCTACCGTATGCTCTCCCTCTAGGGTCCTTTGTATCATATAAAGTGTAACCATTTATTTTAAATAAGCTTCTTGAGGTCAAATGAGTCTCAGAAACCAACATTATATCAATATTATTTTCCATGAGGAATTGCTCAAGTTCATTTTTATGTTGGCGAATGCCGTTTGAGTTCCAGAAACATATTTTTAACGTGTTCATTGCTTGTTAACTAATGCTTGAAGCAGTGTATTCTGCATTCGCAGCATTTCTTGCATCATATTAGTCATATTTGCAGTAAAGTTGTTTATAGTTAGCACCAGATTCTCAATAGTAGCTTCAAGGCGACTGAAATTAAAGCTTGAGTTTGCATTCGTTGAATTATTTGGCTGTGGAACATTTTGTGTGCGAATAGAACTAGTCTTAGCAGCATCAGCATACGATACACGTGAAGTAACTGGTTGGTTCATTTGAATGGGTTTCATTTTTTTCAATATTATGTCATTCGGCTCCAGTTCAACCCGAAATAGGGGTTGGGGGACCTTTTCTCTGTTAATTATGTTGGTAACATTTTTTACCTTAAATCCTTGGTCGACAAGTGCACATTTTACTTCTTCGGGCTCAACATATGAATCTATACCCTTTAATACTATATGTAGGCCTTTAGCACTCTTAAGTTGGTATGTGTAAAAATTTGTTTAACATATTTTTTTCGAATTCACTAAAAAATTTTCGGAAATCTTTTTCATCATATATTTGGATTTTCGTTTCATCAATATTACCTCGTTTAATTGGAATGATGTGAAAAGTATTTTCACCAATGGTCGACAGTAGTTTTTTTAAAAGCGTGTTAGAGTTTTTTTCTCTCAGATAGATAGGTGGTGGCTTAAAAGACTTTAGCGATAATGCAGCGGGCTTGTCGTTATTGTCTTGCAATAGTGAAAACCGATTTTGACGATTAGTAGATGATGCGCTGTTATCCCTAGACATCTTTGGAGCAGATGAAACTTAAGAAGAATTTGGGCTTCGCCCACGCTTTGCCGCAGTTATATACCTGTCCATTCCGACTTGGACCTTGGGTTTAGTGCTACTGTTATCTGTAGTGATAACTTTGTTAAGTGATGTATACTAGCCCGAAGGAGATGATATCACTGACTTATATGAAGAAGTACTAGGCAATTGTAATGTAAACGAATCACTAGTTGGCATTGGACAAAGCGAAGTTAATCGCTGACGAAAAAGTGGCTTTGCCGTTAGAAAAAGACTATCATCAGATTTTTTATTTTTATTGATAACATTGAGAGCTTCAGAACTCACAGTAAAATATGCATTTCTGCCGTTTGAACTCACTGCACAATTTTTTGTTTTTGAGGTACTCATGTAGAGTATTCCTCAAGGGCACTTTGTTTGCGGTTTTTGTTTGTTTTTGTTTCTTGCTATGTAAAAAAAATATCAGCAATATTTGCTTTGCTTATTTATCAAAGTTAATATGTATTACGGTTATTATGTATTACGAATATTTTTTTATGATTTTTTGTTTGTTTAATATGTATATGAAAAAAAAAACTCCGCTAAGACGTCTGTTCACTATGAAGGTTCAGCGAGAACTGTTCTTTTTCAATGACTTGTTTATTCAGTCATTCTTTTTCAATGACTGGTTTATTCATGTCATGTTTTTGTAATGCTTTACTTGCATATGAAATTGGTAAATCTTGTCCTATTTCTCCTTGTGATAGTACATCACCTAACGCGTAGTTTGAAGCGTCGGTTGTTAGTATAAAAGGTTTTTCAAAATTTGGGTATTGTAAAACAGGTAGGTTGGTTAGTTTTTAATTTAGTGTTTCGAAGGCATGTTGGCATTGTTCTGTCCATTTGAATTCTGTCGATTTCTTTAAAAGTGCGTTTAAATCTTTAGCGATGTCAGCAAAATAAGGTATGAATTTTCTGTAATAATTGCAAAATGCAATGAATCGTCTTACTTCGTCTGTCTTTTTAGGGATTGGATAATTTTTTATTGTTTCATATTTTGATGGGTCTGTCTTTACACCGTCTTTTGTTATTAAATGTCCCAAGTAAGTCACTTCTGGTCTTAAAAAACAACATTTCTTTGGATTAAGTTTTAGATTGTACTTTTGAAGTCTGTCCAGTACTTTTATTAAATTTTGGTTGTGATGGTTTAAGCTTCATCCGTATACTATTGTGTCATCTACATAAAGAAATGCTTCGGATTCTAGTCCGGAAAGTGCTATTGTTAGCATTCGTTGAAAGCTGTTTGAAGAAATTTTTAGTCCGAAAGGGAGTCTTTTGAATTGATAGTGGCCTTGAGGCGTAGAAAATGCTGTAACGGGTCTAGATTCTTTATTTAATTCAATCTTGTGAAATGAGCTTCTCATGTCTAGTGTAGAAAACCATTTGGCTCTACCAAGTTTGTCCAAAATATCTTCTAATCTAGTTAGTGGAAATTTGTCGCTTACAATTTTGTCATTAAGTTTTCTAAAGTCTACCACTAGTCTGCATTTCTTTTTGTCTTCAGTGTTTTTCTTGGCTACCAAGAGGAGTGGAGCATTATATGGGCTAATTGATGATTATATTATGTCATCATCAAGCATTGTTTGTACTTGCTCTTTTATTACTTCAGTATATGCATGTGGTAATCTGTAGTTTTTTATGTACACTGGTATATTGTCCGAGGTCATGATATTCTGTGTGTAAAAATTGTTGACGTTTAATTTTTCGTCTTCGAGATGAAAAACATTTTGATATTTCCTAAAAATTTTTATTAATTCTGTTTTTGCATAATTGTCATTATTATTTATTTGCAAGTCATTTAGTATTTGTTCAAAACGTTTGGGGTTATTAACATTATTGTAATTTAATATTTCATAGTTTTTAAGTGGGTCAGTTTGGAGTTTAATGCCTTTTAAAATTATTTCATCATTTGTTGTATTTACGCCTGGCTTTAATTCATTATTAAATATTACGTTAAGTTTAATTTTAATGCTTGTATTATTTCTGCTTTTGGTGGTATTTTTATTTGTAGTGACGTAAATGATTTTGTATGCATTGGTAGTGTTATAGTTGTATTGTTTGTAAATATGGAAATTGTAAATGTTTCGTAATCTATTTTGCAAAGATATTTCCTGAGAAAATCTCTACCTATTATTCCGTCTGTTTCTATAGGAAAGTCTGAATCTACTATGTGAAATGGGTGTAAGCATATTTCATTTGCTAAATTTAGTTCTATTTCTATTGTACCTAGTGAATGGATTTCTTCTGTAGTAATGCCTGTTAATTTGCATCTTTCTTCTTGATTTAAAAATTCATATTGGAATTCATTTTTCATTCGACAAAGTGATATGTCAGCTCCTGTGTCAATAAGAAATGTGAAAGTTTTTTTTTTGTACTTAGTGGTTATAAAATTTGTGTTATTATCAGATACTTTGTGTATTTTTAAATTTGGCTGTCCGGAATATCTCTGTATTCCGAGCCTAATGCGTTTCCCGAATCTTGTATCGTGTGTATATGTCTCTTGTTTTTATTTCTGTATGTGTTGTTTTGTCTATCTCTATTAAAATTGTTTCCATTTCTATTATTGAAGGTGTTATTTCTAGTGTTGGGATTATTGTTTCTTTTAAAATTTGTATTGTCTCTATTGTTATTAAAATTGTTTCCTCTATTAAAATTGTTATTTCTGAAGTTAACAAAATTATTGTTTCTGTTGTTATTGCGGTTATTCATGCGATTTGTGTTAAAATTACTATTATTTCTATTCTGATTTCTATTATTATTATTAAATCTAATTCTCTGATGCATAATATGTGCTTGGGCATTTGAATTGTTGGATTCTTCTGCAATTTCTAAAGCTTCTGTAAATGTTTTTACTCTGCTTTCTTCTATTGTTTTAACTATTTCTCTACTGGCTAATCCATTTTTAAATGCGTTAAATGCAATGATACCGTTTGATTGTATTATTGCATTTCTGCTTTCTTCGCCAATACTTGATATCTGTAATTCATTCAATTCCGAAATTAAACTTTAAATTTTGTCCGCAAATTTTCGTATGTCACCTTGTTGTTTTATTTTATTTAAGTCATTTAGGATGCTATTTGGTGTTAGTTTTGTCTTATAATTTTTCTTTAGTTCTTTTATTAATTCTTCTAAATTGTTTGGTATACTAGTTTGCTTTATTCTGTTTTGTCCTTTTTGATCTAATCTGGTTTTAAAAATGAACTGAAAGAAATTGTGTTTCTTTGTATCATCTAGGGTCTCTTGAATCAATTCCAAATTGGCTATGAATGCGTTAAGTTCTTCCTTTCTACCAGAGTAGATGGGAATTAATTTTGCAATTGATGCAAGCTCTGAAGCGTTCATTGTTATTGTTGCAATTGATTGTGTCATGTCTGAGTTTTTCGAAAATTTTCTAATTAATTGTTGATGTAGAGAGCTAGGTATTTCTAATTCTAATCTTTTTCTTGTTGATATTTTTGAAAGTTTATCTCTTATATCTAAGAAAAATGCGTCGGCTGCGACTTTGTGTGAAGTTGTCAGTCGATTATAGTTTACGTTTAATATTACTCTTATTTCTTCAAATTTGGTTATTAAATTCTGTATGTGTTTTTCAATTGTCTCGTCTTTTGTTGCTCTATCAGTGTTTAAACATTTATAGGACTTATCAAAATTTTCTTTTATCAATCTAATTTTACTAACAATATTTTGCCATTACATTGATTTAAAAATGTACGTTTATATAATTTTGTTTTCTTTTAAAGTTAAATTTTATCTACATTGTCACTACGGCTAGCATACTTTTTTCTCGGGGATCTTTTGTGTAAGATATATAATTTAATTAATATATTTAATGCGCTTAATATAACTAATATTAACATAAGTATAAATTCTGAATCTATTTGTCTAGTTTGGTCTACAATTTCAACATTATTTACTACATTGGCATTTGGGTTAGCTATTTTGGATGTTTTTCCTCCCATTTTTAGTAATTTGTATTGATTTTTAAAAATATTTCTTTTAAATGTTATATTTTCTTAATAACAAAATTGTCTCTAATACCTCCTCTTTATCGGGAGTTCCTTCAATACCTAAATCTTTCCACAGTTGAGTTAGCCATTGAATAGAATACTGAATTTGTTCTTCAGTGCTTTCTTCTTGTAAGACCTGATTTGCTTTTAACATGGGCAAAGAGTTCTGTTTATGTTTCGGTTTTACCATTTTTCTATGTGTCCTTAATAATATTTAAATTTTATATAAGTTTTCAAAATTTATTTTAAAATAATATCATTTTCTTTTTTTAGTAATTTAATTTGCTTTTTTTATGTTGATTTTTTTTGTTGAGTTGCTAAATTTAACTTGTTGTAGAGTACTGCTATTTCTTTACGTCTTTGGAATTTCTTTCCTCCTCGCTTCTTCTTTTGTACTTCTGGTTTTTCTTCCTTTGGTTTCTTATGGGTTTGTTGTCTTCTCCTATATTCTTCTATGCTGATGGTCTTTGGGCCAGCATTAATAGGTGTTGGTGTGTATATTGGTGCTGCTATTGCTGTTTTTTTTTTTTTTTTTTTATGCATACATATATTTATTTATTGTATCTTCAAAAATGAACTAACAATAAGTATTCAAATCTTAAATCTAAATATAATTATTAGGCCCGACCAGTGTCGGACATAAACTTAGTGATAGTAATTCATAATACATAAGAGTTGTGGAAAGCAAAAAATAAAAAAATAATTTCAAACAGTTTCATCTGGTGTGGTAAGTATTAGAGCCCTTGTGTCCCTCTTTTTTAAGCGGATGTGTCCGGTAAAGTTCAAGATATTTCGAGCAAGCGGATTAGGGTGTGACTCGAGCTTAGTTAAATATTTGCCTGAGTATTTTGCAATTTCTTCAGTCACTTGTGGCATATTTAGATCACGATGTAAATTTGAGTTTCTTATGTACCATGGAGCCGATGTTATTAACCGTAAAATTTTGTTTTGTCTTCGTTGGATTTTCTCTACATTTGAAGCTGAAGCAGTGCCCCATAGCTGAATTCCGTAGCACCATATAGGTTTCAAAAGCGACTTGTATATCAAAAGTTTGCAATCTAGACTCAGGGTTGAATTTCTACCAATCAGCCAATGTAACTGAGTTAATTTTAGTTTCATTTGTGTTAGCTTAGAGTCAATATGGTGTTTCCATGTTATCCGTCGGTCAAGGTGTATACCAAGGTATTTTACATGCGAATGTTGAGGAACAACTTGATTATTGATTCGAATGGGTGAACAGGTATCTTTTCGCAGAGTAAATGTTACCTGAACACACTTTTGTTCGTTTACCTTAATTCTCCATAAGTTTAACCATAATTCCAGCTGTGTAATATGTTCTTGTAGGTATCGGGAAGCCTCGTGAGGGATTTCGTGCATACTAAGGCAGGCTGTATCATCAGCAAATGTAGATGTATGGATATTGCTGCTCAAAGGCATATCACAAGTATAAATCAAATACAAGACTGGGCCCAGTATGCTCCCCTGTGGCACACCGGATGAGATTGATTCGGACGCACTCATGAAGTCTCCTTCCACAACAGTGAACTTTCGAGCAAGAATATAACTTTGCAGAAGATTAACAATGTTTATTGGTAGATATGTCTTCAATTTTAAAATTAGGCCTCTATGCCACACTTTATCAAATGCTTGAGAAACATCAATAAAGAGGGCAGAACAATACTTTTTTTTTCGAGTGTTCTTCTTATTAATTGAACCAATCTATGCGTTTGTTCAATGGTGCTATGCTGATTTCTAAAACCAAATTGATGATCCGGTATGCACGCATTATCAGTTAGAATTGGGGACAATTTGATTATGAGTAACTTTTCGAAGAGCTTTGACATTGTTGGCAGTAAACTTATTGGCCTGTATGACTCAGCCTTGGTAAGATCTTTGCCCGGCTTTGGAATCATTTTGACCTTGGCAAGCTTCCAGCTGTGTGGATAATACTCCAGTCTTAAAATGGCATTAAAAATGAATAGCAGAATTCGAATTGCAACACGAGGCAACTTCATCAGCATCTTATTACTAATTTCATCAATACCCGGAGCTTTTTTTGGGTTGAGTTCAGCAATTAGTTTTTGTACATCACGCATCTTAAACTTTAAGGGACGAGGGGGTAGAGCAACTACACATGGCAAATCAGCAACACCCATACATGTGTTTGGGGTAAATACGGTTTTTAAATGCTCAGCAAATATGTTACCTTTTTCAGTATCGTTTCTTGCCCAACCTCCGGTAGAAGTGACCAGGGGTGGTTTAAACTCAACGGGTGTTTTAAGCTTCCTCGCAGCGCGCCACAAAGAATAATTAGATGCTGGTGTAACATCAAGACCTTCCAGATAATTTTTAAGAGATGCAGTTTTTTCAGATGCAAGCAACTCTTGGAGTCGTTTAGTGCACTCTTTAAACCTGATTTTATGTTGGGGTGATCTGTGTGCTATTGCTGTTGGTGAAGGTTTGTATTCTGTTGATTTGTATTTGTCGTTTAGATATTTTTCCCAGCGTGGAAAAATTTCGTCTATTTCTTGTGACATGGATGTAATGTTGCTTTTTAGGAGTTGGGATAATCTGGTTTGTTGTCAGTGAATTGGTCTTGCTGTATAGTAGTAGTAGTAGTCTCAGCTTTCAGTTTTTTACAAGGGTTTTGTCCGCAGGATCGCCATGTACTGTGTTAATAATAAAGGATGTGGTCCTAGCATGTAGTAGTGTGTTTGTGTAGTCCTATAGCCCAAATATTATTTTTATCCAGCTGTACAGGGGGTCCAGCTTATAAATAGGCGTTCAAAGGAACTGCCAGAAAAAGTGAGAAGTCAATTTATAAACTAGGCAAGTTGTTGCCGGATTGCGTTTTTAAATTAAAGTCTGAGTTATTGAATAAATTTCCTTGCTTATATACTAGTTTTATAAATCTTAATTAGCCCTTCTAACCTACGTTTAATATTTACAATTATCTTTTGTTTTTTTTCACTATGACAATGGTAAGCATTATTTTAAACGACCAATCAAAAAAAAGGGAATTTGGTAATTATTAACTTATATTGTGACTCAAAAGTATGTCACTCAATTTCTTGCATTCAGCATTCTTATTCTTTTGGGCTGTGTTGCAATGCTTGTACAATGAACTGCTATTACAGCAATGCAAGTAATTTTTGTTACAGTGCATTACTATTAGTGTGGTACACTACAAGAGTACTATGCTTTACTTTACTTATATACATATAAAATAGTGTACTGTTTTTATACCTCAAATATGTAATACTTATAATTTATATATACATATATACAGGGTGGGCCAAAAGCTACCATGGGGCTTAAAAGTTTAATAACTTTTCGTTTATTAATTTTTTTTTACTTTTTTTCTCAGATTATATAATATACAAATGGAAATTTTTTTACACTAAATATGAAAAATAATGTCTCTTAAATGACCACCGTTTTCAGCTTCGCACTGATTTTCATTTGAATGGCTTTGTTAATAAGCAGAACTGTAGGTTCTGGGGTTCTGAAAATCCAAGAGCCATTCATAAACGCCAATTGCACCCCATTAGGTGTACAATATGGTGTGGGATCACATCTCAAAATATCATTGGGCCTTACTTCTTCGAGAATGAAGATGGAAGTGCTGTAAATGGAGAGCGGTATAGGTTTATGATAGACAATTTTTTACGTCTTGCTCTTGAAAACAGACCTGGTATGTGGTTTCAGCAGGGCGGACCCACTCCCCCACACTGCCCGAGACACAATGGCACTTTTAAGTCAAATTTTTGGAGAGCAATAATTTCCAGAAATTCGGAAATAATTTGGCCCAGCGCGATCGCCAGTTTTGACAGCACCCGACTATTTTCTTTGGGGTTGAAGTAGCGAGTGTATGTGAACAAGCCAGAGACAATCCTTGAACTCAAGGCAAACATTGTTGCAGAAATTCGAACGCTACAGCCACAAATTTTGAAAGATGTTATGGAAAATGCTCTAAAACGAGCCCACCAGTGCGCAGCTGAAAACGATGGTCATTTAAGAGACATTATTTTTCATACTTAGTGTAAAAAAATTTACATTTTGTATATTATATAATCTGAGAAAAAAAAATAAAAAAAAATTAATAAACTAAAAAGTTATTAAACTTTTAATCCCCATGGTAACTTTTAGCCCACCCTGTATATATATATGTGTATATAGATTTTACTTATTAATAAATAATCGTTACTATAATACACAAAATGGTGTCAGGTGTGAAATAAAAAAGTCTAAGTCAAAAAATAAAATATATAAAAAAAATTTTTTTTGGGAAATTAATATTGTTTAAAAAATAAACAATTAATTCAATTTGTCCAGTGAGTCAAAGCATGGTGTTGGTGTTGGCAGTGTTGCTAAAATGAATATCAAGACAACCAACATGTCACAGGAATGGAAAAATTGGCTGGCACAATTTAAAATTTGTCTAACCTCCTCTAATTTAAATAGCGAGTCAGATGCAAGGAAGGTAGCACTACTACTTCATCATATGGGCCCAGAGTCTTTTCACGTTTTTAAATTTGATACTGATATTGATAAGGTAAAGTTCATTGATCTTATTGAATTATTCGAAGCATACTTTGTACCAAAAGTCAACATAGCTATGGAGCGCCATATTTTTTTTACAAGGAAACAAAATAGTGGCGAAACAATTTATGACTACATTACAGTGCTTAAAAATTTAAGTAAAACTTTTGATTTTGGATAATTAAGAGAAGATATTTATATATATTTTTATTTGCGGATTGTCCTCAAATTTTCAACACATTAAGGAAAGACTCCTTAGCGAAGGTGGCATAAAGCTAGATAAAGAAGCATTGAAGCAGCTCGGGAAAATACAAGCCAATTTGACGGGTTGGACTCAGAATGTTGCAAAGTAAAGGCAGAGAGTCTACAAAAACAAATTGTAATAAGAAATCTTGCAAAAAATGTGTTCAAGTTCACAAAAATAAATGTCCGGCAGAAAATGCTGATTGTCATAATTGCAACAAAAAAGGTCATTATGCTAAAATGTGCTATACTAAGGAACAGCAAAAAAATAGCACCAATTTTAAAACTTACGGTCATCAAAAACAAAATAATGCAGCAAAGTATATCAAAAACTTATCGGATACACATAGTGATGAACTTTTTGTTGGTACTTTGTCTCTATGTGACCAAAAACTTCAACGGAATAAAAAAGAAAGCTTTCAAACAGAAGAAAATAAATATAGCGGTAAAAAATACAAGGTGTTTTCGTTAGGAAAAAGTCAGCAACAAGTAATAAATAATGGTTGGAATATCAATGTGCTGATCAACAATAAAGATATTGAATTTCGAGTTGATACAGGTGCAGATGCGAACATTATTTCAAAGGATAAAATAAAGGCAATCTTAGAATTGCCAAGTCCCAAAAATGTTACGGAACTACAGCGGTTTTTGGGCATATAGAAAATTTATCTATTAAAAACAAACATTTGCGAGGCCTTTTGAAAAAAGACATAGAATGGCATTGGAGTGATATTATTCAAAAAGAGTAATTTCTTAGTCGGGCTTAAGTTCAGTAATTTCAATTCTTATTGAATGAAATATTTTTTATTAATTAATGTGAGTTTCTAAAGAAGAGAAGAAAAATTAAATTACACTATAAGCTGGGGGAAATACCGATATTTTTCAGTGCAGCAACGCACTTCATCAGCACCCAAGTCTATCTACTGTTGTAGAGATTGTTATTAACATCAGCTATTTAACGGAAATTTTTAATGAAATGGAATATGAGAAATATTGTGTATACAATTATTGATTTACCTTTGGTAAGCACATTTGTAAGTATCACTATTCATTTTCTGTTTTATCCGTTCTTTCATTTTTATATTCAGGTTAGCACGAAGTATTGTCACTCTACCTAAGTATGTTTAACTATTCTTGCTTATCTTTTACGATCATCACATTAATTATTTTTACTTATTCGATGTACTGTCAGTATATACCTGTAAGTATTATTGTAGTGGATATTATGTTTACATTGTTTTTGCTTTTCTACAGTTGATTTTACTTTCCAGTATATGAAACTGTGATTGCCAAATGAACATATATTTGTCACGTTGCAACGTTTCGTGTTACGACTACAGTGTTATAGTTTGAATGTAGTGTATAAACCTGGTAAATATTTATACATTGCAGATACATTGTCAAGGTGTCCTGTGAAAGAAAAGGTATTAGTTGAATTTTATAATGACGTTTTACTCCATTGCAATTTCTTAAAATCGCATATGGAAATACCATTTTCAAATATTAAAGATATCAAACTTCAAACTGTACAGGATCCAATATGTCAAAGATTAATACAATATATAAAAGACGGGTGGCCAAAACATAAAAAATTTGTTGATAAAGAAGATATGCCATATTTTTAAGTCAAAGATGAATTAACAATTCTCGATGGTATAATACTTAATGGTAACCAACTCATAATACCGAAAAATAACGTTGTAATATATTAAATGCTTTACACGAAGGACACATGGGTATACAAAGATGTCAATGTTTAGCCCGTAGTTCCGTTTATTGGCCTAATATTTATAATGATATCTTAAATTTGGTAAGCAATTGTGAAAATTGTTTAAAATATCGGAACTCAAATAGTAAACCAGAAATGAAACCACATGAGATTTACAATATTCCATGGCTTAAGGTCGGATCTGATATTTTTGAATACAATAAAAAGTCTTATATTATTGTTGTCGACTACTATACTAAGTATTTTGAAATTTATTAACTTAGCAATGGCTATTCAAGTGCAAATGTAATTGCAAAACTAAAATCAATTTTCGCTGGACATGGAATACCACAAATTTTAATTTCCGATAATGGACCACCATATAAATCAACCTGGTGATAATGTGATGTTTAAAAAGAATAATAATTCGGTTTGGTTTCATGGGGAAGTGCTTGATAGCTGTGAGGAGCCAAGAATGTTTCTTATAATGGATAATAATGGAGTAGTTAGTCGTAGAAATGAACAAGATATATCAATACGGTCTGAGCAAGAACCTATATTAAATACTGACACTTCTGAAACAGTTTCAGATTTGCAACCGAATGAAAACGTTGACAATCACAACTCTAATAACAAATGTTATGTAACAGGTACTGGTAGGAGAATAGTTCCATCCTCAAGATTGATTGAATCTATTGATTAAAATTAAAGTTTTGAAATAACTTTTTGTATATCTAATATCGAGCCAACTTTAATAGGTTTATGAATTTTAGTATAAATAATTAAAAAAAAAGATGTTGTATATTGAACATATATACTTTGTTAAAATATTACTTTACTTATATACGAGGTCTGATCAAAAAATAACCGTTATTTTCAAATTTCTTAAGTTACGTATGTTCGATTTTCGCATTTTATTTTTCTGTTATGTTGGTACACATGTCTGTTGTATATGTTGGCAATATCAGCCATTTTGGATTGTCAGTTTGTTTTTGGCAGATAAAAAATTTAGTCGTGTTTTGGTGTGCTCTTCGATTTTTTACTATTCGAAAAAATGGATCAAAGAAACTGTATTAAGTTTTGTGTAAAAAATTAAATTAAATGAGCAAGGACATTTGAAATGTTGACTGTGGCGTTTGGCGAGTCTACTATGAGCAGAACACAAGTTCAATTGTGGTATAACCGGTTTAAGGAAGGCCGAGAAGACGTCAATGACGATGCTCGTCCTGGTCGCCCGAGCACGTCAAGAACCGGTCAAATGTGAGGGTTTTGCTCACTGTTTTCTTCGACTGCAATGACGTGGTGCATCATAAATTCTTGCCACAAGGTCAATAAGAAATACTACCTTGAAGTTATGCGCCGTTTGCGCGAAGCAATTCGTCAGAAACGCACAAAATTGTGGAAAAAACAATCATGGATTTTGCACCATGATAACGCACCAGCTCACACATCGATGCTTGTGCGTAAGTTTTTGGCCAAAAACAAAACCGTTATCATGCCTCAACCACCGTATTCACCGGACTTGGCCCCCGTTGACTTTTTCCTCTTCCCAAAACTGAAGACACCGATGAAAGGAAAGCGTTTTGCTGCGATTGAGGAGATAAAAGGAAAATCTAAACAGGAGCTGCTGGCGATACCAAAAAGTATTATATCTGAGGGGTATTACTTTGAAGGGGACAAGATAGTTATTGAAGAATAAATAAATAATTTTTAAAAAAATTTAAAATAACGGTTATTTTTTGACCAGACCTCGTACATATAAAATAGTGTATATTTTTATATATATTGGGTGTTTTTTATTGAGGTATAGAACTTTAAGTTGGCATCACTTTTTTAACTGGCGGCCATTTTGTCAGCTGTCAAGTGATTAATATTTAGTTTGGTTTGCCATTTCATCATGAACAGGTTGACAAAAGAACAACGCTTGCAAATCGTGCAAATTTATTTCGAAAATAATGGTTCAGTTCGCGAAGTTTGCCGCAAGCTCCGTCCATTTTATGGTCGACATAATCGTCCATCAGAGCAATTATTTCGGTTAACCATGGATCGTTTTCGCACTACGTTTACTCTATGTGATAATACGCATCCGCAGAGACGTCGAACAGTGCGCACCGAAGAAACAATTGCCGCTGTAGAGCAAAGTGTTGAAGAGGACCCGAATGAATCGATTCGCCACCGTGCACAGCAATTGGAGCTTTGTCCATCAACTTTATGGAAGATTTTGCGCAAAGATCTTGGCTTGCGACCTTACAAGATCCAGCTTGTGCAAGAATTAAAGCCGCGAGACCATGCAATGCGTCGTGATTTTGGTGTATGGGCCGAAAATGAGATTGATCTCGATGCTGATTTTCATCGCAAAATTTTTTTCAGTGATGAGTCTCATTTTTGGTTGAATGGCTACGTCAACAAGCAAAATTGCCGCATTTGGAGTGAAGAGAATCCACATGAGACCCTTAAGACGCCATTACATCCACAAAAACTGACTGTTTGGTGTGCTCTATGGGCTGGTGGAGTCATTGGGCCATACTTCTTCCGAAATAATGCTGGAGAGTCAGTTACCGTTAATGGAGACCGGTATAGAGCCACGATAACCGACTATTTTGTTCCCGAATTGGATGGCATGAATGTGGATGAGTTGTGGTTCCAACAACACGGCGCTACATGCCACACAGCGCACGTCACAATCGATTTATTGAAGGAAACATTCGATGAGCGCATAATTTCGCGGAATGGACCTGTCAATTGGCCACCAAGATCGTGTGATTTGACACCATTGGATTATTTTCTTTGGGGATATGTGAAGTCGCTCGTCTACGCCAACAAACCAGAAACGTTAGGGGACTTGGAAGCCAACATTCGTGGCGTTATTGCCAACATACGGCCCCATATGCTCGAAAAAGTGGTTGAAAATTGGACCTGTAGAATTGGCTTTATTCGAGCCAGCCGCGGCGGCCACATGCCCGAAATCGTATTTAAACGTTAATGGCATAAAATTATCCTTCCAATAAAGCCAAATTGATGGACATTAAAACGATTTTCTTGTGTTTTATTTCAATTCGAAGTTCTATACCTCTAAAAAAACACCCTGTATATATAGATTTTACTTATTAATAAATAATCGTTACTATAGTACGCAACAAAAAACAAACAAAGCAAACTTATTGTACAATTAAGTCCCAAATTCACAGTCATTAGTTAACTAATAGCAATAGCTTATCCAATAATATTTAATTCACAGCTCTGTGTTTGCCATTAGTTAAACCGCCAATGTCATTGGTTAACAAATAGTTAGACAACAGCTGATTCGTTGTAAACTTTATTAGTATTGTTGTTTTTCAAAAATTTTAGACACATTTCACACATACATTGTCAAGCATATTGTTACGTAAAAATATACGAACAGAGCTAATGTAAGTGTTTTTATAAATAAAAAGAACTATCTAGAAAACTGAACGTACGCTCGTACTCGTATACAAAAAAGTGCAAACACATGGTAACAACTCTATATTACCAGCAACACACGGTATTACCAACACAAAAGTCGTTGCACACTATTCGGAAATTCAAAATAACGGCCAATCGAATTATTTACAAACACCTAGAAAAAGCAACAGTAATTTTCCAGATTATGTTAGAAGACTGTTTGATTATTTGGCTACCAATAGTAAACGACAGTACATATGGTAACTTGTGCATAGCAGCAACATCTTGATGCAGTAATACAGCTTCTTCCATTTGGCTTTACATTTCATTACGCCATCAACAAGTACATGGCGAACATTTTAGATCCGCTTCCTGTAGTATAAAAGGAGGCACCCTGTGGAACAGTCAGTCAGTGTAAATCAGAAAACAGTAGAGTCAACATCGTTGAAAGTAAACAGTGAGTCTTTAGTGTTGTATAAACATTGAACATCTGCAGAATAAAGGCCCAACTATAATATGAATAAGCTGGCTTAAGTTAATGTCAGAATTGAACGATAAGTCTGTCAAATGCTTAAACATTTCAGAGGTGACTTTTAGGTGGCCATAATGTACTTACATGAACTTAAACACTCCTTAGCAATAGCTGCACATTTAGGTATGTTCATAATTTTGTTTCTTCCCATAACTCCTAAATGAATGCAATTCAATATAATTAATTTGTTATAATGTGCTTATCTATTAAAAATTCACAAATAATTATATCTATCAATTTATTACATGTTTTATTTGCTTTGCATACTAAAAAGTACAACAGTGAATATACATAAGCAAACACATGTGTATGTGTGTATATGTATGTTGTAAAAAAATAAGTGCAAATTAAAGTTTTGGTTTATTTTCTGAGTTTCAAATTAAAAATCAATAAAAAAAATATTTAAAAGCAATGAATATTTTCTGCTGCTGTTTATTTGAGTTTAAAAAATGCACAAACCTTTGTTTCCGTACGGAACGTGCGTTCAGTTTGGCACTTTAATTAAGCAAATGACATTTGACGAAACTTGAAATGTACTTAATGAAAACTTTCATTAAGTACATTATACAGGCCTGTCACAGAATCCAAATTCGATCGAAATGATTTCAATTCCGTAATTAGGTTCTTCAGAAAACGAAAAACGAAGAATATGCTCGAAATGAAACCACTTTAAATTTAATGCTCGGAATTGTAATTTTCCTTATGTGAAAGTACAAAAATCTGTTTGAAACAACTTATTTCAATAAAGAAAAATGTTTTTCAACAATTTAATTAAAATTTTTTTGTATTATTTAATTTTTTTTTGTACAAATTATAAAATTTTCTTAAGTCTTAAGGAAAAATGCAGCATCGTAAAAAGTGAAATATTCTGTTCAGTCAAATAAAAATAAATAAAACTTTAACGTATACACTGCGCTTGGATAGGAAAGTGAACTTGAAGCATCCTTCAATCGTCTTCCCCGTAATTTTCCGGTAAAGTCTTGACGTCCCTGCGCACCACAAACTGCAGTTATTGCAGACATTTCGTGTATTAATTTTTAAATTTTGTTCACTTCATGTTAAAAAAAAATGTTGTGCCTTTCCTATTTTGTTTTTCTCTTCTAATAACCATTTGTTTTTTGTTTTTCGTTGCCCAATGTTGCCACATTTAAATTGAAAACAATCGAATTGCTGCTTTTTCGTATTGAACAAAATCGATCGAAATCTGGAGAAGGTAAAACAAAATCGATCGAAATGAAAATTCGTAATGAAAACAATTTCGATCGATTTCTGTGACAGGCCTGATAGTTGTGTTGTGATCCGTTTGGTGGATTTTTATTATATTATTAATTAAGTCTGGAGGGATCCGTAGATATCGCAGACTGTTTATTAATTCAGTTATAATTTTACACTCTACCTTAGACTTAAAAATTACCAGCTATTTATACTAATTTTTATACTAAATGTTGTTGCTACTGCGGCAGTTGTTACTGTTGTTGTTGATGTTGCTGTTGTTGTTGCTGCTATTGCGCTGCCAGCAATTATTATTTATTTATTATTTTTATCGCAATATCCATTGGTTTGCACCGTCGGCACTTAATGGTTCTTGCTGAATTGCAGTTATTGATGGTTGACTGTTGTTTTATATTTTGCCGGATTCCGGTTGTTGTTTTTGTTGTTATTGTCTTTAATGACTCACAATATCCCTCCCCCCTTACGAAGGAGAAGCATCCCAATTTTGGATGCTTCGAACTGATTGCGTGGGGTAAATGGGGAAAATTTTGCCGGATTCCTGTTGTTGTTTTTGTAGTTATTATACCGTTGTGTTGCTGACTTCCTTGGGTGCGAGGTTTTTCCTCATCTTCGACCTCCTAATGGCTCCTTTGGTTATTTTATTTTCGGTTATCTTGACCCTCACATTTCCCTGTCTTTTGCACAGGACCACCACCGTAACTCCCAGGATCGCTACTATTAGTAGTGTTATGGCACTTATAGTTGTTACCACGACCCTGTGGAAATGCAGCTCGCTTATTCGCTTGATATTTCTCTCCTGGTTGAGAACTATATCTGCGAATATTAGCGGTTTCTCTGTGCTGAGATTATCTGTCCTTTGGGGTATTGCGTAGCTTTGCTCGTACTTCAGTAGTCTATTTTTGAGTGTCCTGTTGCCAATTTGTATAGTACAATTATTAAATTGAATGTGGTAGTGTCCCTGGAGACTGATCACTCGGTCGTCGCAAGTACTCTTCAAGCGCGTATGGTTTGTGTTTATCAATATTAGTCTACCGTTATCTAGTTGCATGATTTCGCTGTCTGTCTTTCGCATCATCTTGCATGGTTGTTTAAAAATGCAGTTTCGGGATTCCGTCAGCTCGAACAGCGCTTTGCCCTCCACAAATGTGAGTTTTTTCTTTCCACTCCTCAGGACCACTTCCAGAGGTTCATCTATTTGCAGCTTCTCTTGATTTGGTATCGCTGCTACAATGGATTTCTGCAGCGAGACCTTGGCCGCGGGCACTTTTATAAGCAGACTGATCGTTCGCGTCTGGCTTGTTATTATGCCGATTTTAACACCTCTTAGTTTCTCGATGTCTATTTGAAAGGTGTCAATCTCAGTCTTGGTTAGCAGGGACGGCGGGAAAATTCCGGTCTTGGCGAATGCTATGGCTTGCTGCAAGTTTTCCAATTTCCCTTTAAAAATCGAGATTTTCAGTAGTTGTAATATGGCCAGATTTTCCTTCACCAATCGTTCGTCCAGCTTGCTTGCTGCATTGAGTTTGTTCTCGATGTCGCGTCTATCTGACAGTATAGCGGTTTTTAGTGTCTGCAGGGACTTATTGAAATTGTCATTGATGACTATCTGTTGGTTTAGTCCCTCTATCAGCTGGTGATTATTTTGATCTAATACCCTTTGGTGCTCCTCTATATTTTGTCTGTCTTCTTCATCCATGGTGCCAAAAACGAATCTCAGATAGGCACCTCCTGCGTTCACCAGACCTCTGATTCTTCTACGGGGGAGAAGTGTGTGCATGATGTCCTCCATCTCGTCTAGCTGGGTTTTCGCGATGGCTCGTTGGGGTGTCTCGCCAATAGCATCTAAATTGTTATGGAATTGTTCCAATACCCGCTCGATGTCGTCCAGGTTGACTACGTGTATTATGTAGTCGTACCTTTCCACGATCTGGGTGCTGCCTACGTGAATTTCAGTGTAACCATTATGAGATTCCAGTCTCTCGATGAACAATTCTGCGGTGGCTTCTAGTGTGAGAAGTAATACCATCAACCCTACAAGTGGAAACTATGTGTTGACGTTTTGTTAGTTTGGTAATGGAGTTATGTTATTTAAACCTATGATTAACTTCAGCCCTCTGTTTTTTTTTTTTTTTTTTTTATATATTTTGTTTTATCATTCCTGCACACTATTTTCCTTGTCCGGCAAATTTATCTTATAATTTATAGTTGGCGTCTGTTGAGTTCGGGGTGAGTTCCTTGTGCTTTCTTGTTGTTGGACATTTTATGTATTCCGTATTTTAGTGGCAATTCTTATTTCGTCCGCGCCGTCTGTCCATCATCTCTCTACAAATGGTTTGACTAAATTCCGATGGAGCGTCTTTAACCCTCCTTTTGCTAATATCTGGACATTTACTGGCGAGGGAAGATTTTTTATTTCGTAGGGCCCCTCCCAAAGGGGTGAAAATTTGTTTTTCCGCATCTGCGCTTTTATCAGTGCTTTATCACCTACCTTCAGGGTGGTAGGCCTTGCCGTTCTATCATACTGCTCTTTTGAGCGGAGCTTGGCCTTTTCTTGCTGCTTTCGTGCCATTTCATAAGCCTTTTGTATTTGGTGTTTCAGTACCTTAGGGTAGTCGTATGGATTGTACATTGGGGTGCTTACTTTGAGGTTTGACGGTAATGGTGAGTCAAACCCATAAAGCACTTTGAACGGGGTCTGGCCGGTAGATACGTGATCTGTGTGGTTATGCACATGCATTGCCGGAGCCAACCACTGATCCCAGTTGGACCCGTCCTCCTTCACAAAGCTTCTCAGGTACTCAGCCAATGGTCGGTGACTCCTTTCGAGAGACCCGTTGGCTTGTGGATGGTAGGGAGTGATATGTTGCTTTTTTATTCTCAAAAGTTTACACACACTCCCGAACAACTTGGAAGTAAAGTTTGTACCATTATCCGTTATGAGCTTTGTAGGTATACCATACTTGGTTATGATTTCGTTGTAGAAAATTCTTGCCACGGTTTCTGCTTCTGCGTCCGGCATGGGCGCGCAAATAAAAAATTTTGACAAATCATCCTGGAACGTCAGGATGTATTTGTTACCCATTGTAGTTACGGGCAGGGGGCCTACCATGTCCATATAAACCTTTTCGAAAGGTCTTGTTGGTGTATCGGTTAAGACCATGGGCTCCTTGTTAAGTGGCCCGCTTTTATTCTTTTGGCATGTAGGACAGTTTTTTATATATTCTTTGATATTTCTCACCATGCCCTTCCATTTATATTGCTTCCTTATCCTTCTGTAGGTTTTCCAATTGCCTTGATGACCCCCCAGGGGCGAGTCATGGAAGCTTCTTAGGACTTCTTGGATATCCTTTTTCTGTGTTAGGAACGTTGTTGTGGCGGGGTTCTCGCCATCCGTATACTCATCTTCCTTTTCTGGGTCTTTCAGGGTTTTAGTCTGTTCTCTTGATTCTTTGTTTGTTTTCGCCTGAGCTCTGGTTATCACTCCAATATTTTGATATTTTGTTGGGAGCCTGCTTAATGCGTCTGCGTTCAAATTCGTCTTCCCTGGTTTGTAGGCAATTTCGAATTCGTATTCTGACAGCTTGTGCCTAAACCGTGCAAGTCTTGAAGTTTGGTCCTTGAGGTTGGCTATTCCCCTCAGGGGTTGATGGTCTGTAAATACGGTGAAGTGTCGGCCCAGAAGATATGGGCGCAAAGTATGTGTTGCCCATACTATGCCGAGCATTTCTTTTTCTATTGTTGAATATCTCTTTTCGGTGTCACTGAGGGTTCGTCTGGCAAATGCAATTGGATGATCCTTTCCGTTCTTTATTTGTGACAAGACCGCTCCTAATGCTTCGTTACTTGCATCTGTTGTTACTCTAAATGGTTGAGTAAAATCTGGATAAATCAGGATTGGAGGATTTGCAATGCTTCCTTTGACCTTGTCTAAGGCTTCTTGACATTCTAAAGTCCACATGAACTTAGTATCCTTTTTTAGCAATTTCGTTATTGGAGCGGCCAGTTTCGCCATGCCTGCAACACATTTTCTGTAGTAGTTGATCAACCCTAGGAGTGCCTGCACCTCTTTGATATTTCTTGGGGGCTTAAGTTGCTTCACACATTCTACCTTGGAGGGGTCGGGTAGCGCTCCCTCACTTGAGCATTTGTGGCCTAAATAGACGATTTCTCGTCTTAGAAATTGACATTTCTTGGTATTTAACTTGAGACCGCTCTCGCGGAGTCTTGTGAGGACATTTGTAATTTTTCTTTCGTGGTCCGCTACATTTCGTCCGTATACCACTATATCATCCAGGTATACGAAGCAGTCCAGGCCCTGTAGGCCTGTCAGGATAGTGTTCACGACCATTTGGAAAGTGGCCGGTGCCCCCGTTAAGCCAAACGGCATTCTGTTGAACTTGAAATGGCCTTTGTCTGTACTGAATGCTGTTTTTTCTTTGTCCTCTTCATTTACTAGAACTTGATGGTATCCACTCGCTAGATCCAATGTGGTAAAGTACCGGCTATTTCCTAATTGATCCAAAATTTCGTCAATTCTAGGAATAGGGAACACCTGTTTTATTGTAGCCTCATTCAACTTACGAAAATCAACGACCAGTCTGAATATCTTCTGACCGTCTTGCGATTTTTTGGGCACTAATAATATTGGTGAATTCCATGGAGATATACTTGGGCTTATTATTCCTTCCTGCAGTAGCTCTGACACTTGTCGGTTGATTTCTTCTTTGTGGACTTGAGGTAGACGATACTGTCTTTGGTTGATAGGCTGCTGTTCTCTTTTTACGGGTATTTTATGCTTTACTAATGGGGTGAACGGTAGTTTGTCACCGTTCAGCATGAACACATCGTGAAAGTTCTCACATAGCCTGTTCATGGACTCAGTCTCTTCTATATTCCAATTTTCTTCCGTCATTATGATGCTTTTCAAATGTTCTATTCTGTCTTTCTGGTTTATCCTTGGCAATGCTTGTTTTCCTGCTACCTCGTGTTGCGTGTAGTGATTAAAATTTGAAAATTGTACTTCGAAGTCTTTCTCTAATGGTAAATCTTGCTCCGTCGAGTTTAGTATGGGTACGGCCGCCTTTCCCTGTGTTACGTTGACAACCGTGTTCCCCATGTAGACACCTGGGGCCAATTCTTGCTTGTGGATAACTATAGTTTTGTCCTTTGAGTTGATTTGTATCGGCACTATTGTAACTGTTCTTCGCTGAAGGCTGGCGGTTTTCTCTATATAGGCCGTGTAATGCGCCACTTCGTCATGAAGTCGAAAGGTCTTAATACACTTGTTGTCCCCTTTAAATAACCTCAAAGTGCCTCTTATTGAGTCTAACACACTCCGGTTCCAAATGTTGTCTCTCCCGAGAATGCCGTCTCCCGGGAGTTTATTACAGCCTGACACCACATGGAAGTCCCAATTTATGTCTTCCCTCCGGTCTATGTTTAAGGTTATTGCAAACCTAGTTGTAGCGCCTCCACCAAAGGCGCCCGTTAAAATCTTCATTTCGCCAAACCTTTTCTTAGGGTAACCTCTCATGACCTCTTCCCTCAGTATACTTGAGTCTGCCCCTGTATCTACTAGTAATGTCAGCTCTCCCGCTCGGGCTTCTTCGCACGGGATGGTGATGTACACTGCATTTATGTTATCTGGTGACCCCATATCACCCTTGCTGCTATTGACCAGATGCGGTATGTGTCCTAAGACTACTCCCCAATCCCCTTTTGGTTGTGCATCTTTCACATGAGATGCACTTTCGGGCCCCTGGTGGAAATTGTCCACACAATCTTCCTGTATCAATGCCTGTCCTGGTGAACTTCTTTTAACACCATCTTCTACTGCCGAGTTACACTTGACCGACGCATTTTGCCTATGAAATGCATAGTCGGGGTCACGAGGGAAATTAACTTTTCCCTCTCGATGTACCTGTGCCTTGTGGGTGATTACCGTCGGTGCTTCTTCCACCGACTCTGTGTCTTCAATCGCCCTATTTGTTCTGGTGTCTGTGGTGTTGTTTTTTCTTCTGTGCCAAATTATTTCTCTGTCTTCTGCTGGCTCTCCAGTTATTGGCTGTAACTGGGCCTGTATTCGTTTCCCGGTGGACTATATATTTTACTCACTCCTATGTGTTCTTGTAGTGGTGAGTGACTTGCGTCCACTTGGGCATAGGCTGGCCGCGTTGGTTCACGGTTCGGTAGGTAATTTCGCGCAGAGGGGTTCAACGGCTTGTTGCCGTTTGTGTTTCCCAAAGTTCGTGCTACCGGGGGTTTTGGCATGTAATTGGGTCCCGATTGTGCCTTGTTTGGCTCATAATAATTTGGACAATTTCTGGCAAAGTGGCCTAATTGGTTGCACTTAAAACAAACTGGCTGTCTGTCCGCGTTTGTTCGCATGGGCATACTCTGTTCTACCGGATTGTGTTTTCCTGCGTGAAAACGTCTATCGGGAGGTTCGTTGCCGTAACTGTACGTGTTGCTACGCCGGATAGTCGGACTGGTATTATTACTCTGTTGTGGCCGCTTACAAAATTGGTTTTCTCTGTGGCCGCTTACCTGACAAGCTCCACAGTACAGGGAACTCAGCCTTTTCCTGCAGTCTTCAATAGTGTGTCCACTATTCCGGTAGTATTGGCAACTCTCCCGGTGGCTCGTCTTGGTCTCACACTTCGGCCCCACTTCGTGTCCATATTTACCGCAGTTGACGCAATAGGGTGTGTTCAGTCTTTCTGCGCAATTCGTTCTTCCATGCCCTTGTTTGCCGCAGAAACTGCAGGGTGTTGTTGACGTCAGAGTGTTTACCATATGTTGTGGTTCGCCAAACAGCTCTTCCGCCTCTTCCATCAGTGTTACTAGGGAGCTCAGCTCTTCTCCCTCCTGTCCAATGAGCCGTACCTTTAGAGCCTGATCTCTAAGACCCCTGATGAAGCTCTTTACGGATATCCTCTTGAAATCTCCCACCATCGCCTCACGGCCTGGTCCTTCTGGCCACTGGTTTTCAATTGTTGTTACTGCTTCGTTTAGCAACTGTTCCAACCGTTCCCCGAATTTGCTCGCCGATTCTCTGATGGACTGTCTGCAACCCGCCATCAATTCTCTTATCTCGTCCAAGCTCTTTCTCTTCAGGTAGTGCTTTTTTATAGCGTTGCAGAGTGCGTCTACCGAACTCAAATTGATTTGGGAAAACTTCGAATATGCAGCACCCAGTAGCCTTAATTTTAAGCATTGAATTACATCCTGAGTTAAGCCGTTGTTTGCCTCAGTCAGTAATTCTTTCTCCACCATCTTACATCCTTGGATGTATCTGTACACTTCGGCTGACAAGTCGGGTCCATCGGTACCAAAAAATGATGGGACCGTGTTATTCACTATTTTAGTGATTTCTGAAAGTGCTGGCATCCTGATTGTTTGTTTTAGGTTGTTTTCTTGTACGGGTGATGGTGAGCGCCTTCCTAACCAACTCTGTGCTGTTTCTAGCAAGCGTCCAAATTCTTCAATCGCCTTGTTGTTGTGTGTGGCCAATCTGTCTAGCTTTTCAAACTCCTCTCTATATTGCTCCAATTGCCCTAGCTTCCTGGCTGTTGTCTCTTCGGTGTACCCTCTGCTGCCGGCTTTCCTTGCGTTATCTGATAGAGTTTTCACTTTGTCTATCAACTCTAGTGCTTGTCTTTCTTCCCAGGTAATTTCTGGTTCCCTGGTGGTTTCCTCCTTCTACGGAGAACTCGAGAGGCTTCTGTCTTGGTGTTCCTGGCTTACTACTATGGTTGGAATTTGGCCGCCTACTGCCGACAATTCCTCACTCACGGACGGAGTCGGTGTTCTGGATCTGTGGACTATATCTAGCTCCCGCCTTGCGTTCTCTAATGCCGTCTGTAGTCTCTGTATCGTGTCGTCTTCTATGTCTATCTGTTGTAGTCTTTTTAGTTCCTTTTTTAATTTTTGTTCTGTCAATCCCTTTTCTTTCAATTTCTGTACTAGTTCCTCGTTTTCTTCTACCGCCTGTTCGAGTAATTCGTCCGTATATTTTATTTGTTCCCTTAATCTCCGACTTTCCTTCTCAAAAAGTGTTTTAGCCTCCTCTAAGTCTGCTACGTTCCCCTTGAACTCTGTTATTTGGTTCCTCTTTAGTTCACCTATTAATTGTATTATGTATCCTACTTCCTCTAACTTGGTCTGTTTTTGTTGTCTAATTATTGTCCTATGCTCCTCTATCACTTCTTTTCCTACCTCCAGGCTCCGTAATTCTGTCCACGCGTGTACCTGCAGACTATCTACTGCATAGTTATATTCATGCAGTTTTTCAATTAGGTCGTCCGTTCTTGTCTGAGGGTTGTCCATAAAAAAAAATAATTCAAAGTATAGTTACCAGCCGCCACTCCGTGGTACGCATCTTCAGTTGAGAGCTCTTCTGTCAAGCCGTAGACAATCCAAAAGATGGTAGTCTTTACTCTGTCCTTGATTAAATTTCCTAACACCTGTAGATTCTTAGCCGCGCAAAATTTCTCAATTAATATTATATATAAAAAATATTAATTTATTCGGAAAAAACTCTTCACGCGGCTACCGGCTGCGCCAATTGTTGTGATCCGTTTGGTGGATTTTTATTATATTATTAATTAAGTCTGGAGGGATCCGTAGATATCGCAGACTGTTTATTAATTCAGTTATAATTTTACACTCTACCTTAGACTAAAAAATTACCAGCTATTTATACTAATTTTTATACTAAATGTTGTTGCTACTGCGGCAGTTGTTACTGTTGTTGTTGATGTTGCTGTTGTTGTTGCTGCTATTGCGCTGCCAGCAATTATTATTTATTTATTATTTTTATCGCAATATCCATTGGTTTGCACCGTCGGCACTTAATGGTTCTTGCTGAATTGCAGTTATTGATGGTTGACTGTTGTTTTATATTTTGCCGGATTCCGGTTGTTGTTTTTGTTGTTAGTGTCTTTAATGACTCACAACAGTTGCACACATACGTATTGTATGTAATCGCACAGTTGCTTAAGTTTGCTTATTCATATTATAGTTTTGCCTTAAGTTTTGTGTGTGAAATACAGCTGAGAGGGAGTTTTGCTACAAAACCAGTGCAGTCAGTTGAGTGAGACCTGTGCATATAACATCGAGGAAGACGTATTGGTAATCAGTTGCGGTATATTTATGTAATCTACGTATGTTTATTTAAGCTCTTGAATTTGATTAGTATAAGTGCATTTATTTGAAAATAAAGTGTCATTCTTAACCCTAATTAGTACACTAGGGTCCTTTATTCATTTGGAAATCTTCGAGTCTACGGATAAACGTTTTTAAAGAATAAAAATGGAACAATATTCGTTGTATTTATCTGTAACACAATCTTTTTTTTTTTGTTCTATTATATTTTGGTTTTTCCAAACCAATTTCAGCACTAATTCAATGTCATGTACGGTAAAGTTGGACGAGCGAGCACTGTTTTGTCCATTTTTAAGAAAAAATATAACAAATGTAAACAAAAACCATATGCTATACTAGAGCTGCCAATAGTGAAACTTTATGATTTGATAGCGTTACCACTCTTTGTCCATATTAAGAACTTTAGTTAAACAATAAACTGTGAATATGAAGTATTAAATCAACAATAGTTATCATTTTAGTTTACTAATAATTAACTAATGACTGTAAATTTAGCCCTAAGTGTTTAAACAAGACCAACACCATTGAATATTTGATCGATCTTTCATATTTTGGATCAATAAAGGTTGCCATGGTAAAAAATATTTTGGGAAGTCCTTAGGCATGCATATTGGGATATATTGAGAGATCCAATGACTCAAAATAATGTCCATTACCAAAAACAGGAATGGGATATATTGTTGTTGCTTAAGGTGTCCTTACATGGTAATACAAAGTATCACGACTTTGTAGAATAAAACTATTATCAAATAATCTCCGAGTTAAAAAAAGATACTATAAGTAAAATGAAGTAAAATGCAAGCAAAGATATTAAACTGCTGAGTTAATAACAAGAAATTCGAAAATTGCAAAATAAAATATGTGTACTAATAAACCTAAATATTGGAGAAAACATTTTATTATTTCAATGTAATTTTACTACAAGATATAATTTGTTTATAGACTTGTTTATTCTTTGTTTGCTTTTGCTGTACCATGAGCTACTTGATAGTTGCATTCGTACAATATTTACAAAAACAACATGAAAATTTCCTGAGTTGATTTTGTTTGTTTTTGTAAAAGTGTTAACTATTAATGCTGCCATTATTTACTTTAAAATGCACCTCTGGTGTGATGAGAATACTTAAGTTTCTAAAATGGTTTAGAAAATAAATATTTACCGACCGCTTGTCAAATTTTCTATCCGTATTTCCTTCTACATTTTACAGCATCTTTTGATATGTCGTTTTGCACTGTATTACCATGTAAAGACACCTTTATTAATAATCGTAATTTTTTCAAATTTGTTTTATTAAGGTCTGTTATACTACTTCCTCCACCGCGCTACTTTTTCTTTTAAAGTTATACAGACCCGTTAATCTAGAACAAAAGGTAATTAAACTACGTATCTGATTTTTATTTTCTTATTTGTTTGCTACTTTTTAAAGGACTACATTTTTAATAGATAATATTTGTTCGAAAATAATTTGTCCATATCAAAATATAATCAATTATTCTTTTAAATACCTCAAAATTGGATATTGGATCTAGTTCCCATGTACAGTGCATAGTTGTTGTTTTATATAAATACATTCTTAGGTTCGGTTGTATAAAAAATAAAGTAATATCCCTTGAAAGTTTCTGTTAATACATTGTTCAAAGCTTATACGTTGTAGCTTGAAGTGGGGCAACAAATATTTTAAAACTTAATAATTTGATATTGTCACATCCATCGGAAAATATATTTTTAGAAAGGACACTTTTTTATCCATGAGAATTGGAGGAAATATTTTATAAAACTCTGCATAACCATTTCGTTCTATGTATTTGGTACATTTATTGGTAATATATTTTGTATTTTGATATGAAAATAAGTTTTTTATGTTTATTAAGAAATTAAAATATGTAAAATTAGAAGAGATGAGGAAAGGAAAACCATGTAAGCAGTTTGACCATAATGTGTCTCTATATTGTTTGGATAAAGTGACTTTTCTGAAAAAAATTAAAAATGAAAATTTATCATAGTGTGTAGGAATCCATTTAATTTATTGTATTTGTATTTTTTGTTTTTACTAAAGCCTTTAGTATACGCTTAACTTTAATGTACGCGAACATGGGTGTGAAGTTCTTTTTCATATTTCATTTTGCGGACGTAAATAGTAACCAAATTAAATGTCTATAACTTTCACATATAATATTCGTATTCGCGAATATCAAAAACTGACATTAGGCGCATTACTAGTATGTACATATATTAAAGAAGCACTCTTCAAAATTTTAAATCCCTGCATTAGCTCGGATGAGAACAACCGCATTTAGACTATCACCTTCAAGTCTATTATTGTAAGGGTTCACTATAAACCTCACATACTTTCCACAAAAACTTGTGTAGCTGGAACATCCAAAATAACTTTCGCGATTTCAAATAACTGTGGCTTACAATGGCTTCGGTCTTTCCATCAATTTAAAATATGTATATGTATGTATGTTTAGGGACACGTGTTTCGTTCCTTAAAGAGAACAAAAACGTGCTCATAAAGAAATATATTTTTGCAATTTTATTTTTGGGATGGGAATCGGTATACCGGTACAGATATAAACAGTATTTTGATATTGGTATTTTCTAACCGAAATGAATTTCGGTATCGGTAACGATACCGGTATCTAATTTTAGTGGTATTTGAATCGGTATCGGTATTTTTACGATAGCGTTTGCCAACCTTGCTCTTATCTTATACAAAGACTTTCAAAAACTGTTTGAGAATTCACAAATAATAATATTTTTGAAACACTCAAAGGAAAAATAAGCGTAGTAGGCTTAGAAACTTTGACAAAGCCCAGCAAGTAATTTATATTCGATATGTTCAAAATATGTGGTTGAAGTCTATTGTAATGTATTAAAAGAGTAATACACAAGCGTTTAGTATTTAAAGTATATTGATTTTTTCTTTAACAATTTCTTCAGCTTATATACTTATAATGAGAAGTTCGCTTTTCTAATTTTTACTTATTGTAATATACATTTATTCATACATTTTGAATTACATTGTTATACATTGTACCAGACTAAGGCTGAGTTTACATCTCGCATTTCTTGTGTGCCATGTGCCCAAAAAAACGTAACCATTAATTACTATGAAAAACTGTCTGATTCAGACTTGTATTTATGGATTAAACTGTTTCCAACCATGTTGGATTCTATAAAATTGTCTATTAGTTATGTATGAAACTGTTTAACTTAATAAATACGTGTGTGAATCAAACAGTTTTTTATTAGTAATTAGTGTTTACGCTTTTTTAACACATGTGTGGCACATGGCACACATATGTTATCCCGGCCTAAGTGTGTTTTTGTATATTTACTGCCTTATTCATAAAAAATATTTCAGGTTTATTAAGCGCTTATTTAACATATTTCTATGCGAAATTTGTCAAATAAACCTGTAATAAATTTAAATATTTTTTATGAATTAGCCCGTTAAAGTTCGGTGAATTTCATAAGTCATACATAAAAACAATTTATATTTCTTTTTAGTATACTCCCCTGTGGCCCACCGGATGAAATTGATTCGGACACAGTCATGAAGTCTCCTTCCACAACAGTGAACTTCCGGGCAAGAATATAACTTTGCAAAAGATTAAGCATGTTTATTGGTAGATATTCTATAAATTGAACCAATCTATGCGTTTGTTCAATGGTGCTATGCTGACTTCTAAAGCCAAATTGATGGTCTGGGATGCACCCACTGCCAATTATAATTGGGGATAATTTTAGAATGAGTAGCTTTTCGAAGAGCTTTGAAATTGTTGACAGTAAACTTATTGGCCTGTATGACTCAGCCTTGGTAAGACCTTTGCCCGGCTTTAGAATCATTTTAACCTTGGCAAGCTTACAGTGGTGTAGATAATACTCCAGTCGTGAAATGGCATTAAAATTAATAACAGGATTCAGTACACGTGTTTGGGGTAAAACGGATTTTAAATGCTCAGAAAATATGTTACCTTTTTTCAGTATCACTTCTTGCCCAACCTCCGGTAGAAGTGCGCAATGAGATGCTGGTATGACATCGAGGGTTTCCAGATAGTTTTTAAGAGATGCAGTTTTTTCAAATGCAAGCATTTCTTGGAGTCGTTTAGTGCACTCTGTAAACCTGATTTTATGTTGGGGTGATCTGTGTTGTTGCCATAACCTTCTAGCTCTTCTTTTTTCACATACGAGACCTAAAATAAATTCCGTTAAACCCAGTCTGCGGGTGGAAGGTAGTAGCATGTTGAGCAGCCTGCTTAATATTTTCTTTAAAATTCGCAATGTTAGATTCAATATCATCGGATGTTCTTAGCGGTTTGTTTTCCGTGCAACGACTACTAAGATATTTTTTGAATCTCTGCCAATCAACACGATTGATCATCTTCACATATGGGTGAGGTAAATCACTTCTTAGTGGGTTACAGATTGTAACGATAGTGGGAGAGTGATCGGAGGAGAGATCTAAGGAAGGTTCGACATCAACTAAATCTTTAGAAATATTTTTCATAACTCCAAAATCTATAACATCCGGAATTTTTTGTATGTCTGTAGGCCAGTAAGTGGGCTCCCCACTCGAAATGACGTCCAAGCCCATTTTTGAAATTATGTTGAACAACGCTCTTCCTCTAGGTGTAATAAGGCGTCAACCCCAGAACGTATATTTTGCATTGTAGTCTCCAGCTGCTACGAAACAAGGCCCAAGAGATTTGCAGAAATCCTCGTATTCATCCTCAGTGATTGAGAATCTTGGAGGGGAGTAAATTGATGATATAACGAAATTTGTACAAAAATTTTCAACACAAATATTAGTTGCTTGTAAATGTGCTGCACAGGTGTTATCAATAATATAGTGCTTGAGTCTTGACTTTATTAAAATTGCTGATCGACCGCATGCTCTTCCTCTCGGGTCCTTTGTGTCATATAAGGTGTAGCCATTCATTTTTAAACGGCTTCTCGAAGTCAAATGAGTCTCAGAAACCAACATTATATCAATGTACTTTTCTGTAAGGAAGTGCTCGAGTTCATTTTTTGTTGGCGAATGCCGTTTGGATTCCAGAAACATATTCTTAATGTGTTTATGGCTGGTTAATTAATGCTTGAAGCAGAGTATTCTCACATTTGCATGATTTCTTGCATCATGTTAGTCATATTTGTAGTAAAGTTGTTTATAGTTTGCACCAGATTATCAATAGTGTCTTCAAAGTGACTGAAATTAAAGCTTGTGTTAGCATTTGTTGAATTACTTGGTGGGGACACTTTCTGCGTGGGAATATAATTTGTCTTAATTAACAGCATCGGCGTACTTGCTTGGCAATTGAAATTGAAGAATTCAAGACCTCAATTGTGCTAGATCGTCATCATTCTTGTTACGCAAGAGTTTTTAATTCATGTTTACCATTTAGTATTATTTTATTATAGTCTTCGGCAAATCCTAAGAGCATTTTAAGTGGAACATAGAAATTAAAATATCCATTTTCAATATTTAAATTATCAATTGTATTCCATCCTGTATTTTGCATGACAGTGCTTTTCGTTAGTGATAAAAGAATCAGATTTTTTATGGTGCTTGTCTGTTCTAAATACCGTGTATGATCAATTTCAATACCATTAAGTTCATAACAGATTTCATCAAATAGATACGCTACAAGGTTGTTTTTTAATTTAAAGCTTAAATTAGAGGGTTTTGAGCTTTTATCATCGTCAACAAGTCCTTCCACATATATATAACTTTCACTGGGCAATACGCACAAATCCTGTTTTTGTATTGAAAAACGAAATTTCTAGGGATTTCATCTATTTTATAGCCTGGAGGAACATTAATCAGAAATTCATGTAGTGTATGTGCCTGGGAATTGTTCATGTATGTATTAACAGCGATACTGCTTTCAACTCGCAAGAGATTTACCTTAAATATATTGACTGGAAGATCTGAGTAATGATCATGGTTTGGAGTCAGGATGTTAGTATTTTTTTTTTTTAGTACATATATTTATTTATTGTATCTTCAAATATGAACTAACAATAATTATTCAAATCTTAAATCTAAATATAATTAATTAGGCCCGACCAGTGTCGGACATAAACTTAGTGATAGTTATTAATAATACATAAGTCGTGATAAGCAAAAACAAAAGTATTTTCAAGCAGTTTCTTCTGGAGTGTTGAGTATTAGAGCCCTTGTGTCCCTCTTTTTTAAGCGGATGTGTCTAGTAAAATTCAAGATATTACGAGCAAGCGGATATTTGCCTGCGTATTTTGCAATTTCTTCAGTTACTTGTGGCATATTCAAATCACGATGTAAATTTGAATTTCTTATGTACCATGGAGCCGATGTTATTATCCGTAAAATTTTATTTTGCCTTCGTTGAATTTTTTCTATATTTGAAGCTGAAGCAGTGCCCCAGAGCTGAATTCCGACTTGTATATCAAAAGTTTACAATGTAGACTGAGGGTTGAATTTCTACCAATCAGCCAATGTATCTGACTAAGTTTAAGTTTCATTTGCGTTAGCTTAGAGTCAATGTGGTGTTTCCATGTAAGCCTTCGATCATGGTGTATACCAAGGTATTTCACTTGTAAATTTTGAGGAACAATTTGATTTTTGATTGTAATGGGGGAACAAGTGTCTTTTCGTAGGGTAAATGTTACCTGAGCACACTTCTGTTCGTTTACCTTTATTCTCCATCTGTTTAACCATAGTTCTAGCTGGGTAATATGTTGCTGAAGATATCGGGAAGCCTCGTGAGGGTTTTCGTGCATACTAAGGCAGGCTGTATCATCGGCAAATGTAGATGTGTGAATATTACTGCTCAAAGGCATATCACAAGTATAAATCAAATACAAAACTGGCCCCAGTATACTCCCCTGTGGCACACCGGATGAGATTGTTTCAGGCATACTCATAAAGTCTCCTTCTACAACAGTGAATTTCCTTGCAATAATGTAACTTTCCAAAAGATTTAGAATGTTTATCGGTAAGTAAGTCTTTAATTTTAAAATTAGGCCTTCATGCCACACTTTATCAAATGCCTGAGAAACGTCAATAAACAGCGCAGAGCAATACTTCTTTTCATCAAGTTTTTCGTTTTGTTCAATGTTGCTATGCTGACTTCTAAAACCAAATTGATGGTCCGGTATGCACTCATTATCAGGATTTTAGTATTGATTCCCAAAAGTTTTCCAATTGTATTTTCTCTATTAAAATCTATTAAATCTTTAGAGCTGTTAATTTTAAATTGCATTGCATAAGATCCAATTGGTATTTTAATTACATGTTCTCCTATATGAAACATATGTAGACGTCTATAATACTACATTTGGTGTGCTATTATATGAATAAAAAGCAGTTAGAGATCACTCATAAGCTCCATTTAACTCGATAGGATGGCAGTAATTTGCAGATAACTCTGATGAGTTAGAGCTCAAAGTAAGTGTTATTGACATTATGACAATCTGATTGCAAATAAATAAGACTTACTACAATATTGGTTATGAAAACGATTTATTTCTTATTCTAAATATGTATTAGTATATTATGTACTAAATATAAGTAATTTTGTTGTTGTTGTTTTTTACTCCAACTATGATATATCAGCTTTACTTACACAAGAATTGTGTTGCTTAAAAATCCCCAACCATTTAACATATGCCTCCGCTCCTTTAGTGTTAAGAACCTTTTCAAATAGATATTTGCTTATGCGTACATGATCTCCAGCATTAAATTTTGACATTTTATACATCTTTAAATGACTGTATAGTACATTTAGCAACTTTTTCTCATTTGTTGAGTTGAGACAGGATAGGAGACATATTAATTGTGCGATGAAATTTTTTATTGTATGCATACAGTAAATCTTTATATATATCAATCCACTTATATGAACCATTAAAGCTAAATTCTTTTCGCATCATCCCTTTAAATGTTCTATTAAATCGTTCTTCTATTGATTCTTTCATACTGCTATGTATATGCTGAGTAGTGATTAATGCTGTATTTATGCATTAATTTTCCAAAGTGTGTATTGAAAAATTCTTTACCATCATCCGTTTGCAAGTTTTGTGGAACTCGTCCTAATTGAAAAATATTTTCCATTACCTTGCTTGTTTCGAATGCAGTTTTTGTTTTCAGCGGTACTGTCCCTGCAAATTTGGAGAATGTGTCAATTTTAGTCAACAAAAATCGGTAATTTCTATTTTTTGATGAATAACTACCAATTTTAACTAAATCAGCTTGCCAAGGATCATATAATCCTTTCATCACAACTCTACGGCGTACAAAAAATTTTACGGGCTTGATTATGGAGTTCTTCAACTAAGTTTATTTTTGTGATCTAATTGATGTACTTTCAGCTATTGATACGAACATGTAATTTTCTAATCTATAAATTTTCTCATTCCGCTGTTGAATTTGTTCTTCAAAAGATGATTTAATTTTTAAAATCTCTTTTTCAATCTTATAATTGTCTTCTATCTGTAATTTTATTTCGCTTTGTAATTCCTCAGTTTGCATTTGAATATCTTCTCGAATTATAATATTATCTTCCTTAATGCAATTTGATAATTTAGCTTCTAGTTTTTCGATTTGAGTTTACAGAAACAATTTATTGACAATATCGTTTTCCTCCAAAGTTTTTGCAAAATTTTTGATCCTTTTGTTTTGGACATTAATGTTGTTATTCGTATCCATAAAGAACTCCAACAGTTTATGCGCATTTGTAATAGAAATTATATCACTAGTATCGTTTAAAAGGAATCATCTAGATTCTACTTGAATGCCTGCGTGTAGTGGGCAGCCACGTATGTAAACCAATCGTTTAGATAATGTTCAAACTTATCAACTATTTAGTTATTACAAACTAATATACAAATATTTTTATGGCATTTTCTTAAGTTTCGTTTAGGATTTATGCATTTATTTATTTTATTTATGGGAAAATGCAAGTAATTGAGAATGGACGAATATTCGGGAATTCGAATACTTTTGTTCCTTTATTTTTATTTTCTGTTAGCCTAACACAGTGCGTAGACAAAAATCAAATAAGCTTGCAAAATATAAATAATAACAATTATGTATTTATGTACATACATATGTATATGCATATATTTATATCTACTTAACACTCATGATTCTTGATTTATTATATATTTCTTTGATAAATTAAATACATAAATAAATGAAAAATCGAAGTGTTTTTGTACGAAATTAGTAAAATTTATGTTACGTAACAATTTTACAGACCCCCCTACCCCCCGTAACAAATCATAACAAAACTCGAACCCCCCGCCCTCCCCCAAGGGCGTTACGTAATATATGGATGGCCCCTTATATAAAATTAAAAAGAATTTTTAAAATAAGTAAACATATAATACATGCGTTCTATTTATTATATTCACAAGTGGATGATTAAATCAATTATTGTAACAACAATGAAATTATATTTATAGCTCGAAAATGTTTTTAAATGATTGCTTCAACAATACTCGAATATTTTTGCTTCAAGCTACGCAGAAAAAATTAACCACACATTCAGTGAAGTCTATGAATATATCTATAGTAGAAAAAATAGTAATAATAATTACAAAGTTGGTCGAAATATCGGAAAATAAATAAACAAAAATTAATTAAAAAGTAGGTTAGGTTAGGTTAGTCTGGGTGGTCAAGGACTTCGCATAGACCAGGATTGATCCTTGGCGATACCAGCAGATGACAAGAAAACTGTAAGTATGGCAGCCTAGTTCGTGGTGCCTGTATCGAATGACTCCCACACAGATTTAACAAACCTTTGTAGTCTACATATTTGCATTCCCGATACAAGTTCAAGACTCCGAAAAGTGTGATCACCAAGGCAATAATATCTAGTGCGGCTTAGAGCCGGACAGTGGCACAGTAGATGTTCTACTGTCTCAATTACCCCCAGTTCCTTACATTTCCTGCAGGTACCGTCAAGTATTTGTCTTATTTTGACGGCATACGAAGCCGTCTAGCAGAGTCCAGTTAATACTCCCACTAGAAGTCTACAGTTGCTTCAGGCTAGTGATAAAAGGAATTTAGTCGATTTAGGATCATAGGAGCTCCACATGATTTTAGAAGTTTTGCAAGTTTTCGTCGCACGCCAACTTTCCTCCGCTTCTTCCTTCATCTTAGAGTCTATGATGCATTTCAGGTATTGAATTGGTTTCCGGTCTTATACCGTTTCTGCCACCGGTAATTGGATTCCCCTTTTGGCCAGTGTATCAGCCATTTCGTTTCCCTCAATCCCTATGTGTCCTCGGACCCAAAAAAACATGTACTTGTCTGCCAATACATAACCTATTTAGGGCATTCCTACACATGAGCGCAACCGAGGAGTAGTTGCAGTCTGCTGAAATTGCCTTAATTGCTGCTTGACTGTCCATATATTCACACGCGCATTCATGGTTTGAGGGCTGAAATCTACTTCTGCAGCCATTTTGGCTGCATAGATTTCTGCCTGAAAGATGCTACAGTATTCAGAAAGTTTACGAGATTCCTCTATACTGAGCTCCGGGCAGTACACCGCAGCTCCCACCCCTCCATCCATCTTTGAGCCATCAGTGAAGAAATTAAAACTATACCCACTATAGTTAAGACCTTCGAGATAGCCTTCTTCCCTTATAGTGATCTGCGGTTTGGCAAGGAAGTTAATTTCTGAAATGATGTAGTCCATGTCTTCCAGAAATTTAGCGTGACCAAATGGTTTGTACGCCATCTGTTCTGTTGTCCTGAGTCGGATTACGGACTTGCATGCCGCGTTCAGAGCGGTTAGTTTTATTGGTTTAAGGTCCAACATAACGTCTAAAGCTGCATTAGGTGTACTTTTTACAGCTCCAGTGATGCAGAGTTCTGCTAGTCTCTGGATATTTTCTAACTTTTTAGGTATGCTTTTGTCTCCGACTGAGAAAAATTAAAAAGTAATTTTATTTATTTATTAAAGCGGACATCGCCAATAGAAACAATAATATTTATACTTGATTTTTTCTTACAAAAACGGATTTTTTTGTCCTTTGTCTTTAGCAAAAAAACAAAAACTTAACTGGCAGGTTTTAATGTAACTTTTCAAACAAAAAACTAATAACTAAATCAAAGCACGATTTTGTAAACTTCTAAATAAATAATTAAAATTAAAATATTGCAATGTTTATTATCTTCCAAACATACAGTGATTTATATGAGGCGAGTTACATCGTAAATCAAGACAAATAAAAGTATCAAAAATCCATTCTATGTGCAGTCTTACTAAATTAAACCATTTCCTGTAACTTGTTATTTATCGTTTTCTGTTACATCTCTAGCACAAAATCTAATAAATTAATAAATTAAAACTAATAAAAAAAATACATATGTACTCGTTTACTGGTTTCTGTAATGATGCCTTTTAAATAGTGAATCTTAAAAATTTTGTAACAGCTCGCAATTGTGATTTATTAAGAATATATTCAAATAACTTTTTGCATTCGCTTTATGTGAAAAACATTTCCTATTTCTATAAACAAAATTTTATTGCTTATTAAGTGACACATAAAAGTTTAATTTTTATTTGCCCCCAAAACTTGTCAGCAAATTTTTAAAATTTTTTTTAATACCTACTTTCAAGTTTTTATTGATGTAGAATGAAGTCTTTTAACTTTAAGTTGAACTGTACAGTATCAAAAATTTGATGTCAAAAATGTTTACACATGTATAAATAAATTTATTGTTATGCTCTGGAACGCAGAATGAAGGTAGTAAAGATTATTACATGCCATAAATTTTTTACTAAAGATATGCTTCAAAATAATAAAGCCAAAAGGTACTTTTTAAAACAAGTACGTTTCAAAGAAAAAATTACTTTTATTACTTTTATCAAACAGGTGCTGTTATCAAAAAGGTTTTTAAGGTAAAAAAAGGTACTATTTTCGCAAAGGTATTTTTTCTCAAATGAACTCCTTTCTTGAAGGCTTTTTTTAAACGGATACCTTTTTCAAACAACTACTTCTTCCAAAAAGGTAAATTTAAGAAAAAAATTGCTTTTTTAGAAAGACACTTTTTCAAACAGGTACATTTTCACAAAAGTTTTTTTTAAGAAAATACTCATAATACGTTTTTCGAAGAAGTACTTTTTAAAAAAATAATTTTTTTCCAAAAACAATTTTTGAAAAACTACCTTAACCAAAATCTTACTTCTTCCAAATAATTCGACTATGAAAAAGGGTGCTTTTCTAAGACTTTTTTGATTTTAAGATGTTTGTTTTTTTAAAGTATTTGTATGATTCAAATAATCAATTTTTCGAAAATGTATTTTTATCTAAAAATAACTTTTTTTTTTAAAAAGTTATATTTTCTCAGAGGAACTTTTTTTTATTATCTTAGCAATTATAATTTATTTATTATGAATGATATACATTTTTCAATTTCGTGGTAAAAATTTCCATGAATTTCCTTATAAAGGCAATAGTAGTAGGGGAATGGGGGTTCGGCCGCAATTAAAATTGTTAAATTGTGAGCTGAAATTGTTAAATTGTGGCTGAAATTGTGAAATTTGGGTAATTAAAATTTGAAAATTTTAAAATTCTTGGAAATTTGATACCTACGAGGGTGGTTCAATAAGTCCGTCCGATTTTTTGTTTACATAAGGAGTTTTTTGTTTACATAAGGAGTTTTTTTATTATTACTACATACGAGGGCGGTTCAGTAAGTCAGGTTTTTTATGACCGTGGGAATTTATATGTATGTATGTTTGTGGGGTGGATTAAGGGGTTTCATAAGATTAAGATTTCATAAGTATACATTTATGCCGACTGGAAAATCATGAAAATGCTTTTTCCTAATACCAACGGGAAAATCATGAGATGATTTTTCCTAATTAATTAATTTTTCCTAATGCCGACGGCAATGCATGATAATTTTTCCTAATGCCGACGGCAATGCATGATAATTTTTCCTAATGCCGACGGCAATGCATCATTATTTTTTCTAATGCCTACGGCAATGTATGATAATTTTTCCTAATGCCTACGGCAATGCATCATTATTTTTTCTAATGCCTACGGCAATGCATGATTATGTTTTTCAAATGCCGACGGCAAAACATGATTATTTTTTTCCAGTGTTGCCAGACTGTAGAAATTTGTGTGTATATATATGTATATATGTATATATGTATATTTGTATATATGTATATATATATATATACATATGTAAGTATGTATGTTTGTATGATTTCCTAACGCTATAAATTGTTTATAAATAAAATAATTAAATAAATTAATTTAATTTATTTAATATTTTATTTATTTATTTATAAAATGTATATATGAATGTATAAATGAATGTATGTATGTATGCATGTATGAATGTATAAATGAATGTATGCTTGTATGCATGTATAAATAAATGATCGTGAGAACTTGTGCGTGGAATATTTTGTGCTTGTGTAGAATACATTTATATTTTGCAACGTAGTCAGTTTCTTTGTCTACGATTATTTTAAAGCAGAGGATTTTAAACTAAGTACAGTCATCAGCAGCGAAACAAAAAATAAAAATTATGAATGCCGCAAGGCTACTGCTACTAATTTTCGTATAAATACGCCAACTTTTATAACCAACACATCAGTACTTTATTGTATTTACAAGTAGTATCATCAGCAATTGTGTTAAATTCAAATATAAATTCTATAAACTAATTAAAAATGAGTTCTTCTGGATATATGTATAATAGATGTCATAAGGTATACAAATACCAAAAGTCCTTTTTGGACCATGTTAAATATCATAGTGTGCAGGATCAAGAGATCGTAAGCCGGGACAGAAATCAAGAGCAACCGCAGACATCTCTTCAAAATCATCAACAGCAGCTAAGTACATTTCATCATCATCAGCAACAACCCTCTTTACAGTACCCCCAATATCAACTACCAATGAATCATCAACAATACGGCATGCCTAACTGTTACCCTACACCAATGTCATGGAATAATCAGTTTTTGGGATCAGGAGTACCAATGCAATATGAGTATCCAAGTTACAATTATAATCCCGTCACACCAGATAATCAAATGCAGCAGTATTCCAATTTGATGCAATGGCAACCACATACTTATCATCAACAAGAGCAGCAGCAGCAGCACCACCAGCAGCACCAGCAGCAACAACAACATCAAGCTCAACAACAAGGTGTGGATATCCTTGGAGGGACCTTATACAACGATGCTATGGACATAACTTTACCGGAAAGTGATGGAGAAGTAGATGTAGAAGAAATAGGAGAAGAAACTCTGCCAACTCCAATGAGTACTTCCCATGTCAGGACAGAAGAAAATAATGTGAGATATTATAAAATATCGAAAGCCTTCAAAAATCATATTGCCACATATGCAATTCTAAATAAAAAAGACCAACTTCTCTTGGAAGAGTTTATTAAGGAAAACAAAAATATTTTTATGGAGAGACTTCAAATGAATTTAACTAAACATACAATAATTAAATTTCATGTGAGTATTGTGGCGGAGTATATAAAAATTATGGGAGAGGAATTGGAGTTGTGCATAATATCACATGTAGCCAAAATGAGTTTACTGACAAAGGCAGACAATATAGAAGAAATATTACGTAAACAGGTTGAGGAGATTTCAACCAAAATGTCCGAATTCGAAGAGCGAGATTCTGGTTGGACTTTATCACGCATAGTCCGAGCAGAAATCAACATCAACAAATCGTCGCTCGTCAAAGGCTCGAATTGGATATCCACTCCTGAAAAACTTGTAAGAAGATTTGCCTGCATCAACATACAAAACGATGATGAATATTGCTTCAAGTGGTGTCTGATTGCTGCAATGGATACAACCAAATATCATGATGCAAGACGTTGCAGCACTTATAATATCCAGGACATTGCTGCAGAGACGATTGTTACGCTAAATGGTGTAGCGTTAAATTTCAAAAATTTAAGCCATTACCACTAAACAAAATCAAAGAGTTTGAGGCAAACAATCCGACTTTAAGTGTGAACGTATTTGGGTATGATGAGGGAGCAGATCAGATCATTGGTCCTTATTATGTGACCAAGGACGAGAAAGTCAACAACGTCAACTTACTACTTTTAGAGAATGCTGCAGGTCATCACTACATATTGATAAAGAATATATCAAGGTAAGTTAAAAAATTATACAACTTTTTATTTTAAGGATACATATACCTGTTTATATATTTTATACTATGTACATTTTACTTAGTAATTTTTTATCTGTTTTTATTTTTTATCATTCACAGACTTTTACGGAATCAAATAACGCAGCACAAAAGTAAATTAATTTTCTGCAACAGCTGTCTCCAGTACACCCACATCGAAAATGGTATGACAAATCATAAGGCGGAGTGCGGTAAAATTGTTACAACTATGCCATCAGGTTCGGATGCAATTCTGAGCTTCAAGGGACATCAAAGAAAAATGGATATACCCTTCGTGGTATATGCGGATTTCAAATGCATCTTGGAAGAAGTTAGTAATAGTGTAAGTAATAAAACTAGTCTAGTCAAAAAGCACACTCCTTGTGCATTTAGCTATTATATTAAGTGTCTCCATAGCAATAAGTTAGATAAATTAAGGATATATACAGGAAAAGATGCCTCAAAAAAATTTGTATCATATTTAATTAAAGACTGTGAGGATATATACAATAGTCACTTAGTAAATAATAGACAAATGGATACTTTATCCCCTTCTGATATTTATAATTTTTATAGTGCGGTGAATTGTCATATTTGTCAAAAATTTCTAGGTAAAGATCGCGTTAGAGATCATTGTCACATTAGTGGCTGTAATTTAAATTACCAAATCCCCAAGTTTATACCAGTTTACTTTCACAATTACTCAAATTATGACTCACATTTTTTTATTAAAGATCTAGGTGAAATTTCAATGCAACTGAAAGTACTCCCTCTCAATAAGGAACTTTATATATCCCTCTCCCAATTTACAGAAATGAGTGATGGCCATAAGCTTGAAATAAGATTTCTTGATACAATACGCTTTATGGCTGAGAGTTTGGAATCATTAGCCTGCAATTTGTCGGATAATGATTTCAGAACTATAAGGTCCTTATTTCAGTCAGAAAAAGAATTTCAGCTTATTAAGAAAAAAGGTATTTTCCCGTATGAGTACCTAAATTCATTTCAAAAATTAGATGAGTGTCAGCTGCCTTCACGCAGTGATTTCTTTAATAAGTTGAACAATAAAGAGTGTTCTTTGGAGGAATACTCACATGCTGAAGAGGTATGGAATACTTTTGGTTGCAAAACTATGAAAGATTACATGGAACTTTACTTAAAAACAGATGTCCTCTTACTGACAGATATTTTCGAGAACTTTAGAAAAGTTTGTAAAGGTATTTATGAGCTCGATCCATGCCAATATTATACAGCTCCTGGCCTTTCTTGGGATGCAATGCTCAAATACACAAAAATTTAATTAGAATTATTGACACACATGGACATGTACAATTTTATGAAAAAAGGTATACGTGGAGGGATCGTACAGTGTAGTCAAAGATATTCGAAAGCGAATAACAAATATTTGGAAGATTTCGATAAAGAGAAGCCCTCAGAATTTCTCGTCTATTTAGACGCTAACAATTTGTATGGTTGGGCGATGTCGGAATATCTTCCTCATGGTGGGTTCAGATGGTTATCGCAAGACGAGCTGAATCTGGACCCAAACAGCATAGCTGACAATGGAACAGACGGTTATGTATATGAGGTCACGTTGGATTATCCCTCTCATTTACACGACTTGCATAATGACCTTCCTTTCTGCGCTGAAAATAAAAAAGTTATGCAAGCGAAGTATAGCAAGTTGATAACAGATTTCTCTACAAAGCAATCATACGTGATACACTTTAGAGTTCTGAAACAGTGCTTAGAATATGGCTTAGTTTTAAAGAGAACTCATCTTATTCTAGCATTTAAACAATCTCCATGGTTAAAAGGCTATATTGACCTAAATACCAGACATAGGGCCACTGCTCAAAATGCTTTTGAAAAAAATTTTTTCAAACTACTTAATAATGCAGTGTATGGTAAAACCATGGCAAATGTGGATAAGAGGAGAGATGTTAAAATTGTTAATAGTTGGGAGAGAACGAATTGTAATCGTTTGGGGGCCCAAGATTGGATATCAAAACCAAATTTTCATAGTTTATCTATATTTTCCGAAGATCTAGTAGCAATCGAAATGACTAGAGTCAAAACCTTGTAAATAAAATCATATTCATTAAGAAAAATTGTTGTATATAAAATCCTATTCATTAAGAAAAATTGTTGTATATAAAATCCTATTCATTAAGAAAAATTGTTGTATATAAAATTATATTTATTTAATAAGAAAAATTATTGTAAATAAAATCCTATTTATTTTTTAGGAAAAATTATTGTACATATCTATATGAATTTTTAAGAAAAAATTTGAAATAAAATATTGAAAAAAGAATGAAATGGTGTTTATTTCTTTATTGGCTTTACTTCGTTGGATCAAACAGTTTTTGTTTTTGCTTATTTGTAAATTCTTGTTTTCATATTGCTTAAACATGCACAATCTTGTTTTCTTTGAGAGGTTCTCTACAAGAGAAATTGAATTTCACAATATTGTGAAATTCCATTAGATATTTTTATAAAGAGACACAATTAAGATAATCGGATAAGTCCTTATATTTTTCACTACTTACAAGTTTCTGTTATTTTGTATTCGAACAGATGATTCCTAATTTTCCTTTAGACAAATAATACAAAACAAGGAATATTTTAATAATACAATTTTATTTTATTTCTGTTAATAATACCATTTAATTTAATTTCTTAAATATTTTATTTATAATGATGGAAACATTTCATAGTATCCAATTATTAGATGTTCTAATATACTTTTCCGTAAAAAATATATTGTACATCTACAAGTATCAGGTCCTTCCTCACACTTCGGATCGTACCATGGGCAGTTTCCCTTCTGTGCCCTTCTGTGTTGTCTTCGTCTTCTATTACGCCATATTCTTCGTTATCATCCAGCATATTTTGGAAAAATTTTATCATCTCCCAATGATCATATAACCAGAAGCTTTCAAAATCTGTTAGAAATTGGTTTAGAGTACGTCTAATTTGACTCATTTTATTTGCTGATAAATAATTGATGATGACGATTGTTGGAAGGTTTTTTTCAGACTAATTTGTTCTTTAAATTTTTCAAATATCTATACTATCATCGCTATTCCATATTTCTTTTTATCACTCTATCTCTCTCTCTCTAACCCTTTTCTCTCTATAACTATCTCTTTCTCTCTATCACTATCCCCCACTTATTCACTATTTCAACATAATTATTTTCGATTAGCCTTCTTGAAGTCATCATCGCTACTTTTAACATCATTTCCACTTAAACATTCAAAGTGAGAAGAACTAAATAAAAAAATGGACTCCACAACAAATCTAATTTCAAAATTTAATTCTCTAAACAACAAAACCTTAATCCACGTAAAGGAGCTTGACACGTCCATGAAATATACTATTCGAAATGTGGAACGTGTAACAACAAAATATGGAGCAACACTAAAAGTTGAAATGGATAAACATATAATGTTCCTGCCTAAACGATATAATACTTTAACAGATGACGATATTAAAGATCTCTCGAGCGGATCATATTGCCTAAGTAGAGAAGGTGAAGAAAACCTAATCGTTGAGAATGAGCTGAGTGAATTTCTAATTCAAAATTCCCAATTTCCTGTCTGGCAATAAATTATATTAATTACGTTTTTTAAATTATGAATAAAAAGACATTAAAGAGTTTTGTAAAATATAAATGTTTGTGTTTTTATTTAATATTTTCAGTTATTTCATAAAGAAATTTAAGACATAAATGTCCACAGGTAAATGTATTAAAATTCTGATGTTGATTATAGTTGTATTTTATATTTGTACCAAGATATTTGACTACTTCTGAAGGAGGTTGTAAGTTTCCAAAGCTGTCGAAATATTCTTTTTCATTGATGTTTTTATAATATGCTACCCAATATGTACCAGGTCCTGTTGATACATCTAAATTTATTATTCCACATTCTATTTTCTTTGATCGTTTTGGTAGAGTATTCAACATGAAAACTCCTCTAAAATATGGAATATTTATAGAGAAACGTCTTAGGTCCACATCAGATAGTGGTCTGTTGGGTAGCATCTTTAAGAGTTTTTTGATTCTTCTTTATGAACTAAGCCATAACCCTTTTTATATGGTTTTAAGTAAAGTCCTTTTCCAACTGCTATAGATTCCATCGCTCTATTATGTCTAGTTGCTTCATCAAGTTGATTTTTAGCATTCCTTATTGCATTAACAGCCTTAGCTATAGCAGCACCTCCAGTTGTTAGACTACGAATTGCACCCAGAGCAGTTAAAATCGGTATTAGAGGCAAAAAGCCACCAATTTTTGGGACACGTATCACACGTGGTACTATAATTTGAGATTTTCTTCCTTTTAATGACTTGTTAATACTTTTTCGTGCAATTTTAATAGCTGTGTTAATATCTAATGGTTTTTGTTTATTTAGTATTTTTGTTGCAGCTGTAACTGATGTTCTAAATAGTGTTTTAACATTTAGTTTGTTCTTTTTTACATTTTTCTTTTTCTCCACACCCATACCAAATTTTGTTTTGGCTTTCATTGCGTTAGTAACCATATATGCAAATGATTTTTCAGCAAGACTACTATCTTTTGATAAAACTCGATCCCAAGCGGAGTTTTCAAGTATTTTATCAGCTTTATGTCTGCTACTTAAATCCTTATTTTTGGAATAAGCAATATCGTGATTTTCACACGCAGAGTCCAATAAATTAATTCCTTTATCACCTCGATTTAAACGTTTTTGTAGTTTTGTTCCAGGTCCACAGTACTGATATCCAGGTAGATGAAGTTCAACAGGTAGAGATTTTATTATTTTGTCTACTAGACCTCCTCCAACGACGGTGTTTTTATGACTAAAAGTTTTCTGATGTCGTATAACCATATTATCTAATTTTTCCTATATAAGAGGTAATATATATGAAATGCATTTAGTTACAAAAATGCAGTTAGTAAAACAACATAAAAATATTTTAGTTCGTAATATTGATGATTCAGTGAACATCAGTTCAAAAATAAAGCATAGTCCTCTCTTACCAAATTCTATTCGTGCTCTAATAGTGGGACCATCAAATTGTGGAAAGACTAATGTTATGATTGGCTTGCTAGAAAGTCCTAATGGACTCAAGTTTGAAAACATCTATTTATACTCAAAATCTCTCTATCAACCTAAATATGAATACCTGAAGAAACTAATTTCACAAATTAAAGGTATGGGATATTTTACATTCACCGATAATGAATCAGTTATTCCACCTGACGAAGCTAAAACTAATTCAATTATGATATTTGATGATGTTGCATGTGAAAAGCAGAATAATATACGTACATATTTTTGTATGGGATAGGGATGTTGATTCATTCTACCTGTGTCAAACATATACCAGAATTCCCACGCATTTAATAAGAGACAATGCAAATGTTATTATAATGTTTAAGCAAGATGAGACAAATATGAAGCATGTTTATAAGGATCATGTTGCCAGCGATATGAGCTATGAAAAGTTTCAAGAAATTTGTCGAGAATGTTGGAAGGATAAATATGGATTTTTGATGATAAGCAAAGATAACGAATTAAACGATGGTCGCTACAGAAAGCAATTTGACTATTTCATAACTATATAAGCAACTACTCATAAAAATTACCTCTAGTTATTAATCTAACTTTAAACTTGATACATCTATTTGATATAACCTCATCTGATACCTGATAAGCTGATCTGAAAACCAGACCAGGTCCTGATAAGCTGATCTGAAAACCAGACCAGGTCCTAATAAGCTGATCTGAAAACCAGACCAGGTCCTAATAAGCTGATCTGAAAACCAGATCAGGTCCTGATAAGCTGATCTGAAAACCAGATCAGGTCCTGATAAGCTGATCTGAAAACCAGATCAGGTCCTGATAAGCTGATCTGAAAACCAGATCAGGTCCTGATAAGCTGATCTGAAAACCAGACCAGGTCCTGATAAGCTAATACCTGATCTAATAGCTGATACCTGATCTAATAGCTGATACCTGTTATTTACTATTATTAAACATGGATGAGAATATTTTAAAACAGTTGGTGTTGACAAGAAATGTCTTGAAGAAAAAGCTTCGTAGTATAAAAACTGGTGAAATAGATACACGTGAACAACTAAGAGATACATTTAAACCTATAACAGAACCACTCAAAGAATTCATAAATAGTTCTAAAAATATTAAAAGAATTCCCATAAAAGAAGAAAGTAAAATGAAGACAGAAGTTGAAAATAATACAAGTTTTAAACCTGAAAAACCATCAGTCAAGATAGAGACAAGTACACCAAAGAAACAAGCAGAAGGAACAATATTCGATAATACCATCTTGTTTAATGATGCTAATACTGTGAATGATGATGACGATGATGAAGATGATTTTTACTCACAGACTTCCAATACAGAAGATACTTATACTGACTTATCAGCCTTGGAAGGAAGAAATGAATTAGATACAAACTATGGCCCACATAAAGATTTCAATAATGAATGGAAATTTGGTGATAGCAACCTCAAACTTAATGAAGATAAAATACAAGTTGGTGGTCAAATATGGGCTCTAACACCAAGACTATTTTCTCTAATGTTTCATAAAATACCAAAAAATTATGATAAATTTGAACTCGAAATCTATAAAAAGATTTTAATTACTACTAATGCATATAGAAGGGACTATAAGCCTGATGGTCAAATTAAGGGTACTAGAGGATATAAATACAAACATATTATTAAGAAATTTATTGACGAGAAAAACCAGAAGAATTTAAACGAATCAACAGGATCTAAGTCAAAAGGTAGTTATTTAGGTGATGGAATGATGGAATTTAACGTTCATAAGCCAAACTATATATACTGGGACGATCCAAATGAGTTAGTAGATCATCTTCGACTACTGCTTGCATCATAAGGTGCAGGTCATACTAATCACAATAACGAGATTGTATCAATTATTGAACGTGAAGCAAATATAATACATTAACTTTAATAAAGTATATAAAGTATGTCTGTTGATAAATTTGGACACTATTTAAACGATACTAGCAGCATAATTTCTTTGAAAAATGCACCTAAACTGCTGGGGTTCTTTATGGATACGAACAACAACATTGATGTCCAAAACAAAACAATCAAAAATGTTGCAAAAGCTCTGGAGGAAAACGATGTTATCAATAAATTGTTTCTGCAAACTCAAATCGAAAAATTAGAAGAGAAATTATTAACATACTTTAAGGAAGATAATACTATAATTCGAGAAGATATTCAAATGCAAATTGAGGAGCTACAACGCGAAATAAAATTAGATATAGAAGAAAATTATAAAATTCAAAAAGACATTCTACAAATTAAAACATTCTTTGAAGAACAAATTGAACAGCTTAATGAGAAAATTTATAGATTGGAAAATTACATGTTTGTATCAATAGCTAAAAGTGCGTCAAGTAGATCACAACACTCTCCAAAAAATCTGTAAAACAACTTAATGTCTTCAAAAAGAAATTTAGTAAACGAACTGCATAAGCAAGCTCGAAAAGTTTTTATGCGTCGTAGAGTTGTAATGAAAGGAATAGATGATCTTTGGCAAGCTGATTTAGTTGAAATGGGGATCTATTCTAGAGAAAACAGAAATGATCGATTTTTGTTAACTGTAATTGACACATTTTCAAAATTTGCATGGGCAGTACCACTAAAAACTAAAACTGCACTCGAAACAACCAAGGCGATGGAAAAAATTTTTGAATTAGGACGAGTACCAAAAAACTTACAAACAGATGATGGTAAAGAATTTTTCAACAAACACTTTGGAAAATTAATGGGTAAATACAACATTAATCACTACTCAACATATAGCAGTATGAAAGCATCAATAGTAGAACGATTTAACAGAACATTGAAAGGAATGATGTGGAAAGAATTTAGCTTTAATCGTTCATATAAGTGGATTGATATATACAAAGATTTAATTAATGCATACAATAGAAAAGTTCATCGCACCATTAAAATGTCTCCGATTAAAGTCAACTCAACAAATGAGGAAAAGCTACTAAATACAGTATACAGTCTTTTGAAGATGTACAAAATGTCGAAATTTAATGTTGGAGATCATGTACGCATAAGCAAATATAAGCATACATTTGAAAAAGGTTATACTCCAAATTGGACTACAGAAATTTTCACAATTACAAGAGTTCAAAATACAAATCCTACAACATTCATATTAGAAGATTATCTTGGTAATCCTATTAAAGGTGGATTCTATACTGAAGAACTTTCGAAAACTAAATATCCAAACACATATCTAGTTGAAAAGGTTCTTAAAGCTAAAGGAAAGGAGGTTAACTGGCTGGGATTTTCTAATCAACACAATTCTTGGATAAGTAAGAATGAAATATTATATCTGAACACCACTATCAACAACAATAGCAGTAATATTAAAAAAAACTAATGTTAATTTTAAAATAAGAAAATGAAATAAATATGTAAATCATGCTTATAAACCATATGTTGTACTAAACTTTATTTAATTGTAATCAGTCTGTTATAATGTCAATAACACTTACTCTGAGCTCTAACTCATCAGAGTGATCTGCTAGTTACTTTCCTCTTATTGAATTACATGGTGCATATGAGTGTGCTCTAACTGATTTTCATTCATACAACAGCATTCCAAATGTAGACACCTACAACAATATGTTTCATATAGGGGAACATACAATTGAAATACCAATTGGATCTTACGAATTGAATGATATTGTAGATTTTATACAAGAGCAATACAGAAGACTCTGTCCAGAAAATAAGATTTTTATTGAAGCCAATAACAATACAATGCAAGTTAAAGGTAATAGTTCCAAAGATCCTGATATTTTAATAAAGACAGCACAATTGGAAAACTTTTAGGATTTAATAGCAAAATCCTAACACCAAACAAATATTATTACTCAGATCTACCAGTCAATATTTTTAAAGTGAATCTCTTGCGAATTGAAAGTAGTATTGCTATTAATACCTATATGAATAACTCCAAGTCGCACACACTTCATGAATTTCCGATTAATGTGCCTCCAGGCTATAAAATAGATGAGGTCCCAAGAAATCTCATTTATTTACCTTTAAACACCCGAGAGATAAGTTCACTAGCGCTGCGCGTAGTTGATCAGCAAGGTGATTTAATTAATTTCCGAGGAGAGGAAATTACAATACGAATACATTTAAGGCCAACTAAATAATGATAATATACAACACAAATATATTGAAAAATAAAGCAGTAACAAGAATAACAACATTAAAGCGACCACTTCAACAGAAAGCACTAACAACATCAAATAAAAATTTTCTAACGGCCGTGAATTTTAAATTGAAGATAAAATGAGTTCAATAATAGATGTCTTATATAAACCCTTCTCTGATGAGAATATAATCAAAAAGGACTATCATACATATGTACCATACTTACAATCTTACAACAATAATGATGAAATCAGAATTTCAATACAAAATCAAGATTTATACGTGCTACCCAGTGACAGCTACATTTATGTAGAGGGGTTTGTTGCCGATGATAATACCCCTAAATCTTCTTCTTCACAGAACTTTAAATTAAAAAACAACTTTGTAGCATACCTATTTGATGAAAATCGCTATGAGCTCAATGGAATTGAAATTGAAATTAGGAGCCATGAGCACCATAAAAAACTTGAATTCTCTATCACCAACAGAAAGCAATGTTATGCAAAATGCTCGATGGAACAAAATTGACGATGTCACTCTTGCAAATGGAGTTTTCAATTTCTATGTACCTCTAAAAATGCTTCTAGGATTCGCTGAAGACTACAACAAAGTAATACTAAATGGAAAGCATGAATTGATACTCTTGCGCAATAAGAACGATGAAGATCTTGTATACTCTACTGTTTCTACTGAAAAAGCCAAACTTACAATATCACTCATCTCGTGGAGAATCCCACATGTACAATTATCTGACCTAAGCAAATTGAATATGATTAAAATTATTAACAATAGTGCTTCTATACCTATGGCATTTCGCAGTTGGGATTGTCATGTTAATCCACAATTAAACACAGGAACTAGCCATATTTGGAATGTTAAACTGGCTGCAAATAGAGAACGCCCCCGTTTTGTCTTGATTGCTTTTCAACAGGAAAATAAGTTTGTTCATTGTGATTTGACTAATTTAAAAGTACATTTAAATTCAGTCTCATACCCATATGATGATATTAACATAAAATTCAAAAATGAACGTTATGCAATTCTATATGATATGTATCTAAGATTCCAACAAAGCTACTATTTGAAAGAATCTCAACCGCTTCTAACTGCATCAGAGTTTAAGATAAAAGCTCCGATTATTGTAGTAGATGTCAGTCATCAGAATGAATCACTCAATAATGGACCGATTGATATAAAAATCGAATTTGAAACAGCAACTAATATTGCACCAAAGACATCAGCTTACTGCATTCTTATTCACGAACGTATAATAGAATATATACCCATCAAAGGACAAGTTCGGAAAGTCTTATAAATTGAGTAATATGGAAAATAACATAATTTTTATAGACGTGCAAGGTTTCAAAAGTAATTCAAATGATTTCATCGCAAAAGAAGTAGCGATTGTTTTCAACAATTATGAATATAACAATTTCATTATAAAACCACCATTTGATTTTAAATGGTTATCAATAAAAAAGCAAAGAGAAGCAAAGTGGCTAACAAAAAACTATCATCAGCTAAGCTGGACTGCTGGATCAGTCATTTCATAGCGTTTGCAATTTTTTAAAAGCCAACGCAAGATGTTCTAAAATTTACGTAAAAGGTGAAGAAAAACGACTATGGTTGGAAAAAATGTTACACCGAAAAATTTCTAACGTTGAGGATATAGGCTGCATCAACTTTAAACAAATGGAAATCAAGTATCCAGAATATTTTTATTGTAATTATCATAATTTTGGTGTTTGCGCATTAAGAAATGCTATTTTACTCTCAAAAGAAATGTCTTGCTTTAAATGATCTTTTTACTTTTTAAAATATTAATGTATGTATTATTATAAAATTTAAAAAAAATTTAAACAATAAATGTATACAAAATAAAGGAATGTACAAGTGTTTTCTTATTTCAAATACAAACTACATAAAGGGAATAGAAGGAGGTGGGGAGGAGGAGAAGTTAACTTTTTTGCTTACTTGCAAATTTTTACTTTTTGTTTCTCTGCTGATGACTGTACTTAGTTGAAAATCCTCTGCTTTAAAATAATCGTAGACAAAGAAAATGACTACGTTGCAAAATATAAATGTATTCTACACAAGCACAAAATATTCCACGCACAATTTCTCACGATCGCGCAAATGTACATACATACATATGTATGTACATACATACATACATACACATTCAAGAATTTCATAATGTTATGAAATAAATATTTCTTAAACAAATAAACAAAAGATATGCTTACCAGCGAAAATCAAGCTGGACCACCCACACACAAGCATTAGGGGTGTTCACATACATGAGAACATTTTATTTATAAGCAATTTATTTTATTTATAAACAATTTATAGCGTTAGGAAATCACACAAACATACATACTTACATATGTATATATATATATATACATATATACAAATATACATATATACATATTTACATATATACATATATATACACACAAATTTCTACAGTCTGGCAACACTGGAAAAAAATAATCATGTTTTGCCATCGGCATTTGAAAAACATAATCATGCATTGCCGTAGGCATTAGAAAAAATAATGATGCATTGCCGTAGGCATTAGGAAAAATTATCATACATTGCCGTAGGCATTAGAAAAAATAATGATGCATTGCCGTCGGCATTAGGAAAAATTATCATGCATTGCCGTCGGCATTAGGAAAAATTAAATAATTAGGAAAAATCATCTCATGATTTTCCCGTTGGTATTAGGAAAAATCATTTTCATGATTTTCCAGTCGGCATATATGTATACTTATGAAATCTTAATCTTATGAAACCCCTTAATCCACCCCACAAACATACATACATATAAATTCCCACGGTCATAAAAAACCTGACTTACTGAACCGCCCTCGTATGTAGTAATAATAAAAAAAACTCCTTATGTAAACAAAAAACTCCTTATGTAAACAAAAAATCGGACGGACTTATTGAACCACCCTCGTAGGTATCAAATTTCCAAGAATTTTAAAATTTTCAAATTTTAATTACCCAAATTTCACAATTTCAGCCACAATTTAACAATTTCAGCCCACAATTTAACAATTTTAATTGCGGCCGAACCCCCATTCCCCTACTACTGGCAATTAAAGAAACTATTCCAGAAATTCGAAAAATTCCAAAAGCTTTGAATAAATAATCACACCTTTCGTGAATAAAATGTGAAATTTTTGTTCCCATGAAGGGAAATTTGCAATCACGAATGTAAAAGTTTGTTCTCGCTATCAATGCTTAGTGAATGTAAATAACTGGAACAGTGTTACCATTTGTCAAGTTTTCCCTTTTTTTGGAAGTTTTTTGAGATGCCAAAAAGTTTTTTGAAAATATAAAGTTTTGTAAAGTTTTTTATAAATACATAATTTAACTTTTGCAGTGTATTGGATGAAAATATTAAGTGATGTTTGTATGCAATAAAACGATCTTATATATATTTTCTCATTCCCTTATTACTGCAACAGTGCCTAATTGTGTTTACTCCATCTTATGTACAACTATGCCGTTTAAATGGCTTTAAATTTTAATATAACAAGAAAGAAATATGTTTATTAATGTATGTGATATTTTTTTAAAGATCTATAAATCTAAATATGAATTTTATTTTATGTTTTTTTTATTATATGTTATGTTTTTAATTTTAATCGTTTTTATATTTTTAAATAAAATGAATTACAAATACATTTTTATGTTTTCTTTTAAAATTGTGGTACTTTTGTAGAAAAATAAGTTTTTTTTTGGGAAAATTTTTTTTTTCAGATTCAGAAGAAGATTTGTAGAGCTTAAAAATTAATTGAAAATCAGACAAATTGAAGTTTTATAAGTAAGAATTATACAAACGTGGGGTTTCATATCAATGTTTTTAAGTTGGGTTTTTAAATATTTTAGGTGACGAGGAAAATATTCTTTTGTATACCACAGCCATAAAATTTACTGCATGTGAACCAAAGAGATTCATGTTCAATGAAAAAAACTGTTGCAAAGAATTATTATAATATTGAAATTACGCGATGTATTAATTTAGTCCGCCTGCAAAAATAAAGTGAACAGCACCAAGGAAAAAGGGAAAAAATTCATGTGAAAATATTATTTTCTGGGGAAAAATTATTCACGATTGCAACTTGGGAAAAAGGGAAAATATAGATAGAGGTGAATAAGTCTCTAGAAAAAAGTATTTTTTGGGCAAAGTTATTCTTAAAATTATTTTCCATATAAAAAGATTTTACTTAAAAAACAACTTTTCATAGTTGTTTTTTTCGAAAGTATAACATTTGTATGCAAAGTACCTTTTCGATAAAAGTTCCTTTTATTTTATTTTTGAAAGTACCCTTTTGAAACAGCACCTGCTTTGAAAAAGTACCTCATTGGGAAAGGTGCTCATTTCGTTAAAGTTTAAAACTGTTTTTGTGGACCAACTTATAGTTTAAGTATTGCTGTGGGTTTCTCTTCACTAAGTTTTAGTCAGGGGTCGAATCGTCACATCCGTGACGTTCAAGTATGTGAAATCTCATTCAGCTTATACGATCTGATGTATCAGTTAATTTGTTTTTGGACGATGGTCGACACGATCACGGATGTGACGATTTGAGCCCAGTTTTTGTTTTAAGTTTTAATAAAATAATTTCTTTACAGATGTATGTATGTGTGTTTCCTATATTAATTGGCTTGCCGTTTCGCTGTTTTTTCTCCCTTGTTCTTCAGGAGCTTTTGTTTACTTTCTTACATATCAGCAGCGCTTAAAAATTCACCTAAAACTAGAAAATATGCCGAATAATATGAATTTACCACAAAAATATTAAAAGATATGCAACTAGAAATCGATGCCAAATTAGTTAAAATTTGATGATTAGGACAGATATTTGGTCACTACTTTGTATCTATCACCGGAACAATAAAATTAAAACTGAACATCACGAACATGAGTTAAAATAAAAATTTTTAAATAAAATCAATAAATAGGCATCACATTTGTGAAGTAATGGAAATGTTTAATTAAAATTTAATCACGCTACAAACACAAATTATCACAGTTTAGATTTTTATCACAGATTAAACATTTTTCGTTACGAAAAAAGTTTCTTTATGAAAACGTATTCTTTTAGCTAAGACTATTTTAATTTATATAAGGTTTTGTACGGTTCAATTTTAAGTACATTTTTTGATCCATCAGTACATTTATTAAAAAAAAAATGTTACATTTATTGGAGGCAGCATCTCAAATTATTATACGTCGTAGTTGCTTCTTTTAAAACATGGGATTGTTAACATTGAGATATGCTGCAGCAAAGTTTCAAAAAGTATAAGTTTCCTAAAACTAAAAACATTGTACAGCAAATGCAAGATTCCTTAGATCGATTATGACAGAAGAGACAAAAGAAATAAATAAACTTGTATCGTCGTTTTCACAGCTCAAGTCTTAGTACTTGTACTCTTTAAGAACTCGACACGGAATAAAAATTTCCTAATGTCATAACTGATTGACATATGGCCAGCCATTGTGACTTGTACATATGTTGTTTATTCAACTTGTGTAAATCCTAACTTATCCTTATCACAATGACGCACACCGTATTGCAATACCATCGTTAATGACATCAATTATTTCTTTTTATTACAGAGATGTGGAGAATACGTGTAGTCTTCATCTTCCTCTAATTTAAATCCATTTGGAATTTAAATTATTAAAATTTGTCCTCCAAATAAATTAATTATTTCTGAACAGCAACAAATTGATTATTTTATCGTTTTATTGTCTCTTTAGAAAGAAACGGAATGCAAAAACAATTGAATAATAGAAAAATTTTTTTTACATTTTTTAGTTTATATTATTGATAAATATAGTAGAGTTCGGTTATATAGAATAGCGGTTAATACGAATTATTGATTATTAAAAAAATTTTCCGTACTCATCAATTTTGCATTAATACTTCAAAAAAATAGTGCGTTTATAACGAACTCTGTGTATGGCAAATTTTCATATCCAATTAATTTTTTGGAGTCTTGGTAATAAAACTGCATGCAAATTTATATAACGAACAACAAAATTGCAGCTGTTGTCTAAGTTTATAAAGAAGAGCTTATTAGCTTTTCATTACCTTATTAAATTTAGCAATATTACTTTTGTAAAAGATTTTTGTATATTTTTTATTGTTTTGCTACTTTTTATGAATTGTAAATAATATTTTCACCGTTCATAGTGAACTTCGCCAACAAACTGGAATTTCAGATTCTCCTGAGTTCGTTATAACCAACTCCACTGTAATATCTGTTTCCAGAAGGAAAAAGTGCTTAAGTCATATTTTACTGTTTTGCAGGAGAGCACTTTTAAGCGTTCAAGTCGACTTTCAGACATTTATTTCTTTTACAGTTAAATTGGAAAATTCTCTGTTCACCATTATTTTTTTAAGCCAACATCGTACTACACACTGTAAATAATATATTCAAGTTGAAATGTACCAAAGTATAACCTAAATTAACAGCCAGGCCCACGATGATTTACGTTTTCGAGTTGTCGCATACCTAACGAAAAACAGCTGATTTGCGGCCCACTAACAACATTTATCTCGACAAGTCGACAAGAAAACGATAACGTAAAACTCTACATACAAATTTGCGGCCCGCTAAGTAAAAACATATGGTATCTAAGAGAAAAGAAATGTCAAAGAAGTCACTTATTTTTTTATTAGCGACCAGTGAAGTGCAATTTGAAAAAAAAATTAATTTTAAAAAAATGGAACAATCTAAATGGTAAGTAATATATTTTTTACATTTACATACATTTGTACATACATATATTCATATAAATGTATAAATATATATGTATATGTTGTTAAAAAAGTGGTACTTATAAATATTTTATATTGCAGCATTAAGAAGTCTACACCAGGACAATTACAAGCTCTAGGTGAACATATGGAGCAAAATCCAGAGTTCGCTAGAGGCCTTTTTGTATTTGGAAGAAGTAGGATGTCCCTTGAAGAGCAGTGGAAGCTACTAACAACCAAATTAAATCCTCTACGTTCTGTTGTTGAGTGGAAGAAGGTAAGTAAAATTGCATGTTTTAATACTTATGTAAGTGTGTACATACGAGTACATTAACGAATATTTTTATAGACCTGGGCTGACTTGAAATCCCGAACAAAAAAAAAAGTAGCGGAAAATAAAAAAAATATGAATGCAACTGGTGGTGGCCCGTATCGTATGAACCAGTTGTCTTCAATTGAGGAAATAGTTGACCGAACTCTGTCGCTTTCCAAATCTGCAGCGCCAAGTGGGGATGTGTTTGGGTACTCAGAAGCACACTGTTCGCAGACTATTGACTCAATAGATAACTGCTTCATAGCGCTTACGGATTCACCACCAAAGACTAGCAAGTCAGTTGCAGTAATTACTCCCACCAGGCAACATCAAAATAAAGGCACTAAAAAAAACCAGCCACAACAGCAAACAGAACAACAGATGAGTTTTGAGGGCAATGTTGAAAATGTGTTTTTACCATCATCTTCAAAAAAGAAGAAAGTGCTGGTAGCTGGAAATCAACATGCCCTAATTTCACAACAGTTGGCAGCCAGTGAAAAGTTAGCTTCAACGTCGCAAGAGCAGGTTGAAGCTACGAATAACTTGGTTGTTGCCGTAAATCGAGTGGCTGAAGCAGTGGAAAAACAATCAGAAATCCAACTAAAAATGCTGCAGGCAATTGAAATTTTAGCAAATAATTTAAAGTAAGTGCCTAAAACAGCCTAAATAATAATAAATTTTTTATATACGAGTACTTTTGATCTCAAATATTTGCCAAAGCTTTACTTAGATATGTATATGAATTAATGTTTAATTATTTTTATTTGTTTATATATATATATAATAATTTAAATTTATTTACTTTTTTTTTTGAATTAACAAATTATTTTATGATAAATTTTTTTTTTATTTTATGCAATATTATTTAAGAAATGAATTTATGGAAACAAAAATATAAAAATGTAATAAAATTAACTAAAATGACAAAACTGATAAGAAAATATGATCTTTTGTATGGTGTTTGAAATAATAAGAGGTAAGAATGATAATAATAATAATAATAATAATAATGATAATAATAATTAAATTTACAAATTAATTGCAATGTTACGTCGAATTGCAACAGCAGCCGTTTCTACTGGGTCATTAGCGTTGTATGCATCATCTTCGGAATCTATGTTAGCTTCCAAATGTTGAAGTGCTTCATCAAAGCATTTATATGTTATGCACATATTGTGGACAGCGCAACAAGCATTTATGATTTGTGTTGCTTTTTCGGGGGTGTAGTGAAGCCCTCGTGAGCCAAGAATACACCGAAACCGATTTTTGAGCACACCAAAACAACGTTCAACTACATTTCGTGTGCTTGTATGTTTTTGGTTGTAAATGGCGTCATCAGGAAGGGCTTTAATTTATAACCGCTATCCCCTAAAACAACATAATAAATAAATGAGTATATAAACATATTCTATATTCTTATCTTCCGGTTTCAAATTGATTTTGTAATTTGTGGTTAGCGACGCTGTACTCCCATATGAATGAATCGTGATTGGAGCCGGGATACCAAGCATCTACAAACATTATCCTCATTTTGTAATCACTTATCTAAAAATAAAAAAAGTTTATTAAAAACTATAACGATATTAGACTACCCATATATTTACCATCATTGCATTTAAACTGCAATAGCCCTTCCTATTGAAGTACAAATGCTTAACTTCATCTCCCGGAGTTTTTATGCGAATATGTGTTCCATCAACACATCCTAACACACCTGGAAATCCGAAGCGTTCAAAGAATTTTTGGATGACTTCCTGTTCCTCATTAGGTACGGGCATTTTAATCCACTCCGGACAAATGAAACTTTCAAACAGCTTAAGGCATTCGTTTATAATTCTATAAACCGTTGCTTTACCTGTTGATGAAACACTTTCATTTCCAAGCGACCTCTGGTAACCTCCAGTTGCTAGGAAACGTAAAAACGTTGCCAACTTAATATCAGGCCGAACATAAGTAGCACCTCTTCCTTGTACCCATTTGTTCTGCAATTTTTCCAGTATAATAACAAATATATCTTTAGATACTCGAAAATTTGCAACAAATCTAAAATAATGCAAGGTTATATAGTTAATGCATATAAAAGAACACTGCTTCAGTTTATAGTATATGTATTTATATACATGTACATACATACATAATTAATTATTTACTTACATCTCGAAGTTGTCTTCGAGGTATTTCTACCGCCTCTTCATCATCTCTTAAAAAATATACTGCCACCGATATTTCCATCGCACTTTATAAAAAAATAAAAATTTTGGAACAGTTTTGCTTAAAATTTTCTGTTTATAATATTTTTGTTTATTTTTTTTTGTTTACATTTCTTCTGTCATTAAGCACATCGTAAAGTACTGTAGAGTTGTAATTTTAAAACTAGATTTTACTTGTTTTAGCGATTTTTTATTTAAATAGCCGATTAATTTCTGAATTTATTGATATGGTAACAATAATATTTAAATGGCTTACGTTGCACACGTAAGGCTAAGCGAACGATAAGTAGATAGATAGTGGGCCTCGCAGACGAAAAAAAGTGAGTGACTGAGACGACTACTCGAACGAGTCGAAAGCAGTTAGTGGGCCTGGCTATAAGCTTTTACTCCAAATGAGATTAGAGGTCTAAAAAGGATAAGCCGAAATTAATTTTGCTATAACTTCTTGAAAAATAGCTCAAATTAATTGAAATTTTGCCCAGGGGTACTTTCAAATATGCAGATTACAGTGGTGCTATTAACTCAAAATCAACTTATCTCGACTTAAGCATTTTTACCTTCTTGTCACAGTTATATTTCTGTATCTATACACCACAGAGGAGACCAGAGTTGTAGAAAGTGACTTATGAAAAAAGTTAAAATCCGCTGATTTGATCACTGTTAAAAAGGGACAAATATAGTGTGTTTGTTATTGAATATTTTTAGGACAATAATCAAAACAAACAGCAGAAAATGTGTACTTAGTGAAATGAACAATTAAAAATTTTTTACAAAATTAAAGGAAAGATTTTACAGTGTTGAACTAAATAAAACAATGTGTTAAATATTATTATTATTATAAAAGTGATTAAAATTAGTTTCCAAATGCTTACAAACTCAATTTTAAACATTTTCCTTCAAAAATATTAATTTTTAACTTCAACTTGCAAAAAGGAAACAACGAATGAGACCACAAAGCATAAATTGAAAATACACTTGAGCACATGAACATTTGCACAAAATTAAATGGTGGAATTTGTGGTATTGAATTAAAAAACATAATGCGAAAAGGATTATTAGTATTAATAAAGTGATTAAAATTTGTTTTCGAATGATTAGAGACTTCGTTTTAAGCATTTTCGTTCGCAAATATTAATTTTAACCATTTATTTACAAAAACTAGGCTGCGAATGAGACCACAAGGAATAAAATGTAATTACTTTAAAATAATACCACGCGAAAGAAAAAGTAAAGAGGATTTGATGACTGTGTGAGCGAGACCTCTAAAAACACAATTATCTTCCGTCCTGTGTCACCTCTGGTCTACTTTGTGCTATACACTTTATATACAAGATCCCAGTCAGCTTTTTTGAATTTTTCGTTTGTTTAGTGGACGATGATTAAAAATATCTGAATCATATAAGAATTACGCTGCTTAGAACTTCACGAGTTATATAAGAGTATTTCCCTTTATTGGAAAAGAATCTCAGATAAGCATCAGCTGTTGTAAAAGTTTCGAGGAATCTTCTACGACGATTAAGAACGCTATTCATGAAATTTCCACTAGAATTTTCCACGATTGAAAAAATGTTAGCTGGGATTTGTTGATGCGGCGTGAGTGTGTGGGTGTGATTGTATTGAAATATATAAAAAAAAATTTAATATTTTACCAATTATTTTTTATACTTTGGCATAGACTTTTATCTCAATTATTGCTTTTACGTGCACATTTACGTTATTTCTTCAATATTAATGTTTTGTCAAACTAATAAAATATACAAAACAAAAAGACAGTTTTTCTTCTGTTGTTATCATTAGAGCAGCTTACACAATTGTGTTTTCATTACACCCTACGGTAGGCAATTAAATTGTTAGTATTTGCAATAGCATGACTAAAATAAATTAGAAAATTAATCTCTCGGAGTGAGTTTTTGTCTGCATGTGAATCTTTCTATTATCCTAAAATAACTATTTGAAACTAATGCATTAAGCACATTCAACACTACAGACTGCATGAACACGCGAGTGCAAATGCCGCTAGCTGAAATTGTTGCCCTGTAGCCAGCTGCTTAATTATTAGGTTTCTGTTTCTACAACCACTTCTAGAAACCGTGCTTCTCTAAGTAAGCATTTCCGTGTTTCTCTATATATATATATATATATATATATATATAAATAAACATTCAAGAGATTTATTATTCGACATATTGTCATAATTATACTATAAGTGAAATTTATTTGCTGGTGGTTAAGCGATGTCTATATGCATTTCATTGTTGCTTTAACAAATCGTCAGTAGACTTCAACCACACATTTTGAACAGTCACAAACCTCTTATGCAGGAGTTAACTGACACTTTGACTTAACTGTAGACAGGAGCCGTGTTGCCATTTCAATGTAGAGGCGGGATTTCAAAATGGCACTAAGCTAATGACCCACCCTCGTACAATTATATGGCAATATACATATCTTATGATATAGAAAAATTAAATGAATTATTGAATTATGAAACATTTGAACAAATTATGGGCAGTCGAATAGATAAACAAACAAACCTTATTGTAGTTTATTTATTTATTCCAAGTATCTGTTTAATCATTTAGTCATATTATTGTTTTTTTAGAAATGCAAACGCAAATTCTCGGCCATAACAAGGATGTCAAATAACAATTTACAAACGAGAGCGAGAGCTCGTGGTATATGTGCGCCATTTAATATAGAAGGGTGGGTGCTCCGGTAGCTCGAGTGGGTCCTCATTCTTCCTGATTTCCGAAATCTGCAGTAAATTAAAGTATGTGATTTTTAATAAAAGAGCTGGCACAATTGATTAATGAAATGATTAAAGTAGATTAATTAATACACTGAAAAAAATCATAGTGAAATCTAACACATTTTGACGATTAAAACTTATGCATTTTGCGGCCAGTGTTAAACAGTTAAACAAAATTTAATTATTTAAAGTACAATTTTAGCCGTTAAATTGCATGTAAAAAAAGTTTATAGGTCAACTGAACCAATCCCGTTGATTAAAAATTAATCAATCAATAAAATATATTGAAGCAACATTATGGAGCAGGATATTTTAGGAGCACTATGCATCATTCAGCTAAACCCTTTCATGTCATTGCCAGTCAATCTATTCCAATCAAAATAAAAGCCATACGAATTATGGCTTCGTTAGTTAAATCGTGCAGTCTTGCTTGAATGTTAGTTAGTAAAAGCTTAAAAACCAAATTAACGATAATTGTATCGCTTTAATAAATATAACGACAATTTCTTGACTTTGCTATTTAGTAATATATTTTAACGATATTCGCTGCCGGTTGAGGTAAAAACAATTAAATCACAAGCTCAAATTCATTTGGTTTTTCTTATTATTCTTTGTGCTTATTTTGACATTTCCCATAGAGAGATACAACATGATATGAATTAAATGGTGATTAAAATACAGCTAGGGACTTTGGTAAAAAAGGAAATTACGGAATCACATTATCGCTACCGCATACGAGTAAAATTTTTGCCATATTTGTAAGCAAAAAATAACTCATTAAGTTTTGAATACTTTTAAGTAATCAGTAGTCTATTAACTTTTGGATGTTTGTAGGCAAAAATTATAGGGTACCGCATACATTTTGAATTTTTCAAACAAAAATAATTGGTTATTGAGTCAAATTGTAAGTACTTACGACTGGGGAGTACATACACTCTTTTGCATTCTAGCAAGCAAAGTTTTTTGATGGGATATTACGCTTTTCGATTGGCAAAAAGTTACAGAATCCAGTTACAGATTGGTTAAATTGCCCGTGATTTATTTTTAATTGAAACTCAAAAAACAATTTATATAAAGTGAAAACTTTACAATTGAAGTTGCTTAGACTAATCTGCATTTTCTTTTTGGCTTAAATTAAGTTTAGTGACATTGCAAAAAAAAATAATAAAAATTCTGTATCCGATAGAAAATTTTAAAATAAAAACTTAAACAAAAAAATTGGCGGCGAGTCCTAGTTTCCGAGTTATGGGCCTTTGAAGTTCTAGTATCAAATTGTGATTATATGGTGAAATTTGAAAAACGTTATTAGGCAGGAAAACTTTGCTAGGAAAAAAATCTCCGTGTCGGGAAACACCATGGTGGAGAAAATCCTTAAGGCTTAAGGCATTGCAGCAAAACCTTTTTATGTATGAATGTCACACACACGCACATACATATACATACATACATACGCAGGTGTTATCAAATACAAACCGAATTCCATTTGAGGTGCTATTCCACATAATTCTAAAAGATGATAGATGGACCCTTATGTAAATATTGTGCACTAAGAACTTTAGTATAGTTATGAAGTAAAAGAGAATGAATTTTTCTTAAATTTTAGTGTTTCCTTAAAGAGTTTTTAAAAAGCTTACAAATGATGCTAATATTGAATAACATTCGTTTGAAAATACACCATGTAGTCACAATTTTGGAGTGCAATTCAAAGGCCCATAGCTCGGAAACTAAGCCTCTGATAGCATTTTTTCCATTACACCACGATTTGTTTCAATTCCACCATATAATGACAATTTTGTACAGGAACTTGAGAGGCCCATAACTCCGAAACTCAGGCTTGCCGCAAATTTTTTTATTTAAGTTTTTATTTTTTAATTTTCTATCGGATACCGAATTTTTATTATTTTTTTTTGCAATGTTACTAAACTTAATTTGTTCCGTTTGGAAATTTGCTAAAATTTCGTTCGTGCAAGCGAAAAACTCCTTAGCTTTGCGAAACTTGTAAGGCTTTACCTTGAGCTCATTTCGGGATATGCGTTGAATGCTTCGCTGGGATGTTTTCAGTTATTTTGCAATTTAGACACCTCTCCGACGTTGATTTCGTTAAAGTCGAGGCTTCACTTTCCGAATGATTTCATGTGATGTTGCGGTTATTTTTCGTCCACCAGCATAGCTTTTGGCATATTACAAAGACTCACTTTATTTACTTTGAAGTGGCTCCGCTCACGAACAATAGTTGGTTGTGCTTTTCCTTCCAAACTCATATATGAGTAGGTGAGATGCAAAACTCGTTCGTTACAAAAATTAAAAAACTCAAGATAATGATTGATTATAGTACTTCTTCAGAAATTTTATAACAAGCAATATAGAGATTGTGACAATGTATGCTCTTTTTATATTTTTACATGAGTTAAGATAGCAGTTAGCAGCAAAAGTGGTTGGTTGGTTTCATACATCAGCCATATGCAGAACTCTCTCTTTTTATGTTTCGTAGCAAAACTCGCTGGTTCTTGATAGTTATAGTGACGAAATTCTAAAATGAATATGACAATTTACAATAACTTTTTAGACTTGCACTTTTATACTGGTTTGCATTTTATGTAAAAAAAATTTAGCTTTTTGTAGTAAAAACACCAGGTCAACTTCATTTTAAATTTAAAACTGCAAAGCGAATGATAATAGAAAAAACTGGAAAAGGAATGTTTACTCTACAAGGGGAGATTAATTATAGAACCAACTTTTGCACCCCAAAACCTTTTTTGAAACGAGGAAAGACAATTAATGGAATTATTCCAGAACTGCTTCCCATCAATGTGGACATTAAAACTGAAAAGAAAAAAGATGTTGCAAACCTTTTATCAAAACAATTGGAGAACCAATGCAATTTTATGCTATGGTCCTAGACAATAATAGTAATAATACAGATCTTGAAAATAATGATGAATATAGTGAAGATGAAGATTTCACCTTATCAATTTAAAAATTCGTACTTTTTATTTTTTTAAACTTCTATAAATTAACTTAAAGTACAAAATTACTACTGAAATTTAATAAATGAAAATAATTTTCAAAATATAATAAATTATAATTATAGAATTTTCTGGCTGACATAGTACGATGTCATATAGTTTGTAGCAAAACTCGTTGGTTTCGAGATTTCGTAGCAAAACCCGTTCGTTCCAAACTTTAATCTATTATTTTTCTATGCTACAGTACGTTTTAATTTTTCAACTCTTGAGTTTTAATCAAGGACGCGGCAACATCTAAGAATTTAAAGTATTCTACTAATTTGGTCCATTTAATCAGCTGATATAAGTTTTTTGCTTTTTTCCATAATTCTGTTAACGTGTAACGAGCGAGTTTTGCAAATCACCTACTCTTATATATCGCTCATTTACTCAAACAACGTCATAACTAAATAAATAAAAAAAACAGTTTGTCAGAAAGTTTTCAATTTACACAGAGCTTAATGGAAAAATAAAATTTAATTTTTCTCCCTAGAGTTTAGTAAACAAAATATTTGTATGAAATTTTTACACAATATGAAGAACGATTTGATTTCATATAAATAGCTTGTACTACCACCTCCTGAGAGATGAATATTTGGTCATGCCTTCATTGAGTTGTATGTAAATTGCAAACCTTAAACGTGTTTTCTGCAAAACTAGTTTTTTTTTTAAGTTATGGCACTATTGAACTGAATCTGCGATATGGATATATGTATTACGTTTGAGTCCCATTTCGAAGAACTTTTGGACTACAAAACTGTGCAAGTTTGGTGGCTGTTCTGAAAAACGCGTCGAAGAAGTGAGTGAAACTTTGGATTAAAACAAATTAAAAAAATTGCTTTTGTTTGCCATTCATTTCTAAAATTAAATAAACGTGAGAATTTCAACGAGTTTCTTTCTCTCTCTTTTACATAGTGTCCACACCTGATGATTTTATATCATAACTCGTAATATAACGCCGGCAGAGCAACTGTAATTTTTTCATTAATATCAGCACGTTGATGATTTTATATCATGATGAATCAAACAAATATTTGCAAAATACTTGCCAAAAATATCGAATTTGCGTGTTTTCAAACGAAAATTGTGTAATAAATAAACGTTAAATGCACAGTGACACATAAAATGACATTTGATATCAAGATGAATTTATCAGGCCGTGAGCTCTGATGATTATATCATAACGCTGCCATATTATTAATAAATTGAGTCTATACGTGATGAATTTTCATCATGATATCAATTTGACATTCATCGTGATATAAATCCATCAGGTGTGGACACTATGTTAAGAACGGTTAATTTTGTACGTTAACCAAAAACAAATTTTATACATATATTTACACAGTTTTGTTTTTGTTTTCCATGTAACTTTCAACAAGTCGGCGCGTATTCCAGAATAGACACCAATATAAACAGCTGTAATTTCCATGAATTTGACATAGCCAGTATTGCCAACATGAAATTGGTAAAATTTCAATCGCCATACTTGGATTATATGAAGATGTAATTTTAAACTAAATTGTTTTAATTAGACATAATCTCATAAATTTTATTTGTATTTATGATTTTTCGAGAATAATTCGAATTGAACAAAATGTAAAATAACGAGAGTTTTTGCTGCAACAATATAATAAATGCTTTAATCAATACACAATTGGAATGTCAAATCGAATAATACAAACAATTTTTGAAAAGTCTGAAAATGCTAGACGCCCCATATGAGATTTTTGCCAAAAAAAACTTTAAATTAAGAAAAAACGATACAAATCTTAATAACGCAATAATGCAATGGCTGAAAGTGTTTGAATGTGAAATAGCTTATGTTCCATCAATGTTAATAGAAATCAGTTGGAAATTAGATATTTTATGGAACAAGTTTCCATTTTATGATTTGTGAATGAAAAAAAAGAATACAATTCACAAATTAAATTAAATTTTCATTCAATAAAATTGCAAATAACATTAAGAGAAGGAACATTTAGGCAACAGTCTTTTTGTTTCAACTTCACATAATTAAGTCATTTGGGAATGACTATAAAAATTTTAGGTGCCGGTAGTGTGTACAAAATGATCACATGTTATTTGTAAATAACACTCTACATATGTATGTATGAAAATATAATAATATTGTGTGTTGACCTCACTGCCCAGCAAACATGCAAGTTTGATTCGAAATTGGCAATGATTTCATATTAAACTGTTGCACAAAAGTATAAAAAATAAGCATAAAAAAGTCAAAAATATATAGAAGAAAATAATATTTTTTATTGAATATTTTCAAAATATCTCAAACACAAAAAATTTGTTCTTAAGTTGAATTTGTGGTTTAAGAAATATTGGAAATATATAATCAAAAATATAATTTTAATTTGCATTAAAACTTAAATAAGTAAATAATTTTAAGCTTGAAAGATTTTACACTATATTTAAAATAATTTTTATATTTGAAATACCGAAGTATATTTATTTGACATAAAGTCTTTATTTATTTAATTTGAAAATTTGCTTGTTTTTATGGTTTAGCAATTGTCTATATGCATTTCGTTCCTGCTTTTGGAACTCGTCAATAGACTTCAACCCAAAAAATTTTTGAATTTAGTTGACAAACTTCGTATTTGTATAGTAAGACTCTTAATACTATATTGAGAATCACAGTATACAAACATAATAAGTCTGAAAGCTTCAAACAAACATTTTTACAAAACAAGCATCTTTATTCGATTGTCTATCTATTTTATTTTCCACCACCTTTTTACCATTAGCTGCCACATTGGGCAACAATAAAAGTATTAAAAAGTTGAAGTTTGTCAACTAAATTCAAAAATTTTTTGGGTTGAAGTCTACTGACGAGTTCTAAAAGCAGGAACGAAATGCATATAGACAATTGCTAAACCATAAAAACAAGCAAATTTTTAAATAAAATAATTTTTATTAAAATTTTATTACCTTAAGATTTTTAACGAAATTAAAAATAATACTTAACAATACGGCTACACCTGAAAAAATAAAATTATTTTTCAATATAAAATTTGACTTTTGTCATGATAAAAATATATCAGGTGTGGACGTAGGGTAAAGGCTCAGTTAGCCGACTGTAATGCAATGTAACTGTAATGTAGGAAACAGCTGATCGATATTTTTATAGGAAAAGTAGGTTACGTTACATTACATCTCCATAACCATTTCCATTACTTTTCACATATTAATATCGATCAGCTGTTTTCTACTGTTGCAGTTACATTACATTACAGTCGGCTAACTGAGCCTTAAGGTAGAATTAATTTTTACTTTCTGTTCTGTCACAAATTAGCTGACTCTTTTTTGTTTATAGAAATCTAATACAAGTCGTTAGTTTTTCTGTTTCGTTCTGTTCTGTTTCGGTTTAACCTATGAAAATCAAAAATTTGTTAAGTAATTGTAAGTGAAAGCATAAATTAAATAAAAACATTTTGAATTAAATTGTGGTTTTGCGTTTAGAATTTAAAAAATTTAATTAAAAAATTTTAATTTATCCAATGGACGATCCAAACTCATCTCTTTAGTGGAAAAACAGCTGATAAGTCATTACAGAAAAAGTAAGCACGCAAATTTAGAAGCAGAACAGAACAGCAGAAAGTAAAGAAGCCTTTATATTATTTTCAACTTCAAATCGAATTTTTGTTTCTATCTAAGATTTCAAACTATCATATGTAATTTAAAATTTTAGAATCATCATATTGCATTTGTTGGGCTTTCGAGTGTATCATGGCACATAAAGGCAAAAAATAAATTTTCACTCATTTTAAGTTCGCAATCTTTATGCGCGTTTAAATTAAATTACTCGCAAATGAAACTAAATTTTGTGTACAAGCATTTTGACAAAAAATGGTGGTTCCTTGCTAAAGTCGCTGTGGGTAATTAATTTAATTCTTAAAAGGTGTTTGCTTATAAGAATATATAACAATTAAACTTAAAGATTTCATTACAAATAATATTAAATATAATTTATTGCACATACGATCACTGTATCTCGCATCTATACAGGGAACTTTGTTGTTGTTTTACGAGTCCCAGTTCTCTAGTCAACACTATTGTGCTTAAATGGCCCCAAAATCATGTAAAGGTAATACATACATAAAAGAAAAATGTCAATAATTGAGTGTAGTGTAAGTAAAAGGTGCCTAGAACTACTTCTTGATGAACTTCTGGCACTCTTCCTTTTCAGGCAGAAGTCAATTCAATGACAGTGTCATACAATGTGATGGTGTTTTGGCTGAAATATTTACTGAGTTGACTACAAAGTCATGCCAAATTCTCGAGTTAAATTCCCGGCCATACTCAGTAATTTACGACTATTTAATAACACACCGCCTTTCCTCGTCCGTATTTGGCAACATAGCTTAAAGTAATGTGCCTATTTAATACTAGAGGCGCTGCAACAATGCTATAAAAGTTAACAAAACACCCTTAGCAGAATTGTTAAACATGTTTACACAACCCAGTTGGTCGGATCGTCTCAAAATAAAAGTGCGACTTTGACTCGCACACGAAGGGTTCCCCACGGACACTACATATGTGCCCTTAATTATGGAAGTGGTCTAAGTCATATATTTCTTTAGTCGAGATATTTAGTAGATTACATTTCAACAAATCAGAAAATATTTTTAAATTATGCAACACATGAGAGTAATAGTTCGAAAAACTCAATACACTCACACTTTTTTACTAACACATTCACATTTTTCGCACTCGCAGCTCTACTCGCAGCAAATTTTGCATACGAGTGGAATTTTGACACTCGCATGCAAAAAAATGTCAAATAAAGTAATGGAGTTACCCTGTCAACAATATTAAGCAAATTAACTGGATCATGTTATAATTAAAACTAAAAATTTCGATTGTTGTCGATTAAATTGTGTGTGAGTTTCTTAAAATTAATATAATAAAAGGAAATATTTGTGTTATAGATTGCTAATATCATTAAAATATTGATAATAATAATTCATGCCAATTATTTCCTTAAAAATGATTCTATGTTGGGAATTTGGCAACTCTATTTTGTAAACAAAACAAAATGAAATGAAAAGAAATTTATAGTTGGGATTAAAAACTTTAAAGAAATAAAAATGGATGTAAAATTGTGTTCGTTTTTTTTTCATTTGCTTTTATTAATTGTTGAAGCTTTAAAATCAAACAAATTTTTTGAAGTTTACTCCTTGGCGACATTTTTAAAACGAACTTTCACTCTCCTGTGTAAACAGAAATGCAAATTGCAAGAGATTCGAGTATTTCGAACAATTTTTCGTTGATAATACGTATACAGCACTTGCATGAGAGTACTCGTATGTGTAAAGGCAGGGTAAGAGTTGTAGTAGTCTTGATTAAAATAAATAGATTTATTAATTAAGAAATATTTATTGAAGTTTTTTAAGATTTGTTTAAAATTTCGAAGCAAAAATGCACATTACTTAGATCACTTTCATAATTAAGGGCACATATCTTCGCTGATTTAACTAACTGACCTAACTAACATTTTGAAAATTTTACAGGAGAGTATCTTTTATGGTTGTTTTATACATTCATTCTTATGGCTGCGTCGGAAATGTTTTTACGTATATAGGCACAACAGTAATGCTTACAGTCATGACTTATAAAGTCTAGTAAAGTACTTAACTCATTTTTCAAAAATATGTGAGTTAGGTCGGTTAGTTAAAACAGCGACGATATGTACTATTAAACGCTGCTGTAGACATTTTTGAAATTTTTTTGCATTTGTTTTTTAGTTTTAGAATTTTTTCGTTTTGCCGATCTTTTTTTTTTGGTAATTGGCAATTTTTTTATGTTGTGTTTTAGTTGTAGTGGTTTTTTAGTTTGGGCGCTTTTTTGTTTTTCGTTCTGGTGACTTTTTAACTTTTGGTGATATTTTTTGCATTTTAGCGATTTTTGATGATATTTTTTCATTGAAGCGTTTTTTTAATTTGACGATTTTTCGTGTAGGCATTTTTTAATTTTGGGATTTTCTAGTTTTAGTGTTTTTGATTATTTCAAGATATGCCTCTTACGTTTTCCAAGATACAGCAAGTTGTCAAAATTGCATAACAAATATTATATTAGCTGTTAAAATATACTTTAATTTGATTTTTTTAATTTCACTGTTTATTAGTGTAGGCTGCGCAAATTTCAAGTATCTACCTATATATGATTGTTCGTATATAACATTAGGATTTAAAAGTTGTTTGTTGCTCGCTTAAAAACACCCTTTATTTTTAAACTGTCATACATTTGTTGTTGGAGCGGGCAAAGTTCTTAATATTCTGTGAAAATTTCAGATCTGTAGCTCTTACGGTTCCTGAGAAAACAGCCTGTTACAGGCAGACGGACATACAAATAAACCGACGGACATCGTAGCGAAAAGAATAGGGTTCTTTTTCACCTTTGTTGTACGGAATCTTAAAAATGAGTGCTCTTCATATAAATTTTCTACTTAAGTCGATCTACTGCGTTTTAAGTTTAATAACTTAATACTTTGTCATTTACTCTCTCTTCTAAAGAATGGTTTTGACTGAGGTAGTTGTCACGTTGGCTATAAATCCGAAGGTCCTGGGTTCGAAACCGGTATCCAACAGTCATTAAATAACAACACCGCGCGTTTTTCTGATGTGCATGAGCGTCCCTTTGTATCACTTGTTGTAGGAAAATTTCATGTGATAGTAGTCACTGGTTACTGAACTATACCGACTTCAGCAGATACGAATCCTAATGTAACATCAGAGCGCCCCCCTTCGTTGTGTGGCAGAATCATACGCGAAGTAAAAAGTAAAATAAACAATAAAATGGCTACTTAACACAGCTTTGAAAATTTAATAAGCCTCATTGACACCAGAGGCGCTGCAACACTGCATTATTAGAAACGTGCAAAAAAGCAGAGTTGTTAAAGAATGAAGCTTTCCTCCATCGCTTATTTCACCACCAGTCTTCTTTATCACTATCCCTTTCCTAAGGAAGGTAACACTTAGTAATAGTAGTAGGCATTCATTGCCTGAGTGTTACTTCTCTTTAAAAAAAAATTAGCAGCTTTAGCTTTTCTTCGTTTCTGTAACGCAAGTGAAAATTTCTTCAGTCGAAATTTTTTTTAATATTCTGTAAAATACGGAATTTATTAAAAGAGGCAAGACAACTCTGTTCAATTCAAGAAACTCGTCGAAGCTCATAATCAACTATCAAATGGGCGTGCCTCCACCCATTTTTTAAATGAAAGATTTTGTGTGTTAAGCTAAGTTTTATAAAAATAGATACAACAGAACCACGTAAAGTGGAACCACGTAAAATATAATAATATATTTTAATGGACATAGCCGCGTCCATTTTCAACTTTAAAATCGTGTAATTACAAGAACCAAAGCTGTGTGCTAGGTTTTTCAGCAATCAAATAAGTGGAATATAATGAAATCAAATAAAAGAATTTGTGGGCATGTACCCGCCCAATTTTGTTTTGCAATGGGATCAATGGGAAGCTTTACCCTCTCAGACAATAAAATAATGCTTACAATCGGTCTAATATGAACCGACTTATAAAGTTACACTGCCAAAAAAATAATAAAAAATAGAGACGAATTGATACCCTCCTGCTTTTTTGAAGTCGGTTAAAAATTAGCTTTTTCGAGGGTAAACTAAAATGCAAGATTATGTAAAACATTTCTTAATTTAAGTGCTCATCAATTTTTCGATGTCGTCTTTGCTTTAATTCAATGAAGTCTTCAATTCGGCTGTAATTAAACTACTTTATTTCTTAAAATAATTTTAGTGATTATGATTATTTTTATGATCACTCTCACATACACCTCGTATGTCAATAATAATAATTGTTCCAATCACATTCTAGAAACAATTTTAATCTTCACGGCTTAAATTTTGATGAGCTTTTGCTTATGTCTGATCAAAGTCATATCTGTCTATAGAAGATAACCTGTCCATTTTCTGACAGGTGACATTCGACCTGAATGTTTTCCAAGTGATAAGGACAGGTTATTTTTATGGAACTTCACCTTCACCAAGTACAATTGTACAAATGTCCTTGGAATTTGAATATACCTAACATTCAAATTCCAAGTCATTAGACAAAATTCTGTCGTTGTTGCATGTGAAAGATTTAATAACATCAGATCATTGGCATACATCAATTTGTGCAACATTTTACTCTACTGCAATAGCAAAACTTCTGTCAAAAATTTATGCTCCCTTACATTTTACTTTGTTGTATTTTTTTATGTTTAACACACAGATATTTTTTAAAAACAATAATTTTCGTAATAAATGTTTCCCTAATATTTTAAGTCACAGAATTGCATCAAATGCAGTCATGAGATACAGGTATTTATAACATTTAAAACTCATTATTTCATTGTCAACTTCTGAACGAAAAGCAACCCGGAGTTCAAACTCCATGGGGATTTATGAAATGTTTAATTAGCAAATTAATTGAATCATTAATTCTTATGACAACACCTTTACAAGACTCTTAGATGACGATGGCATTTATAATATTTATTTTTAAAATTAAATTATGGATTTTAAATTGAGAACGAAGCTGTTTTTGATTGATTTCAATGAACAGAACACCTGCTGAGTGGCTGTGAAAAGCTGCTTCTTTCTTATTTTCTAGGCCGTTCATGTCAAATGAATTGCAAATATTATAAGGGGAAAAAAGAAGAGAAAAACTGCACTGCCATTTGCAGTTGAATTTTCTTACGAACAAACAAACAAACATACAAAAATGAATATGAACTTATTCTGCTGAGAAGGTATGGACATTGATCAAATGAAAACCATATAAAATGGAACACATTAATAAAAGTTAAAGAACTTTATGTAAAAAAAGAGTTTAAAGTTGTTTATTAAAGGTTTGTGCAGACGTTATAGTAAACTTAAACTTTCACTCCTCCCCTACTACTCTAGGATAATCGGAAATTGGAGTTTTAGAAATTGCCTGTGATCGAGCTTAAAGACCTTCTGCTGTGGATTCGGCATATCACTCACTCGCCTTCAGACGTATTGGAGGTTTTCTTTTCAAAGTAAGTCAAATAGCGGTTTACCTGCTACAGCTTTTCGGTCTGGGGGTTTTCTACTGAGTTTTTCGAATTAAGTTATGGAATCATGCGATAACGCTCAAGGCTTTCAATTCACTTCGGTGGAAAGCAACTTTGTTATTTGAACGACAGATTACATTGGGCGCGTTCCGGAGACGTAGCTGTTGAGCTAAACTGCTGTCAACTGTTGAACTCAATATTTAATATTAACTATAGTGACGTCTCAGAAACGGTAAAATTATCAGCTGATGGATATAAACAAGAAATATAAAAAGAAATAATTTAAATTCAACTAAGTTACTTTACCTAAAAAGTATGAACAACACACATTGGGTGAATAATGTACTCAGCAGGCCAGGAATTTTATTTTATTAATGAATTTATCTTATTAATGAATTTTATTAATGAATATTCTGTGCTTTCACAATACACAATAAACAACACTGCAAGAAAGTGAGAAACCTGCGCTGTTACTATAAGGCTATAAAGTTTTCGATTTTAGCAGGAAAGTAAAGTAAAACACATGTAAATAAAGCTATGATTGCAATTAAACTTTTATTTCATTGTAACGCTGGTACTTGGCTATTACGTACAAGATACAAAGTCATTTAAATGAGAAGCTTAAGGTGGATTGCAACAGTTGATCCTTTTGATTAACTTTTCGACCACTTTGGTACATCGGCGATAACTTGACGAATGTTGATTTTCAAATGTTCCAACGATAAAGGATTCTCTGCATAGTCACGACTCTTACCATAGCGCCGGTGGCGAATTGACGTCGAGCTTCCCATGTAATAAAGTCAAAATCAGTCCTGTTATGTGTCTTGTGACAACGTCTTCTTGAAACCAGTCCAGTGTATAATCTGCAATTGCAGAAACTATATTTTTGGCAATGCGCATGTTGCGAAGAAGTACAGCCCTACATCTATAATGCTTTTAGTCTCTTCAAATTTCTTTACAATCTTACCAATACCTTGCACAGTAGGCAAATTATGACGACCATAATCAACCCGCAATGCTCGAAAAGTGGAGAGCATTTTTGTTTCAAGCTTTAACTATTTTTACGCGTTCTTCGGTTTTTTAACAATATAGATCGTTTTTTGAATTGCGAACAGCTGAGAGCCTTGCCAGGTCAATTTTGAAAACACTTAACTCTATACGATCAGCTGAGCACAACATGAAGACCTTGGGTAGCGGAAAAATCTTATCTATGCGTTTCGCAGATAAAGACTTAACAGTTGCGCAAGAGTTACGTCTTATGAACGCGACCATTGCTGATTCCAGGATGTTATCATACTCTAGGGCAATGGTACCTAATATATGTAAAATCACCTTTCGCCCAGGCCTGACCAGAGTTGCAGTTGTTATTAAGGACAGCAGCAAGCCCCCTTTCTACTGCAATAAACGAAACCATAAATGTAAAATAATCCAAATACATATAAGTAACTTTTAAAATGTTTAGCTTGGGAATGTGTGTTTCTCTATCCAATGCTGTGAATGGCGCAAGATTTAATGAATCAAACTGCAATAATAATTTACATTTTCGCAACAGCCACAACAGCAATCAATAAAAATAAAAACAAAAATAAATACAATTTGTCATTGATGATTTATCGATTTGAATGCGTTGGACAAAAATGCGTTTGCGTCGTTAATACGATTTTTTCTTTAGTCAAGTCGCGCGACTGCGAATTTCCATGTTTAATTGGCTACACGTCTATCACTGGCTCCGTCTGTCCACTTGTCTGTCTGTCATATTTCATATTTGTTTCCATGATACTCGTAATTTAAGCTTAACTCCCATAAAAATGATAAATAGCTGAAATAATTCGGAATTGTGTAGACAATTTTTTATTCCAAACATTATTGCTGTTGTTTAGGAAGTTATTTAAAAATAAAAATATACTTGTAAATAAATATATTTTTAGAAATAAAAAAAGAAAGTAAATAATTATTATTGATTTCCAATTGGAAAATTTAATGCAATTTTATTTCCGTTGAAATTGTTGTGGCCACGCACTTAACAGTCGATTTAACAAGCATGGGAAAGTCCAAAACATTCATAATTTAAAATATTAAAAATGCGTGGGAAAAACTTAAATTCGAAATTAAGCAAAAATTCACATTTTATGCATTAAACACATCGACTCCGCAGCTGCACGACTACAAATGCTGCTAGCTGCAATTTTCGCATTTTAGCGTTAGTTATTTTGAAAACGACAGCGATATCCTAAGTATCTGATATTGAAGTTCATGTACAAGTTTAAGTGGTGCCACTTTTAAATATTTCACATTTATAAAACTAAAATTACTTTCATTAGGTTAAAATAAAAAAGGAATCCCTGTATTTCTTAAAAGAGGATTTTAGATGTTCCTTCTATTAAATAATATCCAATAAAAGCTTTATATCATTTTACATTTTGTATTACATTGGCAGCACTATATTCGGTCTTTGTCGCTTACGAAAATTCCAATCAGTCTAATTTTTCCGAGTGCTACAACTGTGGTTGTGTAGTCGTGCAGACAGTGCCACACGACTACGTGAAAATAATTATTTACATATACACACATGTATTATATTTATGACAGATTGTAGTCGGTAGTATGCTGCCAAAAATGTGATTAATGCATAAAGATGGCAAGACATGTTTTTTACATCTGGCTTGTGAAATTTTTTACTGCTAAAGCAGCTTTCACACGTCCTGTGAAAGTACATGCATGTCGTGTGAAAGCTTTAACATTTTGCAGCTGTAAAATTCGGATAACAAAATTTGAATTAAAGCGTGTTCTATTTTGATCTGACAAAGTATTTTACATCAGCTGTTTAAAAATTAAAGAAAGATGTTTGACAAATAGCATTAGTTATTTTGACAGCTATACCAAAAGTAAGATGTAAAATACAGATGCTTAAATATATATATTTATCTATGTCTTTTATATATATTAGATCCTTTAGTTCCTATAAGGAGCATAGGTCCTCAACAAAAGTTTTCCAATCGTTTCTGTTTGCTGCTGGGTTCTTAATTTCATCCCAGCTTTTTCAGGCTCGTGAAGCCTCTGCCTCTAGTTGTGTTCGATAAGTGTGAGCAGGTTGTCCTCTCGTTCTGCTACCTTGCAGATTCCAGTCAATGGCATTGCGGGTGACATCTTAGGTTGCTCTTCGTAATGCGCGGCCAATCCATCTCTATTTCCTCCTCAATACTTCGGTTCATATTCGGCTTTGACGTGTACATATCCAGAGGTGTGGGTTCGATATCCTGTTGGGCCACAAAATTCTTAATATCTTGCAAGATGCTCACTTCTTTGTCGCCAAATTCAACGTTTCACCTCCATAGATTAGCACAGATTTCACGCACGAATTGAATATTGTTATTTTAGTGCGGGTAGAGATTGATGGAGAATTCCACACTGTGTTTAGTTGGCCGAACGCTTGCCAAGCTCTCATGGTGCGGTTTGAGACGTCTTCGGAAGAACCTCCAGTCGATATGATGATACTACCCACGTAGCCAAAGTGGTACACGTCTTCGAGTTCGATGTTCTGGATAGTGAATGGTCGGTTGGATGTTGCGTTTACCCGCAAAACCTTCGACTTGTTTATGTTTATTTGTACGTCCTTTGGTACATTTAAAGCATTGCTAAAGCCATCTGATAAAGTTTCAAATGGAGCGTATATTATTTTCTTCTGAGAAATTATCATCTGACTTTAGCTGAATTCTATGACCTGAGAAACCAGTCAGCGGCGGCTTTCTATTGGCGTTAGTATTATCGGCCTTAAGGTATTATATTAATATACCAATATACGAAGGTGTTTTTAAAATCCCTGCAAGAGAACTACCAGTCAATTGACCGATCATTTGATTGGTAGTCGTGAAGGATATATCAGTCATTGCGTAGGACAAAGTTTCTATTACATTTTTAACGGCAAAATTAAAAATGTGATGAAGACTTTTGTGTACATATGATTTTGAATCTTTCTTTAACTAGTAAATTCCATCTACTATTCGAACTGCTCACTCTACTGGTTTTTACGATATGATAGTATAAATATTAGTCACGTTTGAGTGATCACACTATATTTGATGGATATAGCTATAAACTGCAGCTAATCAATCTTGACTAATATATTCAACGCAGTTGATCAATCATGATTGAATGATATACCAGTCAACTCTTAAAAATCAAAGTTGATAATATATCCACCACAATTGTGTAATCATCCTTAATGCAGGAATTAATTTTAATATTATTGTTAATTTTTATATTATTGTAGTAATTTTTTATTATACAAATTAAGTTAAAAATAAATATTTAAAAACGATAGAAAACAATATGAAAATACCGTTACTTTTTCACAAACACAAAATTGTTTACCACTTTTGCAAAACAAAACTCGATGTTTTAAAAGTTCGTACATCTAATGCGTACATTACTCAGAATTTTATTTTCTTCACTTTCATGTCTTTAACTTTCTGCACATTTTAACTGATTTCCTAAATTTTTTTTAAGCTCCAGAGCTCCTTATTGTTTTGATATTATATGCGCTACTTTTTGAAACTTTGTTATATTTTTGAGTTTCTTTGATTCCGATTGGATTTGTTCACTGAAGTCGTAATCACGTTGTAATAAGTTTTTTATTTGAAAGTCCTGGAGGCAGTTCCCACTTTAAAGGAAGCAAAAATTTTATCAAATCAGTGAAACGCAGTGCACATGCGTCGTATTTTTCCGATCCACATTAATGACGGAAATCGGGTCCCTGGTATACTTAATTCAGATGTTTTAGTTAATGAAAAATTAAATAATTTCCAAACTTAAGTATCACTTGTATCACTTTCAATACTCGTAATCATTACATTAAATCGACTCTTTGGCACGCACTTATCCGAGCTAAGCCTTTCGGAGTAGTCTGTTCAATTTCCTATTGGGCTTGAAACTAAGTCATGCTTTTTACAAGAAAAATAAAAATAATTAATTAATTGGTTCATATCTCGCTGAACCTTCATAGTGAACAGACGTCTTAGCGGAGTTTTTTATCATATACATATTAAACAATCAAAAAATCATACAAAAAATATTCGTAATACATAATAACAGTAATACATATTAACTTTGATAAATAAGCAAAGCAAATATTGCTGATATTTTTTTTGTACATAGCAAGAAACAAAAAAACAAAAACAAACAAAAACCGCAAACAAAGTGCCCTTGAGGAATACTCTACATGAGTACCTCAAAAACAAAAAATTGTGAAGTGAGTTCAAACGGCAGAAATGCATATTTTACTGTGAGTTCTGAAGCTCTTAATGTTAACAATAAAAATAAAAAATCTGATGATAGTCTTTTTCTAACGGCAAAGCCACTTTTTCGTCAGCGATCAACTTCGCTTTGTCCAATGCCAACTAGTGATTCGTTAACATTACAATTGCCTAGTACTTCTTCATATAAGTCAGCGATATCATCCCCTTCGGGCTCGTATACATCACTTAACAAGGTTATCACTACAGATAACAATAGCACTAAAGCCAAGGTCCAAGTCGGAATGGATAGGTATATAACTGTGGTAAAGCGTGGGCGAAGCCCAAATTCTTCAAAAATTTCATCTGCTCCAAAGATGTCTAGGGATAACAGCGCATCATCTACTAATCGTCAAAATCGGTTTTCACTATTGCAAGACAATAACGACAAGCCCGCTGCATTATCGCTAAAGTCTTTTAAGCCACCACCTATCTATCTGAGAGAAAAAAACTCTAACGCGCTTTTAAAAAAACTATTGTCGGCCATTGGTGAAAATACTTTTGACATCATTCCAATTAAACGAGGTAATATTGATGAAACTAAGATCCAAATATATGATGAAAAAGATTTCCGGAAAATTATTAGTGAATTTGAAAAAAACAAAACAAATTTTTACACCTATCAACTTAAAAGTGCTAAAGGCCTACATATAGTACTAAAGGGCATAGATTCATATGTTGACCCCGAAGAAGTAAAATGCGCACTTATCGAGCAAGGATTTAAAGTAAAAAGTGCTACTAATATAATTAATAGAGAAAAGGTCCCCCAACCCCTATTTCGGGTTGAACTGGAGCCGAATGACATACAATTGAAAAAAAATGAAACCCATCCTATTTATAATGTAAAGTTTCTCTTGCACCGAAAAATCACAGTTGAAGAGCCACGTAAGCGTTCAGGTCCCGTACAGTGCCACAATTGCCAAGAATATGGCCATACTAAAACTTTCTGCAAATTACCTACAGTTTGTGTTATCTGCGGTGAATTGCACGGTTCTGCTAGCTGTACGAAGGCAAAAGATCAAGCTGAAAAAAAATGTAGTAATTGTGGAGGTAATCACACTGCTAACTACAGAGGATGTCCTGTATATTCTTTCGTTAAAAAGACCATGGGACAAAAACCTAAATTAACTCCAGTTCAATCAGCAAATGCTTTCTCCGCCAATTTTCCTCCAATGAGCCAACCAAGTACTTCACGTGTATCATATGCCGATGCTGTTAAGACAAATTCTTTTCCCACGCAGAAAGTGTCCCCACCAAGTAATTCAACAAATGCTAACACAAGCTTTAATTTCAGTCGCCTTGAAGCCACTATTGATAATCTGGTGCAAACTATAAACAACTTTACTACAAATATGACTAGCATGATGCAAGAAATGCTGCGAATGCAGAATACTCTGCTTCAAGCATTAGTTAACAAACCATGAACACGTTAAAAATATGTTTCTGGAACGCAAACGGCATTCGCCAACATAAAAATGAACTTGAGCACTTCCTCACGGAAAAAAATATTGATATAATGTTGGTTGGTAATTTTGTAATATCATCAATTTACTCCCCTCCCAGATTCGCAATTACAGAAGATCAATACGAGGATTTCTTCAAATCTCTTGGCCCTTGTTTCGTAGCAGCTGGGGACTATAATGCCAAACATACGTTCTGGGGTTCGCGTCTTATCTCACCCAGAGGTCGAGCGTTGTTCAACACAATTTCAAAAATGGGCTTGGACGTCATTTCGAGTGGGAAGCCCACTTACTGGCCTACAGACATACAAAAAATTCCGGATGTTATAGATTTTGGCGTCATGAAAAATATCTCTAGGGATTTAATTCAAGTTGAAGCTTCTCTAGATCTCTCGTCCGACCACTCTCCCACGATCGTTTCAATTTGTAGCCCATTAAGAAGTGACTTACCTCATCCTTATGTGAAGATGATAAATCGTGTTAATTGGCTGGGATTCAAAAAATATCTTAGTAGTCATTGCACAGAAAATATTACGCTAAGAACACCCGATGATATTGAATCTAACATTACCAACCTTAATGAAAATATTAAACAGGCTGCTGAACATGCCACTACCTCCCATCCGCAGACTGGGTTTAATAGAATTTATTCTACTGATATTGAACGTCTCGTGTGTGAAAAAAGAAGAGCTAGAAGGGAATGGCAACAGCACAGATCACCTCAACATAAGACTAGGTTTAAAGAGTGCACTAAACGACTCCAAGAGTTGCTTGCATTTGAAAAAACTGCATCTCTTAAAAATTATCTGGAAGGTCTTGATGTCACACCAGCATCTAATTACTCTTTGTGGCGCGCTGCTAGAAAGCTTAAAACACCCGTCGAGTTTAAACCACCTCTGTGCACATCTACCGGAGGTTGGGCAAGAAGCGACTCTGAAAAAGGTAAATTATTTGCTGAGCATTTAAAATCCGTATTTACCCCAAACTCATGTTCTGGTGCTGTTGATTTGCCGAGTGTAGTTGCGCTACCCCCTCGACCCATAAAATTTAAGACGCGTGATGTACAAAAACTAATTGCTGAACTCAACCCGAAAAAAGCTCCGGGTATTGATGAAATTAGTAACCAGATGCTGATGAAGTTGCCTCGTATTGCAATTAGAATCCTGTTATTCATTTTTAATGCCATTTTACGTCTGGAGTATTATCCAAACAGCTGGAAGCTTGCCAAGGTTAAAATGATACCAAAGCCGGGCAAAGATCTTACCAAGGCTGAGTCATATAGGCCAATAAGTTTACTGTCAACAATGTCAAAGCTCTTTGAAAAGTTACTCATAATAAAATTGTCCCCAATTCTAACTGATAATGAGTGCATACCGGACCATCAATTTGGTTTTAGAAGTCAGCATAGCACCATTGAACAAACTCATAGATTGGTTCAATTTATACGAAAAATTTTTGAAGAAAAGAAATATTGTTCTGCCCTCTTCATTGATGTTTCTCAGGCATTTGATAAAGTATGGCATGAAGGCCTTATTTTAAAATTGAAATCATATCTACCAATAAATTTTGTGAAGCTATTGGAAAGTTATATTACTACCCGGCAGTTCACGGTTGTTGAAGGAGACTTCATGAGTGTGCCCGAATCTATATCATCCGGTGTGCCACAGGGGAGCATATTGGGGCCAGTGTTGTATTTGATTTATACTTGTGATATGCCTTTGAGCAGCAATATCCATACATCTACATTTGCCGATGATACAGCCTGCCTTAGTATGCACGAAAACCCTTACGAGGCTTCCCGATATCTACAAGAACATATTACACAGCTGGAACTATGGTTAAACTTATGGAGAATTAAAGTTAACGAACAAAAGTGTGTTCAGCTAACATTTACCCTGCGAAGAGATACTTGTTCCCCAATTCGAATCAACAATCAAGTTGTTCCTCATCATTCACATGTAAAATACCTTGGTATACACCTTGATCGACGGCTTACATGGAAACACTATATTGACTCAAAGCTAACACAAATGAAACTTAAATTAACTCAGATACATTGGCTGATTGGTAGAAACTCAACACTCAGTCTAGATTGTAAACTTTTAATATACAAGTCGCTTTTGAAACCCATATGGTGCTACGGAATACAGCTATGGGGCACTGCTTCAGCTTCCAATATAGAGAGAATCCAACGAAGGCAAAACAAGATTTTAAGACTAATAACATCGGCTCCATGGTACATCAAAAATTCAAATTTACATCGTGATTTAAATATGCCACTAGTGACTGAAGAAATTAAAAAATACGCAGGCAAATACTTAACAAAACTCGAATCTCATCCTAATCCACTTGCTCGTAACATCTTGAATTTTACTGGACACATCCGCTTAAAAAAGAGGGCACTATGGCTCTAATACTCAACACTTCAGATGAAACAGCTTGAAAATATTTTTGTGCTTAATACGATATTTATGTATTATTGATTACTATCACTAAGTTTATGCCTGACACTGGTTGGGCCTAATTAATTATATTTAGATTTAAGATTTGAATAATTATTGTTAGTTCATATTTGAGGATACAATAAATAAATATATGTATTAAAAAAAAAAAAAAAAAAAAAAAAAAAAAAAAAATTGGTTCTTGTCAACTGGACAAATACATACAATGACTTTCGCTGCAGCAGTGTTTTTGCATACTTTCACTCCAACAACATATAATGACTTGACACTCGCTGGCTACTCACTCACTGATCGATTCAAATAGGTGGGAACAAAAACAGATGATTGGAAATTTTAAATTTTTTGACGGCAGAATAAATGCATACACAAAAGGTCAAATTTAATAACAATTTTTACAAATTATTTTACATTTTAATGCGTAACAGCAAATACTACATACACTTCCTTCACGTGTGTTGGGAGGCTTGAAATAAAAAGACATTCACAAAATGTTCATAAGAACAAATTATAAGAGCGCCAGCTTTTGTATACAAAATTGCTAAATTAAAATTAATAACGTATAGTACAAGTACCAAACAACCATATTCACTCAGAAAACTTGAGCTTGAGTGTTCGCTACCTGCCCTATACGCTAAAACTAAGCACTAAGAAATTTTGCAGGACCCTGATTATGAGCAAGCCTCTTGCCTAATAGCAGGGATTAATCCAAGAAAAGGAATTCTACCTACAACTAAACCTTCTGCAAGACATCCCACAGTACTGGACAGCCACCACCGGAAGCAGCATCTGTTAAGTACTAAGAGTACTTAGAAAGATGTTTGGTTGATTGCGTCCGAACAACTACTGTTCATCCAAAACCCTTTAGTGATTGATTTTGATAGCAATCACTTGCGCTCCTTCGATATAACATGTAGCAACCGTATCTGCTCACAGCCGCTGCTTGTTTTCCCGAGGAAGACCTCAACAATCACCGGGGCGTCACCTCAGTCTACAAAAAAAAAACACAGTTAAAGACTGATTCGCCTATGGTAAGTAGAGGTGGAAAGCTATCGATGGCACTATCGATACTATCAATAGTTACTTTTTTTGTGACTATCGATGTTTTTATTCTACAATGGATTAATACTTGAAAATAATCGATATTTTTTAGTCTCTACCGATAGTAAATGATTTACCACTAAAAGCAAAAAAATGTAAATATGTTGCTTTTCTTCAACATAAATAACTGGATGACTTAAGATCTCATTCACTAATCTCAATTATTTTTCATAAAATTATTTTAGTTTTGTTTTGAACTGAGAAATAAAGTTCTGGTTTGCTTAATAAATACTTTGTTTTGAACATTTATTGTAAATAAATACGTTACACGAGAACCATACAACTTTGATACTATCGCGATAGTATCGTCGATATATCGATAGTTTTTCTAATCGATATATCAATAAAGCTATTTAAACTATCGAAAACTTTCCATAGTGATACTGTCGATAGTTTTCCACCTCTACTGACAAGAATCTTCTATTCAACTCTGTGATGTCGAACCAAACTCCGAAACCGATTGTCCGTTATTATGAACGGTGTTGCCAAACTTTTGTCATCAGCCATTTAATCTGCTAGCTGCTGGGCAATAGTTGCGAGCAGTACTTTAGTGAGGTATTTGTGAAACCTGTACGTTTTATCTTGGAAGACTTCCTTTATATAATTTCTTAGACTCAAGCCAATTCAAGATGATGCGCCTTTACCAGACACGAGGCTCCAGAAAATTGCCACACCTGCAATCTGGAAGTGTATACTCACAAATATCCAAAGAAGACACCTATAAAAGGGTAAATGGGCTTACGTGTTATCTTTTATCTTTAAGCACTTTATATTTTTGGTATATGAAATCAACTTCCATAAACAATCCCTGTCATTAATTAGGATATAAGGGTTCCTGTGCAAACCATAGCGTCGAATGTAAAAGGGGTTTCATTAAGGTTTTCCTATCTTCAAATTAAAATAAAACAAAGAGCGAAATTTATTTGCTGGTGGTTAAGCGATGTCTATATGCATTTCATTGTTGCTTTAACAAATCGTCAGTAGACTTCAACCACACATTTTGAACAGTCACAAACAACTTATCTTATGCACAAACTTCCCAAAACTATTTGAGAATTCACAAATAATAATATTTTTGAAGATCATAAAAGCAAAATAAGCGTAGTAGGCTTAGAAACTCATACAAAATCCAGCAAATAATTTTTATTCGATATGGATCTATTTTGAGATACCATCGACATCTTTTATAAAGGGTGATTTTTAGCAACTTTCTTTCAGGCAACCCTGTGATTGGCAACTAAGCTGCTTTCGTGTATCATGTTACCGTTAAACATGTTCAGTTTGGTCTATAATTTCACCATGGATCAACTTACAAATGAACAACGCTTGCAGATAACTAAATTTTATTATCAAAATTCATGATTGGTTAGGAAAGTGCATCCGTGCAATTCTTCCATTTTATGGTAAGTTTGGGCGACCTTCTGAGGCGGCTATTCCTAATTTTGTGATTAAATTGCGCACCGAAATTACATTATTGAACAGTAAGCCGTCAACATGCATACGTAGATTGCGGACAGAGAAAAATGTCGCAGCTGTATCTGCCAGTATTGTTGATGGCCGTGAATTATCGATTCGGCGCCGTTCGCAGCACTGCGGCCTCTGTTAGTCCACTTTTTTTTTGCCCGAAATGGAAGAGCTGGACTTGGCTGGCAAGACGGTGCCACATGCCACACACCACGCGAAACAACGGCCCAATTGAGAGTCGAGTTCGGTGAATAGTTTATTTCACGTTTGGGGCCGGTCAACTGGCCACTTAGATCGTGCGACTTAACGCGTCTAAACTATTTTTGGTAGGACTATGTTAAGGCTATGTCTTTAGGGACCAGCCAACCACCAATGTCGCACTGGAAGACAATATTGAAGAATTTATTAGTGAGATATCGGCTATATGATGAAGAAATGATGCCAAAATTGGAGCCAGCGTATGAACCATTTCAGACATATCCGCAGTCAAAATTTACATGAAATCATCTTTAAACATTGAATTATATAGATCATTCTACCGACTCAAATAATGATTTAATACATTTATCTAAATTGTATGTGTTTTGTTTAAATCAAATCCGAAACTTCTTAAAAAATTACCCCTTATATTTGAAAGAACTACCGATCCCATTATGTAAGGAACATATTACATAGAGCAAATGTCCGCCACGGCTTTGCTAGGCATCGTGCCTCCAAATGTCCACTTCTTATAACCTCCGCGTTAGATGACCAGGCCCACATGTCGATGGTGTTCAAAAATGGGTGCTCGGTTGCCCGAACGGAACACCGATTTTGATAAAACGATTTGATCATTGTGATTTGGCAAATCAGACTGAATAAATAACTGCCAATTCAAGAGATCTAGTTTCAAAAGTATGGCCGCTATCAGCTGTCATTGTTAGAAAATGGAAAGTTTGAGCTACAGACTGAGAGCAGAATAGCGAAAGATTGAAGGTGGTAAGGAGAAGATGAGTCATGTCTATAAACACGTCTCAAGGGAGACAGTGACTAAACCAGTCACTGCTCCTTATATAGAGACTCAAGCTCTTGAGCCTCACCTCCAAAATCTTGGAAATTTTTTTAAAGTATATTCTGCAAAAAAAAAGTGCAGGATGCAATCCTCCTAAGCGGGACAGAGGGAGAGGATATATAATGCTCTCCTACTCCTCCTCATTACTGTTACTGAAACAGTATTGATTGTGTGGGACACGCATACGCTTATTATGTATTCCAAAACTGCAGTGACCATTCAGTGTGGTCAAGACACTCCGCAAATGCTTTTTTGTAAGGCCCATGAGATTTTTAGTTTAAGTTGAGTTGAGGCGAGGCCAGAGGGTTCTCGCGATTATGCAAGTGGGTTCACTATGCTATCAGATCATCGGCCACTTTGCTGCCCAATAAGGTCCCATGTCCATGCTCGAACAAAAGGCCCAAAACTAGACGTCAGGAATGCACGTTAACCATATGCCTGAAATAAGTTTCAAATATGTATGCCATGTATTGATTTTTAGAATAAAAAATTTGTTTGGTTAAATTCTAGGTTTTGTGCTACTTTCTTCACTTTAAAGATCTAAAAAACACGTCTTATATTGGAAATGTAAGTTTGTTTAGATTAAATTTTTTTCAATCAATGGCCTCAGGAATTTTATGAAGCATGTAAAAGCACAGAAAATTTTACTTGCAGGCAGCTTATTTCCTTCAATGAAATGTAACAGTTGAAATAACAGGTTATAATTTGTTTATGGTCCTTCCAAAAAAGCTTCGGTTGTCGTTGATGACGTAACAGCAGTGAAATTCGGTAACCGACGCCATTCGCAGCTGACAGCGTACAATGTGCCAGATCGTGCAATAAAAATGGCGATTTGACTTAAAAATGGCGATAATAAACTACTCTGTCTTGGGAAAGCCCAGAAACCTTCTGTATTAATTTCTGGAACTAGTATAAAAATTATAAATTGTCTTTAGATAAATAAAGAAATCAGCCTTTGGTTTCAAAATATTGCGAAAAGTTTTGAAAGAGTATGTTTTATTGTTAAATCAAAATAAAACAAATGTACTTAAGCGGTTGTTCATATATACTATAAATACAAATATTTTGCCTTTAAATCAGAAAAATACTAAGCAAATATATTTGTCAAATATGATAAATGGATTTAGGTCACTTTCCAGACAAGCGGCTGTACAAATAAACTATTTTAAATTCAAATTTTCCAGTCTTCCTATTCAAATTGGCAACTAATTTATTTCATATTTGTGGGCGTTGCAACTAACGCAAAACTTTCGAAAATAAACGCAAAACTTTAAAAAAAAAAATTATTATTAAAATTAATCGATGCATTTATTTAGAAAAAAAAACAATGTCGAATGCGATTTTATAAAACGAGCAGTTATTAATTATTTATTATTAATTTATTTATTCATAAATTCATTTTTCATGTCAATCACATTCAAGTTTTTCCCTTTTTTTTTTGTTTGATTGACTAATTTTATTTAAAAAAGCGCTGCTACGCTGTAAATTTATATTTAGGAAACAAAAATTATTATATCTGTATGTATTTCACAAGATGAATTAACATTTTATATTTGTATTAATCTGGTTTCAAAATATTATTTAAATATTGTACTTGTTAAAGATTAAGAACTGTCTTTAGTGTACGAGTATTCAGTTCAGAAATTTGTTCAAAAACAAATTTAACATTTTTTCTTGTAACCCAATTTCAAAGTTTGTTCTTTGCCAGTACTGCTTAAATTACTTTAAAAATAAGTATTTAATTATATAAACATTCGGAGCTGTTACGTATGTAATTTAATTCGTGCGACAGCGGCAGAAGAAAGTACTTTCAGCTGCGCATAACACAAAGATTAAAAACTTTTTCGTTTTCAATTCAATTTCAAAACAAAATAGTGAAATTTTTTTTTTGGATCCAAACAAATAGTTTTTCTTTCAATTTTCTTTGTTAAAAAATAGATGTCGTACGGTATCAGTACAACGAAACTTTGATAATTTGTTACTGATTAATTTATGAACGATATGTCTAAAAATTTCTAATTTGAATCAAGTTCTAATGCTGATTATTAATTTTTTTATATGGAAATTTTATCTCATAGCTTAGGTTTCAAATTACTGAGGACCTACTGTATGTACCACGTGCATAATATTTATTTAAGTATAAAATCAGAGTCAGAGTTTTATGTCATACTTTTTAGCTATTTTAGAAAATAAAAACAAAAAAAATTTTATCGGCCTTGATTAGTGCCGTTGTGTCTCAAATTATTACAATGCATTAATCGAAAAGGTCCGTTGAGTGTTTAAAAAGCTATATTATATCATAAAAAAGATTTCGAATAAAATTAAATATCCGGCCACATTCCGTTTTACTCATTATTTACAAGCTGGGCTTACTCTCTTTGTTGAAATCATAGCCACCGATACATTATTGTCATATATAAACTGATGACACCATTTTTCGAAATATTTTGAAACCCGTAAAAAACATTGGTCACCAAAATCGATAAACTGAGTATTACCCTTTGGTAGTACTATCGAAACTAGACTGTCAAGTCAATGTGCTTTTGCACTGTTGCACAGTGTAATTAAGTAGCTGGCTACAAGGCCAAAAATGCAGATATCGGCGGCATTTGCATTCTGTGCATTATAGTAAAATTTTTTCGTGTTGATTTCATTTCTCTTCCATTGTGTGGCACATTCATTTGTTGTTTTTCTTTGAACACTGATTAAAAATACTGTGCATTCATATTTGCAAAAAAAAAGATTGCCAAAGCATGTGTTCAAATGAGTTTCGACTTATTCATTGCAGGCCTTTATTATATGTATACTCGTATATACTGGCACAATTGTACTTTCTTGGTACTATTCAAACGCGAACAGTACAATAGTACATCAGTAGTTAATTAAGTACATGTAAGGATTCTCCCCAGCTTTAGTAATTTCAATCTGCATTTATTTTCATTGTTCAAAAGTGAAAATTGTTTACGAGTGTATGCTCATATGATACTCATATTATTCATACTTGAAAACAGTGTTGTGAAAGTTAATCGCAACGAGAAATTTAAACAAGTAGTAATTAAAAAAAAAAATTATGCTAGAAACACAATTGGGACGAACGACGAATTTCGCACCGCACGACGAACTTGTCGGCAAGAGTTCGTTGCGTAAGTTCGTCGAATAAGACAGAATTAGTGCGATAAGAATAGCTGTTTATGTCATTTTAAATTATTTGAAATTTATATAAATGCATAAAAACAATATGAAAAAAATTTGGCGCTTTGTACAAACAATTAAAGTTATAAACATGAAGTTCATGTTGGTTAAAGCCTATACTTTTGTACATATCGAAAACACTGTCGGTATTTTAGCAAACAGGTGGAGAATTATTCATACAACTATTCACGCCTCACCCAAAAACGTAGATAAAATTGTACTGTCAACGATAGTTTTACATAATTACTTAATGCTGGGTAGAAGCAGCGGATACTTTGACGAAAATTTGGTCGCTCATGATGAAAATGGAATTTTGATTCCCGGAACATGGAGACAATCATCTGAACAGATGTCATCCTTTCGCATTTCTCACGCCAACCGTTCATCAGCAGAGGTTTTTGCAATGAGAGATGAGTTGGCAGATTATTTAGTCAACAATTAAAATCGCTAATAATTTGAATTTAAATTAAATGTAATATATTTGTTTAATAAAGAAATAATCAATTCAAAACATAACACTGTGCTATTGATGGGCCTTTGAAGCTTTAAAGCTCAGCTGTGATGGCAGAGTGTATCAGCTGGCAGTGCCATACTTTGAAAAGCGACTCTTGAAAAAAAATTAAATTTCGTGCGTGTTGTGCAGTATCATGTTGAGAAAATTTTTTGCGTGCGTGTTTCGTACGTGTTGAGCATCTTGGTATTCGTGTTCGTGTCGTGTTGTGTTGGAAAAATTCGACACGCGCCCATCTCTTTATCGAACTCATTCACTAGTGCATATTTGACACAAACCATTTGAATTACATGGGCTTGATAAAAAGAAATGAACTAGTGAACGAGTTCGATCTAAGTCTTGTCAAATTCGTTCATTGCGCCAATCGAAGGATTCTACCTTTAAACTTGTGCTCAACAGTTCTTATTGAACAAACTAACTACTTCATTCAAGTTCGAATCAAAAGTTGTTTCAAACGCATTGAATTAACATTATAGTTTTAGCATTTGTATTCAACAGCTCATTCGTTTTCAAAAAGACCTTTTGAACCCAAATCTAAAATAAATATTACACAGTCGACTCTTGATAATTTTAAACTCATTAATTTGAATCTCTCGATAATTTTAAACTGTTTCCCAGAAAATAAGATAACAAATTGAAAAAACTGTATATAATTTGGTTCTCTCGGTAATTTTAACTTATTTAAGTGGAACCTTGATCGCGGATACGCTATAATTCGAATTTTTTCGGTTCTATGCTCTATAATTTGAATTATTATAATGTTTATAGTCCCTTGTGAAAAATAAACATTATTAATCAATCATTTGTTTTAGTTTATTTGAACTGCTCTTTAAATAGGAAAGTCGTCTTGCTCGCTGACGTTCTATAATTTGGAGCTTGACTTTTTTACACTAAAGAATTTGAACTGATAATGGGACTGTGTTCGTATACTTGAGACAACCGAAATCATTTGCTTTAATTTTCAAGGAAAACTTTTAGCTTCGAAGTGATGATTTCTTGTTAGTTCTCATTACAGTCGGAGGTTCACTGCACAAAACCACATTGAAGTCTGACACTCTAAAGAAAGTTACGAACTTTCGTACATGATAATCATTCATATACGAGTACATACATACGTATGCACATATAAAACATGATTTTTTAACAAATTTCTTTCTGGCAACTCAACTCGGATAAGAAAGTGCATCGTGCACTTCTTCCATTTTATGGTCAATCTGCGCGACCTTCTGAGGCCGCCAATTTTAATCCTAAATTTCGCACCAAAACTACATTACACGCAAAGAAAAATTATGGTTGAGGTAACCATAATCAAACAGCAACATACTATGATTGAATTATATGGTTGCAGTCACATTATATTATTGTCAATAGAAAGGTAAAGTTTTAGTAATATTATTATCTGAATTAATAATAATATTATTTACAATAACAATTAACTTTGTTAAACCTAATCTTAGTATTGTTCAAAGTTATCACATTTTGGTTAAATATGACAACACTATTATTAGATGTGACTAAAATATAATTAATACTAACCATACCATATTATAATATTATAATAATATTGTTAAATACGACCACAGTATTATTCTATATAATAATAATATTTTGTCTTTTAGCCATATATTGGTAGATCTTTTGCTTAAAACAGCTGTGCGTCAAAGCCGAAATATATAAAATAATATTGTTGAAATAAAATCTATATATTGTTGAAATAAAATCTATATATGTGCACGTGTACTTACACAAATATGTGCGTATACACGAAATGCAGACACGCATGTATAAAGAAATATATGTATATACATTTTTATTCATCTATCCTCTTATTTATACTTCATTTATTTATTAATTTATTTAACACTACGCGTGCAATACCGATAGATTACAAACGAAACGCTGAACTGACAGAAGATATTTTTGAAAAAGATTTTGTCTTAACTAAATATAGTATTGCTTTGGATAACATTATATTGTTATTTACATCATATTATTTTTTTATAATAATACAAATTATGTTGTAGTCATAAATTTTTAACAAAACTATATTGTTAAAGTCTAACCATATCACAGTTTTTATGAATATAATAATGTAATTATTAAATTAAATATTAAATTCAGTTCTCGCTGAACCTTCATAGTGAACAGACGTCTGAGCGGAGTTTTTTTTTCATATACATATTAAACAAACAAAAAATCATACAAAAAATATTTGTAATACATAATAACAGTAATACATATTAACTTTGATAAATAAGCAAAGCAAATATTGCTGATATTTTTTTTACATAGCAAGAAACAAAAAAACAAAAACCGCAAACAAAGTGCCCTTGAGGAATACTCTACATGAGTACCTCAAAAACAAAAAATTGTGAAGTGAGTTCAAACGGCAGAAATTCATATTTTACTGTGAGTTCTGAAGCTCTTAATGTTAACAATAAAAATAAAAAATCTGATGATAGTCTTTTTCTAACGGCAAAGCCACTTTTTCGTCAGCGATCAACTTCGCTTTGTCCAATGCCAACTAGTGATTCGTTAATATTACAATTGCCTAGTACTTCTTCATATAAGTCAGCGATATCATCCCCTTCGGGCTCGTATACATCACTTAACAAGGTTATCACTACAGATAACAATAGCACTAAAGCCAAGGTCCAAGTCGGAATGGATAGGTATATAACTGTGGTAAAGCGTGGGCGAAGCCCAAATTCTTCAAAAATTTCATCTGCTCCAAAGATGTCTAGGGATAACAGCGCATCATCTACTAATCGTCAAAATCGGTTTTCACTATTGCAAGACAATAACGACAAGCCCGCTGCATTATCGCTAAAGTCTTTTAAGCCACCACCTATCTATCTGAGAGAAAAAAACTCTAACGCGCTTTTAAAAAAACTATTGTCGGCCATTGGTGAAAATACTTTTGACATCATTCCAATTAAACGAGGTAATATTGATGAAACTAAGATCCAAATATATGATGAAAAAGATTTCCGGAAAATTATTAGTGAATTTGAAAAAAACAAAACAAATTTTTACACCTATCAACTTAAAAGTGCTAAAGGCCTACATATAGTACTAAAGGGCATAGATTCATATGTTGACCCCGAAGAAGTAAAATGCGCACTTATCGAGCAAGGATTTAAAGTAAAAAGTGCTACTAATATAATTAATAGAGAAAAGGTCCCCCAACCCCTATTTCGGGTTGAACTGGAGCCGAATGACATACAATTGAAAAAAAATGAAACCCATCCTATTTATAATGTAAAGTTTCTCTTGCACCGAAAAATCACAGTTGAAGAGCCACGTAAGCGTTCAGGTCCCGTACAGTGCCACAATTGCCAAGAATATGGCCATACTAAAACTTTCTGCAAATTACCTACAGTTTGTGTTATCTGCGGTGAATTGCACGGTTCTGCTAGCTGTACGAAGGCAAAAGATCAAGCTGAAAAAAAATGTAGTAATTGTGGAGGTAATCACACTGCTAACTACAGAGGATGTCCTGTATATTCTTTCGTTAAAAAGACCATGGGACAAAAACCTAAATTAGCAAATGCTTTCTCCACCAATTTTTCTCCAATGAGCCAACCAAGTACTTCACGTGTATTATATGCCGATGCTGTTAAGACAAATTCTTTTCCCACGCAGAAAGTGTCCCCGCCAAGTAATTCAACAAATGCTAACACAAGTTTTAATTTCAGTCGCCTTGAAGCCACTATTGATAATCTGGTGCAAACTATAAACAACTTTACTACAAATATGACTAGCATGATGCAAGAAATGCTGCGAATGCAGAATACACTGATTCAAGCATTAGTTAACAAACCATGAACACGTTAAAAATATGTTTCTGGAACGCAAACGGCATTCGCCAACATAAAAATGAACTTAAGCACTTCCTCAAGGAAAAAAATATTGATATAATGTTGGTCTCAGAGACTCATTTGACTTCGAGAAGTCTTTTTAAAATTTCTGGCTACACCTTATATGATTCAAAGGACCCGCGAGGAAGAGCATGTGGTGGATCAGCAATTCTAATAAGGTCAAGACTCAAGCATTATATTATTGACAACATTTCTGAAGAACATCTACAAGCAACGAATATTTGTATTGAAAATTTTTGCACTAATTTTGTAATATCATCAATTTACTCCCCTCCCAGATTCGCAATTACTGAAGATCAATACGAGGATTTCTTCAAATCTCTTGGCCCTTGTTTCGTAGCAGCTGGGGACTATAATGCCAAACATACGTTCTGGGGTTCGCGTCTTATCTCACCCAGAGGTCGAGCGTTGTTCAACACAATTTCAAAAATGGGCTTGGACGTCATTTCGAGTGGGGAGCCCACTTACTGGCCTACAGACATACAAAAAATTCCGGATGTTATAGATTTTGGCGTCATGAAAAATATCTCTAGGGATTTAATTCAAGTTGAAGCTTCTCTAGATCTCTCGTCCGACCACTCTCCCACGATCGTTTCAATTTGTAGCCCATTAAGAAGTGACTTACCTCATCCTTATGTGAAGATGATAAATCGTGTTAATTGGCTGGGATTCAAAAAATATCTTAGTAGTCATTGCACAGAAAATATTACGCTAAGAACACCCGATGATATTGAATCTAACATTACCAACCTTAATGAAAATATTAAACAGGCTGCTGAACATGCCACTACCTCCCATCAGCAGACTGGGTTTAATAGAATTTATTCTACTGATATTGAACGTCTCGTGTGTGAAAAAAGAAGAGCTAGAAGGGAATGGCAACAGCACAGATCACCTCAACATAAGACTAGGTTTAAAGAGTGCACTAAACGACTCCAAGAGTTGCTTGCATTTGAAAAAACTGCATCTCTTAAAAATTAGCTGGAAGGTCTTGATGTCACACCACCATCTAATTACTCTTTGTGGCGCGCTGCTAGAAAGCTTAAAACACCCGTCGAGTTTAAACCACCTCTGCGCACATCTACCGGAGATTGGGCAAGAAACGACTCTGAAAAAGGTAAATTATTTGCTGAGCATTTAAAATCCGTATTTACCCCAAACTCATGTTCTGGTGCTGTTGATTTGCCGAGTGTAGTTGCGCTACCCCCTCGACCCATAAAATTTAAGACGCGTGATGTACAAAAACTAATTGCTGAACTCAACCCGAAAAAAGCTCCAGGTATTGATGAAATTAGTAACCAGATGCTGATGAAGTTGCCTCGCATTGCAAATAGAATTCTGTTATTCATTTTTAATGCCATTTTACGTCTGGAGTATTATCCAAACAGCTGGAAGCTTGCCAAGGTTAAAATGATTCCAAAGCCGGGCAAAAATCTTACCAAGGCTGAGTCATATAGGCCAATAAGTTTACTGTCAACAATGTCAAAGCTCTTTGAAAAGTTACTCATGACAAAATTGTCCCCAATTGTAACTGATAATGAGTGCATACCGGACCATCAATTTGGTTTCAGAAGTCAGCATAGCACCATTGAACAAACTCATAGATTGGTTCAATTTATACGAAAAACTTTTGAAGAAAAGAAATATTGTTCTGCCCTCTTCATTGATGTTTCTCAGGCATTTGATAAAGTATTGCATGAAGGCCTTATTTTAAAATTGAAATCATATCTACCAATAAATTTTCTGAAGCTATTGGAAAGTTATATTACTACCCGGAAGTTCACGGTTGTCGAAGGAGACTTCATGAGTGTGCCCGAATCTATATCATCCGGTGTGCCACAGGGGAGCATATTGGGGCCAGTGTTGTATTTGATTTATACTTATGATATGCCTTTGAGCAGCAATATCCATACATCTACATTTGCCGATGATACAGCCTGCCTTAGTATGCACGAAACCCCTCACGAGGCTTCCGATATCTACAAGAACATATTACACAGCTGGAACTATGGTTAAACTTATGGAGAATTAAATTTAACGAACAAAAGTGTGTTCAGCTAACATTTACCCTGCGAAGAGATACTTGTTCCCCAATTCGAATCAACAATCAAGTTGTTCCTCAACATTCACATGTAAAATACCTTGGTATACACCTTGATCGACGGCTTACATGGAAACACCATATTGACTCAAAGCTAACACAAATGAAACTTAAATTAACTCAGATATATTGGCTGATTGGTAGAAATTCAACAATCAGCCTAGATTGTAAACTTTTAATCTACAAGTCGCTTTTGAAACCCATATGGTGCTACGGAATACAGCTATGGGGCACTGCTTCAGCTTCCAATATAGAGAGAATCCAACGAAGGCAAAACAAGATTTTAAGACTAATAACATCGGCTCCATGGGACATCAAAAATTCAAATTTACATCGTGATTTAGATATGCCACTAGTGACTGAAGAAATTAAAAAATACGCAGGCAAATACTTAACAAAACTCGAGTCTCATCCTAATCCACTTGCTCGTAACATCTTGAATTTTACTGGACACATCCGTTTAAAAAAGAGGGACACTGTGGCTCTAATACTCAACACTCCAGATGAAACAGCTTGAAAATATTTTTGTGCTTAATACGATATTTATGTATTATTGATTACTATCACTAAGTTTATGCCTGACACTGGTTGGGCCTAATTATTATATCTAGATTTAAGATTTGAAAACTTCTTGTTAGTTCATTTTTTGAAGATACAATAAATAAATATACGCATGAAAAAAAAATTATTAAATTCAAACATTACTTTGTTTATCGTAACGCAATTAATGTTTAAAATAACAATAACTTGTTTTCAATGACCACACATTTGTTTCGGAGAACATAATATTGTTTTCTCAACCATGCTACAACCATATCTTTTCTTTGCGTGTATTGAACATAAAATTGCTCTAGTACATAGAGTGCGTACAGTGGAAAATATTGTAGCTGTATCAGCTACTGTAGTTTATGACCGTGAATTATCGATTCGGCGTCATTCGCAGCAATTGGCCTCAAATCCTTATTTTTTTTTTTTGCTCAAAATGGAACAGCTGGACTTGGCTGTTATGTGGTTTAAGCAAGACGATCCCACATGCCACACACCACGCGTAATAATAACCCAATTGAGAGGCGAGTTCGGTGAACTATCGGTGAGATACCGGCCGATATGTTGGCGAGAGTATGCCAAAATTGGACCCAGCGTATGAACCATTTCAGGCGTAGCCACGGTCAACATTTATATGAAATCAGCCTTAAACATTGAAGTATACAGATTTTTCTACCGACTCAAATAAAGATTTCATAAATTTCTCTAAATTTTATGTGTTTTCTTTATAAATCAAATCCGAAAGCACCTATCCGAATCACCCTATATATGTATATCACAGCAGAAGGTTATAAATAAATAAATAGTCGTAAATGGTAATAACTTTAATGTTAATTTGAACTCCCGGTAGTTAAACATTTTTTTCTGGTCTCCTAACTTTCCAATTATCGAGAGTCTACTGTATATTGATTCTATAACCAGTTGGAAAATTCGAACTGTGAGGTAAATTTACGTCATCAACTGCAATTATTAATTCATTCATTTGTAAGCAATTCAAGTATATTGCAACAAACACAATTAAATTAATTAAATTTTCTTATTAACAATGGAACAGAACACCAACCAAATGTTTATTTGAGCGTATGGTCGGTCGGTCATATTAACATTCTTAACTAATAATTTATTGAGTAAATGCTCCATATACGACATACTCTTTCATCATGTCATCGACTGTTGCTGCTATTCCATACACACTGTGATAATGTGTCTGCTTTGATAATGTGTCTGCCTGTCTGTCAACATGATTGAGCTTTGCAACTATTACGTAAACAAGTGGGTTGAGACAATGATTTCATATTTTTTAACATATTTTACGTTAATCAAAGACACTTCGTATAAAACTATTTAAATTTGATTTTTGTTTGATAAAGTGGGAGTCAACCCACAAAAATGTCTTTACACTTGTACATTTTCAAACAAATATGTTAAAAAATTACTCTAAGCACAAATCTAAAAATTGCTTTTAGCTGAAACCTGAATTATTTAATAATTTAAGAAAATACTTTCACAAAATAAGAAATAAAGTACCATTCAAAAATTATGTTTAAAATGCAACCTTTAAGAAGAAGCGTTTGAAACAATACCATTTAAAAGACTACAATCTACAAAAGATGATATTTAAAGCAAGTTCTTTTCGAAAAAAGTACGTTTGAAAAAATTACTGTTTAAACAAAAGTTATTTTAAAACAAGTATCTCATAGAAAACATTCCAAAAATATACCTTTCCAAAAAGTAGATTTTAGAAAAGTACCTAAAAAAAATACTTGAAATGAAAAATCTTCTAAGAAATTATCTTCAACAAAAGTTCCTTTAAAATAGTATTTTTTAAAAGAAGTAGGCTAGGAAGGGTGGTGCTATACCGCACCTCCACTCGGAGACCCAATTGTGTCCATTGTGATTTAAAAGAAGTAACTTTTGCATAAGTATCTTTTACAAAAAGTACCTTTTAAGAAAGTAAGTTTTGTAACAGCACGTTCTTTTCATCCAGAGCGCAAAGAAAAAGAGATGAATTATTAACTGATTATGATATGAGAGTCTAAACTCCAGATCAAGTATACGAGTATATATTTTACGCTGAAATACTGGCAATAAGAAAAGCTGGTAGAATGCTGTGTGAATAAAACTATAGGGGGGAAATCGCTACTCTTGTTGACAGCCAGGACAGGTCGTCTTACTTGCGTTAAGGTCAAATGAAACCTCCTTAATTTTCTCTTTTATGATTCGATTAAGTTAATGTTCGTATCTCTCTGTAAGTCCATTGTAGTTAATCAATATAAGGATGTAATACTCAGACTATGTCATCAAACCGACACCATGAATCGTAGCCTTACCAAGCAGCGTAGAACCAATCAACCAACCAAAAGTAATTTTTCCACTAACAATAATGATATTTTTCATATTTTCAATCAATAGTTAACACATTAAACCAAATTACTGTGTAATTTGTTTAGAAATAAATAAATAAACAGCTGATTTGCAGGTTTCCAAGTAGTTATTTATCACCAACGTATTTAATGCAATGAAGCCATATTCTCCTTAGAGGAGCCAAAGAACCAAGTTAAGCAAATTTTCTTATACATTTCGATTACAACAAAAACAAAGAAGAAGCCTTAAATGACAGTTTAAAAGAAAAAATCAAATATATACAAATGCATTATAAATAACAGCCCTTTTTACCATTTATTTGCAATCAAAATCAAGCGAGAAACTCCCCATTTACTTTTGGTTCATCAGAATATAATCACCTTAAATTTAACTTGAATGACTGTTTCTTTTTATAGAGCTTTAATAAATTTTATTAATATTAAAATCTTTAGCTTGTGAAAGTAGTAAACTAAATCAAAATGGGTAGAAAAAGTTCTTTAAGTTCGTCGGAAATTATAAAAATTGATGTTTAACACTCTCAAAAGTATTTTTATCGCGAAATCGCCAAAAAAAAATCGAAAGAAATCATAACGTTATAATGAGAGATTTAAAAAATCGCCAGACGTACAACAAAAATTACAATGGAGGTAGTACCACAGCTCTGACGCCACAAGACAAGCGACAAATTCATCGAATTGCATTAAATTCGGCGAATTCTTGCTCTAAAACTAAGCATTTGGCAGGAGTAAATCAACTGTTCCTCCAGCTATTTTGAGCAGTGAAGATCTGCCGTTCCGAAAATTGAGAAAAGACCTCCATTAAATGCATCTCGTCAACAGCCGCGCTTTCAATTTGCAAACGACCATACGACATGGGACTTACAAAAACAACACTGCTTATAATTTTTTAAGTCATGGAAATATAATCATATACGGACACACCGTGATAAAAGACAAAAAAAATACCTGTGTCTCCCAGTTTTGCCCCAAGTCATGCACTGTTTTTTATGGGCCCCCAAAGATTTGGGGCCTTGGTGTCATTTTTGCATTTTCACAGGCTCATATCTTGCAGACCTTTCGGAATTTTGATTTTTTCTCTGAGGCAAAGTTGAAGTTCTTATCATAAAGAACAAAAATTATGAATATACTGAATCAAAAAAGCTTCACCTTCAAGATCAAAATCGCAAAAAATTTTAAATAATCAATTTTGTTTACGTTTTTCCCCCTTTTCAGGTCCATAGGTAGTAAACCGTTCAAAATTCAAGGAAACAATCAACTTCTTAGGAATGATTCTTAACATCGTTTAGGTAGCGCTTAGGTAGCCGCAAAAGTGAAAAATTTCCAAACAAATAAAATTAAAAATTTCCGGAATTATGTATTTTTTTTATAAATTCTAACCTACTATATTTGCGATTGGCTCGAATTTGAAAAATTCGTTCATTCAAATTCGTTTATCTAATTGTTCGATCATTTTTGTAGATATTCAATTAAACTATTTTTTGAGCTTTAGGTCTGTTTATATTTTTATTTATTTGTTCGATATTTCGTTATTCGAATTTTTTAAGGATTATTAGATTTGAGTCATTGTTAATTTATAGAATTTAAAAAGGACTCAAATCAAATAATACTTAAAAAATAATAGAATTTATTTTAATACAAATAGCACCTGCTATGAAAATGCTTAAAAAATTGTTATATTCATGGAATAACGCATTGCTGATGGTACGAATTGTAAAGTTTAACACACCATTGGAAGCGGCTTGAAGAACTCGTCCAGATGATGTACTTTTTTTAATGTGTTGCCTTGAAACAAAACATACAAATATGCAAACAACTTAAAAGTATATTTTTTTGAGACACGGTCCAACTCACGAACGGTCATCGCTAGACCCCTCCAATGTTTTGGGAGTCCCCATTAAAAAGACCAATCTTTAATTTGGAAAACATATTTTCCAGTGAGTCGGTCTAATATACATACATATTAGGGATGTCAATCCCACAATCCCGATCCTGAAATCCCGAATCCCTGATTTAAATTTTTCAATCCCGAGATTCAGTCAACCCCGAAATTGCTTACTAAGTTTTGTTTGCTTTTTAAAAATAAATTCATCATGACCTTCATCCATGTGAATATAGTAACCGTGGCAACGCAATATTGATCTTTTATAATTGAAATTTATTTGCCGGTGTTTAAGCATTGTCTATATATGTATTTCATTGATGCTTTGCCAAATCATTAGTAGACTTCAACCACATATTTTGAACAGTCACAAACTTCTTATCTTATGCACAGAATTTCAAAAACTATTTGAGAATTCACAAATAATAATATTTTTCAAGATCACAAGAGAAAATCAAGCGTAGTAAACTTAGAAACTTTAACAAAACCCAGCAAATAATTTATAATCGATATGAATCTGGATTTTGTTAAAGTTTATAGTTTACTGCGCTTGATTTTCTTTTGTGATTTTCAAAAAATATTATTTGCGAATTTTCAAACAGTTTTTGACTATTTCGTACGAAATAATTATAAAACTTTTGTTTGTGAATCTCTTTTTAGCAAATACCTTTAAAAAGCATGTGTCGTTTAATGTTCAAAAAACCCAGAGTACCGAATAATTGCAGATTTTCGGGATCCCGAAAAATCCCGGATCCCGGGATCGTAAAAACCATCCCCGATTGGCATTCCTAATATATATGCACATAGAATATTTCATACTTGCTATTCATGTATACGAGTAGATAAGTATAAGAGTAGATAAAGAAAGAAATGGAAACTTACTTAAAAGTTGTTGTTTTGAACATTCATACATATCATTGAACAATTATCATAATTGAAAAATTAAAACACTTGTTTAAATATATCGCTCGGCAGAAAACTGAGCAACTAATAACAGCCTTTACAGCTTAATTTTTAATAATAATTAATTTATACTTCTAACATGTTTTATTAAAGTAATTAATATCAATTTGCATGTCAACCTTTAATTTTATTTATAATCAACGATACAAAAAAAGTGTGCAAGTCCCCAGATGTAAAGCAACACTCAGTGGAGACCACTTACTACCACATGACATCAACAAAGACAAATATTTTGATATACAAAGAAAAAAATGTATTCTTGGAAAATAAATTGATTTATATATACATACATATATATGTATGTATGTATGTATGTATGTATGTATGTATGTATGTATATATTCTATAGATATAATAATTCACATTAGGGCAACTTTTTTAAATTGTATACTAGTGTATGTGAAATTTATTTGCTGGTGGTTAAGCGATGTCTAATGCATTTCATTGTTGCTTTACCAAATCGTCAGTAGACTTCAACCACACATTTTGAACCACCAGCAAATAAATTTCACTTACAATATAATTATGACAATATGTCGAATAATAAATTTCTTGATTGTATATAAGATCATAATTGATACAATCTCGTTATTGTGATTAGTATTACATGCAGCTTGTGATGCAAGCAGTAGTCGGAGACGATCTACTAACTCATTGGGATCATCCCAATATATATAGTTTTATTTCGGTTAAAGCGCATCATTCCATCACCATTATAATTAGGAATTGCTGCATTTGCTACTGCGTTAGATATACTCTTCTGACTATTTTCTTTAAATATTTTTTTAAATATATGCTTATATTTATATCCTCTCAATGCCTTGATCTGACCATCAGGTCTCTTCTGCATGTATCAATTGTAGATAATTTTTTTTGTAGATTTCAAGTTAAAATTTGTTATAGTTTTTTGATATTTTATGAAACTTTACAGAAAAGAAACCAGCTGTTAGAGCTCATCTTTGACCGCCAACTTGAATTTTATTTTCATTCAATGTTACTACTATTAAATTTCCATTCGTTATTTCAATCTCTATGTGGACCATAATAAGTACCTAATTCATTTCTCGCTTCCAAGAGTGATAAGTCTGTACGAGAGTTCATCTTCTCATCTTCATCCTTATCACTCACATCTTTAACATCATTAAATAATATGGTGTTATCAAATATTGTTTCTTCTACAAGTTTTTTTGGTGTACTTGTCTCTACTTTGACTGATGCTTTCAATGACTTTAAACTTTTGTTTTTCCCAATTTTTGTTTGGAATTTACTTTCTTCTTTCTTGAGCAGTCTTCCAATATTTTTAGAACTACTTATAAATTCTTTGCGAGGTTCTGTTATAGGTTTAAATCTATCTCTTAGTTAATCAAGTGTATTTCACCGGTTTTTATACTACGGAGCTTTTTCTTAAAGACATTTCTTTTTGTAACCAGCTCTTTTAAAACTTTCTCATCCATGTTTATCAGATCACGTTATCAGATCAGTTACCAGGTATCAGAACAAGTGATCAGATCAGATATCAGATCAGGGGGGTTACTCTCTATTGCGATGCGAAAGAAAATCTGTGCGAAAATTAACAATTGATACTCTTTAATGCGATTGTACGTTTGGCTTTCACATCTATTATTTTTCTCTTTCGCAAGTCTGGTAGCACCGCACTCTCTAATACGTTAGCGCATGTCAAAAATACTTTATACACACAAATACTTGCGACAACGAAAGAGCAAACGCAAAGGAAGAAAAACATGTAAGTACATACTTAAAATTTTTTACTTTTGATATTTAATTTGTTATTTTTAGGGAGAAAGTAAAGAAACTGTTGACAAAGCAGCGGCAATTTGAAATTCAAGTTGAATTCATGGTGCAACATAGTGATTTGGCGAAGGGGCATTTGCAGGCAGCAAATGCAAAACAAACCACAAATGAATTGTGGACGAAATTATCCGATGACCTCAACGCTAATGGATCACCTGTAAGGGATATAGCAAGTTGGAAAAAGGTAAGGGCAATGGTGTTATTTATATACATACATATGCTCAATATTAACCTAATAATCTATACATACTTATGTATGTGCACACATATTTATGTACATAGGTTTGGTCCGATTTAAAGAACCACACCAAGCTAAAGATGCGTAAAAATAAATTGAGCATTAGTGGTACGGGTGGTGGTCCATCACAATTTTGCCCACTTTCTTCCATTGAGAAAGAAATTAATAATCTTCTTCATATGGAAGAAGCTGTAAGCGGCCTACCAACGACGTCTTGCTTTGGTACAAGCGGTTGTAACACTAGCCATGTAACGTTAGTTAGCAGTGATTGTCCGGAGGAAATTTTGGATTCGCCGCAAAATAAAAATCAAAAACTTAATGAAGACTTTCTCACCGCTAAACGAAAGAGACTATCAGCCATAAATGATCGGGAGAATCTTCTTAAAACGCAGGTAGAAAATCAAGCATTATATCAAAATGATTCGGTAATAGTACTTAGGGAGATACGGAACGATTTAAAAGACTTAGCGAGGTATGCTCGGAAATCTCACGAACTAAAAAAAGAAAAGCTTGCACTTTGCAAGGAAAAATTTAAATTTAAAAAAGAGGGCAATATTCAAAATCAAAAAATCAAACTAGAAAAATTAGAATTAAAGAGAAAAATGTTAGAATTGGAGACTGAAAAATGAATAAGGATGTGATAATGTACATAAACATTTTTGCTTTTATGAATTTTTTTATTATAAGATCTTTTGTTTTGTTTTTTTAATTTTTAACATTATTATTTACTTGCACGTACATATCTATACGATTAAAAAAATATGTACATACTTATATAAATATTTTTTATGCCAAAGAAGTGCCATTTTTATTTTTAAAATAATATAAAAGCAAATAAAATCGAATTTTATGATCTGAAACCCAAATTGTTTTTAATTTCATTGCGTATTTGTGTCGCAATATGCAAATGATCACTATTGACCTCATTGTCATGAAGTGCAAACTCAATTTCGCCAGAGATGTCCCTTTCAAGTACCTCGAATAGTGGTGCGTTGAAGTCCAAGCAAATATTATGAAAAAACACAGCAAACATTCATTATTTGAACGACTCTTTCTGGGGAGTAATGTAATTCCCTAGCTGCTAATAGACACCGAAATCTACTCTTTAAAACACCAAAAACTCTTTCAATTATGGATCGCCCTTTGCTAAATCTGTCATTAAAGTATGATTCGGCAGAGTTTTCTCTGGCGTTTCTATACGGGGTTAGCAGCCAGGGTTCCAAAGGATAACCTGAATCGCCTTTGAGAAAATTCAATAAATATTTTTTTATTAAATATTTGCAATAATTTACCAATAATCCAAAAGCCCTTTTCTCCTCTTTCAAAACGTTCTTTAAGCTTTTGTTTTGCGCTAGAAAGGCTCCACATATGTGAATCATGACATGCACCACCGTATCGGCAATCAACAAATCTTATAAACATTTGGTGATCACATATATGAAAAAGTACAATCAAAATTAAATTAAACAAACAAATTATATAAAAATAGTCACGCACAACCATAGCATTCATACTGTGTTTCAATTATCGGTTAAAATATAAATGTTCACTTCTAACCGGCCTAACCATTTGGATATGAGTGCCATCCACTGCACCAATCACGCCAGGAATGCCACATGTGTGGTAAAAGACTCTTTTTGCATCTTGCTCTTTTTCCGCTGACGTATCAAAACTTATATGCTTTTCACACAGTATTTTCTCAATCGCCGTGCAGACTTCTATTAAGCAAAGAGACATTGATTGTTGAGATAACCCTAAAAAATGGTCTTGCCCAATTTGGTGTTGGTATCCGCCTTGTCCCAGTAATTTTAATGCAGCGCTTAATTTTATCATATTTGGAATCGATGTCGATCGCCTTGCAACTTTCAGCTCATGTTGTATATTATTTAAAACATAAACAAACACGACTTTATTAAGGCGAAAATTTTGTACAAAACTAAAAAAAACAAATTCTTTACAACATTTTCCACAACAAATTATTTGATTCTTACATGCGGTCATTTAATGAGAGTATATCGCACCTATTTCTTAAGATTCTTCTTGTAATTCGTGCAACAGGTTCGTTTTCGTCTGCCATCCATATCGCTACGGAATCCATCACAGATTTATTTTGCACTAATTTCTTTTTTTTCTCACAATTTTGATTATAATATTTATAAAATAACTCTCAAAAGCTTTAAGTTTGTTTTGAAATGTAATTTATTTTTCTTATTTTGACAGTTCATAATATCAATGTTAGTCAGTGTTGCATACATTAAAACAAAAATCGCAAAAGTGTTTGCGGAAGAGTTACAGAGTACCAAATTATACTCTTAACGCATTTACCTTTCGCATCGAATTTGATTTCGCATCGCAATAGAGAGTAACCCCCCAGGTTTTCAGATATCAGAACAGGTTATCAGATCAAATTTCCAGGTATCAGATCAGGTTACCAGATCAGTTATCAGGTATCAGATCAAGTTAATAGATCAGCTATCAGTTAACGTTATCAGATTAGTGTTATTAGGTACTGATCAGATTATCAGATTAAGTTTTAGGCATCTGATGAATTATAAAAAATAGATGTATGAAGTTTAAAGCCAGTTTAAGAACTAAAGACTACCTTTTATGTAAAGTAATTTCTATTGTTATGAAATAGTCAAATTGTTTTCTGTAATGATCATTGTTTAATTCATGATCTTTACTTATCGTCAAAAATCCATATTTATCCTTCCAACACTCTCGACAAATTTCTTGAAACAAAACTCATATCGCTTGTGATATGATCACTATAAACATGCTTCATATTTTGCTCATCTTGTTTAAACATTATAATTACATTGGCATTGTCTCTTATCAAATGTTTTGGAATTCTAGTTCAAGTTTGACATAAGTAAAATGAATCAACACTCTTATGTCGCCCATACAAAATATGTACGTAATCATATATTATTTTTCCTATCGCATGCAACATCGTCAAATATCATAGTTGAATTGCTTTTAGCTTCGTTAGGGGAAATAATGGATTCATTATCTGTAAATGTATAATATCCCATTTCTTTTATTGGTAAAATTAAGTTTCTCAGGTATTCATATTTCGGCTGATATAAGGATTTTAAGTATAAATATATGTATGTTTTTAAGCTTAAGACCATTAGGACTTTATATCAAGCTAATCATAATATTAGTCTTTCCTTAATTTGATGGCCCAACTATTAGAGCAAGAATATCATTTGGTAAGAGGGAACTGGGCTTTATTTTTGAGCTGATGTTTTATGAGGCATCAATATTACAGATTAAAATATTTTTATGTTGTTTTAATAACAGCATTTTTGTAACTACTACCTTTTATTATAGAAAAAACTAAAATAATATGGTTTTGGTTATGAGGTAGGTTTTGTTCGTACAAATAGAAAAAACACTGCTGTTAATTATTATTTGGTTTTACTTCATAACCATTTTTATTTTTAAATTAAAATTGATATTAGAATTTATTATCAAATAGAACAAAATACTGAATGTAAAATTTCACGTAATGCCGGCAAAAGTGTTGTAAAAAAAAAGAAAAGAAAAAATGGTTGATCGATCAGATTTGTTAAAAATGTTAGCAATCGGTACTGCAGCATGGTAGTCGGTAACACGCAGTGATGCCACAATATTCCCCCCGCTGGGGCGGTCTTATCTGAACCTCAGGGGAATTACGACCCTTCGACCACTTGAAGTGGTTTTGGCTGGTGCTGTTGCGGTTGCCGAAAAAGCAGGGCCACTGGAACATGTTGCGTTGGTGACAATATCATCAGAGACTTGTTGTTGCTTACTTATGCTGTCAGGTACGTTTTGTTGTTGCATGGTGCTATTTTGCGGAGCAGATGACTCTGGAGTTGGTACTTTATTGTGTACATCTTGACTAGAAAAAAATGCTGGTTTCAAACGGTCGATGCTAATATTAGCTTGACGACCTCTAATTTGTATTGCAAAAAACTTTTCGAAACGTTTCAATACAGGATATGGGCCATCATAGGGATGCGTAAGGGACGGTCGGACGGAGTCGTTACGGACGAAAACATGAGAAGTCTCTTGCAATTTTTTTGATACAAAAGTCTGTGCCGTTGTGTGGTGCGAGGTATCAGTAGGTTTAATGTTTTGCATTGTTGTTCGAAACTCGGAGACAAAATCGCTGGTGGAATCAGGAATTTTGATTTGTTGAAAGAATTCGCCAGGGATTGTTAGTGTAGTGCCGTACACTAACTCTGCAGGGGATTCATTTAGATCGGGTTTAAAAACGACTCTTAGCCCGAGCAAAATCGTCGACAGATGGAGTACCCATTTTGTTGGGTTGTGACACAATATCGCTGCTTTGAAAGTGCGGTGCCATCTTTCAATGATACCATTCGACTGTGGATGGTACGCCGTCGTGCGGAGGTGTGTCGTGCCTATGGTTCTCATTAGCTCTGCAAATATGCACGATTCAAACTGGCGACCACGATCGGACGTAATTTTTGCCGGGACGCCAAATCTCGAAATCCAGTGTGCTAGAAGTGCTCTGACTATTGATTCTGTCGACATGTCGGGCATTGGCACTGCTTCCGGCCAGCGTGTGAATCTATTAATAATCGTGAGGCAATATCGTTGTCCCTCACAGAGTGGCAGTGGACCAACGACGTCAATATTTATGTGGGCAAAACGTTCTTTAGGTGAGGTATATTTTACCGTAGCGGACGACGTATGCCGTTGTACTTTTGATTTTTGGCACTGTACACATTCTCGCACGAAAGATGCAGCATCCTTGCGCATACTTGGCCAGCAAAATCTGTGCGTGAGTAGTTTGGTCATCGCTCGCACGCCTGGATGCGCTAGGTTGTGGACTGTCGAGAGCACTTGTTGACGAAAATCTTTAGTAATATACGGGCGAATCTGTGATGTCGATGTATCACAGACGAGCTGGTCGTTACTCCCTGGTATGGGGAAATATTTTAATACCAGTGAGTTGTTTTGCAAAACTTTGCCCTGGAGCGTTTGCTGAAGTTCGTCATCGTTGCGTTGAGCGGCTGCAATGCGGGAATAATTTACGACGCTGTTTATTGTTTCGATGCGGGAAAGAGCATCCGCAGTAGCGTTTTCCACACCGGGCGTATGACGAATATCAGTTGTAAACTGACTGATAAAATCTAGCTGTCGAATCCTGCGTGGCGATGCTTTTTCTAATTTCTGTTTAAATGCAAAAATTAGCGGTCGGTGGTCAGTGACGATATAGCAGGCTCAGCCCTCTATTAAATAACGAAAATGACATATAGCTTGGTAAACCGCTGTCAACTCCCTGTCGTATGTCGAATATTTCTGCTGAGTGCTTGTAAGTTTTTTTGAGTAGAAGGCCAAGGGTTGGAGGCTATTCCCGATATTTTGGTGCAAAGCTGCTCCAACAGCTGTGTCGGATGCGTCCACATATAGCGCTAGCTCTGCATCAGCAGCGGGGTGTGCCAGAACAGTTGCATTAACCAGTTCGACTTTACATCGTTCGAAGGCGGCTTCAGTTGTTGCGTCCCACTTTATTATTGTTCGATCATTTTTCGTGTTGCCTACAATAAGATTTTGCAGTTTCATCTGGTAAGCTAGGGTTTGTGGCAGGAATTTTCTATAAAAAATTATCATGGCGATGAATCTCTTTAGATCCTGTGCCACTTTTGGTTTAGGAAATTCCTTTATAGCTGCCACTTTTTCCGGTAAGGGTCGAATACCATCTGCATCTACAAGATGTCCTAGGAATTTGATTTCACTTCTGCCAAATTCGCATTTCTTTAGGTTTATAGCGAGGTTGTTGTCTTGTAGGCGGCGGAACACTTCGGCGAGGTCGTGGCGATGTTGTTCGAACGATGAGGATGCAACACAAATGTCGTCGATGTAAGGAAAAACGTAGTCTACACCCCTTAGCACTTCATCTATGAGCCTCTGAAACGTTTGCGCGGCGTTACATAGGCCGAACGTCATGAAGCAAAATTCGTATAGTCCGAATGGGGTGCTAATGGCTGTCTTCGGGACGTCGTCGGGGTGAATAGGTACCTGGTGGAAGGCCTTTTGGAGGTCAATTTTTGAAAAATATTTCTTACCTCTTAAATTAGTGGTGAAATCTGTCAAGTATGGCAGTGGGTACCTATCCGGCGATGTCTGAGCGTTGAGGGCGCGGTAATCGCCACACGCCCTCCATGTGCCGTCGTTTTTTTTGACCATATGCAAGGGGCTGGACCAGTTGCTGCTAGATGGTTGACATATGCCCGCTTTTAGCAGGAATTCGAACTCAGCTTTGGCGACTGCTAGTTTTTCCGGCGACAGTCTGCGGGGGCGACAAAAGACGGGTTGTCCTGTTGTCTCGATTTTGTGTACGATTGATGATTTCGTCTTTGATCCGTATGGTGACAGTTTGGTGATGTTGGGGAATTTTTCTAAAATGTCTGCGAAAATGTTTTTTGTATCGGAAGCTTTAATTGTTGCCGCTTCATGATGAATTGCTGATGCTAGGTTGGTTACATTGCCTGTGGTGTTGTCGATTAGACGATTGCGGCGGAGGTCGATTAGCAAATCAAAAAATTTTATAAAATCAGAGCCAATGATGGGAGATGTTACGTCCGCAACTACAAATGACCAACTGAAGTTTCGGCGTAAACCAAGATCCAATTTAATGCGCTTTTCACCAGTTACTTTAATCGGGGACCCGTTGGCAGCATATAAAAGGACGGCAGTTGGACGGACATCAGTCGGCTTGGAGGTAATCGGCAAGACGGAAACGTCAGCGCCACTATCGACTAGAAATTGTTTATTGGAGAGCTTGTCTTTTATTTTGAGGCGAAAAATTTTGCGTTTGGTAGGGGATGCTTCGCGTACATCCGCTACCCGATTAGGCAGTCAATTACTCGTGGACGACGCGTCCGACACTAACGCGTTAACCTGGCGTTTCTTATGCCGACAGGGGCTGCGACATTTTTGAGCAAGACGTCCAAATTTTTTATAATACCAGCACTCTAGGCCTGTTGTGTTGGTATTGTACGTTGGGCGACTCTTTGAACGGTGACGTTGAATACCTGGGCCGCGAGAACGTGAGCGCGTAGAAAAATTTTCAAATTTCTTGCTTAACTCTACCACGGCTGCACGTAGTTCATTAACTTCAGCCGAAGGCTGCGTTTGAACACGATTAATTTGATGAGGTGTCATGGCGTCGACAACAGAGTCAGCAATTTTTGTAAATTCGGCCGGAGAGCCTGATGATGCTGCTACGACAGGCTGCGCGAGTTCAGGCAAACGTTTAGCCCACATGCCTTTCAATGGCGCATCCCCCAGAGTATTTCCGGCTACACGTTTCATTTCGAAGTAGAGCTCCGAAGGCTTTTTATCACCCAACGGCAGCTCTGACAAGAGGCGATTGAGACGACGTCGCTCACTATCGGCAAAGTGTTCAGTAATTTTTCTTTTAATGTATTCATACCTGTCAGTCTGGGGGAGCATCGCTATAACATCAGAGCATTGTGAAATGATATTTGGGTCTAATGCCGCCAGCACCGTAGCTGTTTTCTGTTTATCTGCCGATATACCAGACGCTGAAAACCAGAAGTCCATAGTCATGAACCACGCTTCTATATTGCAGCTCGACATTTGTGGAACTGGCAATCTGGCGTACACGACAGAGATGTTTCCAGCCGGTGACTGTGGAATGCCGCTGTCGTTTACGATCTGTTGTGCAACGTCTTCGTTAGACATGTCGCTTGTCTTTTTTTAAAACTGCCTGTGGAAAAAATATGGCGGAAAAAAGGCGTGCAAAAGTTCGTCACAGAACAAAATGGCCGAAATTTTTCGTATCAACGATGAAGGAAAAAAAAATTTTTTGCCACCACTATACGGACATCGGGGTCACCAATTTGGTTATGAGGTAGGTTTTGTTCGTACAAATAGAAAAAACACTGCTGTTAATTATTATTTGGTTTTACTTCATAACCATTTTTATTTTTAAATTAAAATTGATATTAGAATTTATTATCAAATAAAACAAAATACTGAATGTAAAATTTCACGTGTTGCCGGCAAAAGTGTTGTAAAAAAAAAGAAAAGAAAAAATGGGTGATCGATCAGATTTGTTAAAAATGTTAGCAATCGGTACTGCAGCATGGTAGTTGGTAACACGCAGTGATGCCACATGGTTATACGATATCGGAAGTCGTTTAGTCATAAAAAACCGTAACTGGAGAAGGTTTAGTTAACAATATAATAAACTCTCTACCTGTTGAACTTCATCTTCCTGGATATCAGTACTTAGGGCCTTTAACAAAACTACAAAAACCTTTAGGTAGAGGTGATAATTTATTGGACTCTGCTTGTAAGGAGCACGACATTGCTGCTTCTAAAAATAAGGATTTAAGTACTAAACATAAAGCTGATAAAATACTTAAAAACAAAGCTTGGAAACGAGTTCTTTCAAAAAATAGCACTCTCACAGAAAAATCATTTGCATCTATGGTTTCTAACGCAATGAAAGCCAAAACAAAGTTTGGTATGGGTATGGAGAAAGCAAAAAAAATATAAAAAAATAATTTAAATGCTAAAAAGCTGTTTAGTACATCAGTTAGAGCTGAATAGAAAATTTTGAAGAAGAAATAACCACTGGATATTAAGTCAGCCATTAAAAACGAAATACTGTTAACAGTTCTTTGAAGGGGAAAAAATCACAAATTATTGCACCACGTATAATACATGTTCCAAAAATTCGTGGTTTTCTGCTGTTGTGAATCAGAATTGAACATTCCTCGTACCCGTACATTGCACTAATTTGTTAAGACAGCAACAACCAGTTCATTCATTTGGTTGTTTGCTAAATTATTGTAAATTTAAAACATAAGATACTAGTTATTAGTTTTACAAAGCTGTTTAATAAACCAATTAATATATTAATTAAAAAAATCCGTATTTATTCAACACAACATTTTGGCGCAGCCGGTATTAGAAAGAGTACAGTTTGATACCTTTTTGACAAGTAGGAAGTATATTGATATTGGAAAGCTATTTTAGCTCAATTTAATTTCAATGTACTGAATTATTAAAAGGATAAAGGAAAGGTTTTAATGAGCTATTTAACTGCCTTAAGTTGCATAGACTTTGGTGGTAAACTCAACAACGATCAACATTTTGCTCTAGATAAATGGGACCAACACAAATGGTAAAATATTTATAAAAATGTTGAATTATTAAAATAGATAAACATATAGTGAGAAATCAAAAAACTTTAGCAGTATATAAATGAAAGGGGCATTTGTTTATGAAAGTGTACATTGAAAGTAGAAATATATAAATGGATTTGGGAAAATTTGCTTGAGCTATATGGAGGATTTGAAAAAAGAATTACGTAAGACACAAAAGGAGACCAGGGAAATTTCTGAGCGAGTGTGGAATCTCATAAAGTATCTTAACAATACCAAAGAGTATATAGAGTTAGTGAAGCATAAAGTGAGGAGCCAGGGAAATACAACCGAATTTTAAAAGATAGATATTTTATTGGAAGAACTACAAGTGCTACATGAACATCAACAGAGTCCAACTATATCTAAAGAAATAGAAGAATAGAAGCAAGCTTAAGAAAAACCATTGAAGAAGCTGAACAACAGATTCAAGACAGCGAACAAAAGACACAGGCATTTAAAGATTTTGCGCAGCGCGTTAACCCTAACTTGACTCCTGATCAGTTGCAGCAAGTCATCGAAAACAGAAAAGAGATAGAGGAAAAAACTAAACAAATCGAAACGCTGAAGTCAAAGATACAGAACTTACAAGGAGAGACGAGGAAAGTAATTACAATTAACACCACAACAAATAGTAACAACATGACAACTTTTACTGAACTCTTGAAAACCATATCCCATGTGGTATCAATTTTCTACGGAACTGATGCGCCAGAACTGGCAAGGGAAGAAAAGAAGTTTATTGAAGGATGTATGATAGCAAAGGATAAACTAGGGGAGCCAGGTAATTTGGTCAACATAATCAAATGCATCAAAACTAGATTATTTGGAAATATTTACACAATAAAGAGTTCGCAACAATAGAAGCCTTATGCCAGGCTATTAGAGATGTTCATACTTTCACAAAAAAAAAAACACTGACCTATATTTTAAACTACACTTCTCCTGTAGTTCATTGCACTTCACAATTAAACAAAAAGAAATAAGACACTGTTTATAATTACTCTGCATAAGAATATCAAAATTGGGTCATAAATAATTGCAAACTTGTAATCATGCATAAATGGTTGTTTTTTGTACAATGAACTTGTACTTAAGCAATACACTTAATAAAGCAAAATTTTATTAATTTTATTAAGCAATACAATTAATAGTAGAAAATTTTAATGACATATCAATAAAATACTATATAAGAAAGAAAGTTAAATAAAACTGTTGTTCAATTACATTTTAAAAAGAAAACAAAGTTGTTTTTACCAAAAGTGATTTAACCATCTCCACGCAACCAAGTTTCAAGTGCTTGAGTTGCATCAATAAATCTTCCTGGTGAATCACCTTGAAGATAATTCAAACAGTTTAAACTAAACTAAACTAAACTAGTTTATCCTTATTTATTTACTGAATTAAACAAGAGAAAAATTTATAAAAGGCAAAACTCTAACAGAATTGCAAGAACTAATTTTTACTAGTAAGCAAGGTCCAACGGAGACAGCGTATGAATTTGGAGAGAGACTAGATGGACTACTTACAGATTCCACAGAATTAATTGCAGCACAATGGCAAGAAGATTCCCATCGAAAATATATGATAGATCATTGCAACCAATCTGCAGTAAGAAGTTACATAAGAGGCTTACGAGATCCTAGGTTGATGTCCAAATTCATCGGATATGAAAACGAGAAGTTATCTGCCCTGCTGAAAATCACCAAGGAGGCTCAAAATATCTTCGGTTCTACGTTGAAACCTTCAAATATCATGACAATGCATACCGAGAAACCTTTATATGAGACGGTCCAGCATCAAAAAACTTTTAACCATTCAATGCCAAACAGTAATTCACGAGAAAACTCCTTCACTTCACGAGAAAAAACTTCACACCTCAAAATACGACAGTCCTATGATACACGAATGCTATAACCAAGGAAACAATGCGTGCTGTAATCAAGCCAGGCGACAGGGGCATAACGAATGCAATTTCAGAATGAACATGAAACCTCCCGAGTATGGAACAAATATTCAAAATCGTACAAGCTCGAAAACTCAAAATAAAAGTGGGACTAGGTTTAACAACAAAGAGGCCCTAGAAACAGGGGCAGTAGAAATAGCAATATTATAAATGGCAATAATAGAGGCAACAATAATGTAAACGGAAACAGATATAATTACAATAGCAATAATTCGGGAAACGAGAATCGGCCCGGCCAAGATTAATGGACCGGAATGCCGAAAAATGTAGAGAAATTATAAATCAAAATCATACCATAAGACAATGAAAATAAAATACAACACCCTGTAAGAACTGACGATGAAGAAGATAAAGCTTTTAATATCATAAATTTAGATATTAGCAACATACACTTGACAGAGGAGCATGATAATCAAGATAATCGGTGTTATCCGCGTCACGAAGACGAGGATAACATCGAATTAATATCTGGTGCAAGATGCACAGATTCAGTAAAAAAGTCCCTAAATTATATGGCAATGATGACATTATATAATGTAAATAATAGAGTGATTAAGGACGGAAATGTCGCAGAACATCACATAAATCACTCAGAGCACAAAAATGAGCTGAGACTGGAGAGTGATGTTAGTAGCAACGAAAGTTGTGAGATAAACGATGCGTATATAAGCTTTCCTTATAGAAAAGCAAAAGAGGATAAACTGCTGTTGTTGGTTAGTAAAGGAAGAACCTTTGACATCGGCCATAAAAGTTAATGAAAATGAGAAGAAATCTTTGTGAGGAGCCTTTGGAGGAAACATAAATACCGAAGGAACTATAACTGTGAACCAGAAATACAGACAGACTACGTTTAAAAATGCACATAGTACCAAAGGGTACTAGTTTGCCAGCAGACGGCTTGCTGGGCAGAGATATGATGTGGAATAGGTCGGTTACCGACACGATAAACAAAAACATCAAATTTTTCGAGAACCAGAAAGAAATAGTTTCCTTACCACTTGTTTCAGAAATCCCTCCGTTATATATATCCGAAAAATTTTCTATAAAAGGACGTTCCCACGGAGTTGTATCGGTAGTAGTAACCAAGGCTAAGGGAGAAATAATAGTAAGTAAATTAGAAATTTACCAGGGGTTTTTATGGGTGAAACCCTGACATCGATTCTAAACTCAAACAACTATACAGTAAACATAAATAAGAAATCAATGTTGAGTTATGAAAACCCTGAGGACTACCAGATAGAATCGACAACATCCATTAATACAATAAGTACTGCGGACAACAAAGAAAGAACCAAATTGCTATTGGAAACAGTACAGCTTACCGCAGATTTGAACCCGGAAGAGCGATTATCGATCGAGAGCATTTTGAGACAGTTAACTCACACAAATGTACTTAAGCATAAAATCCCAACTAATCCTAGTCAACCCCCAATAAATACTAAACAATATAGACTACCTGAGGTCCACCGAAATGAAGTGAATAGACAAGTAGGCCAGATGATTAAAGATGGAATTATTGCTCCTAGTACCTCTCCTTGGAACCTAGTACCTCTCCTTGGAATTCACCAATACTCCCCGTACCAAAAAAGGCTAGAAAAGACGGAGAGAAAAAATGGCAGTTGGTAGTTGATTTCAGAAAATTGAACGAGGCTACAATAAAGCAAGTCTTCCCCATACCAAGAATTGACGAAATCCTAGACCAACTGGGGTACAGCCGATACTTTTCTACCCTCGATCTAGCAAGTGGGTACCACCAAGTTTTAATGGACCCACGGGACAGACAAAAAATAGCTTTCAGCACCAATTTGGGACATTTCGAGTTTAATCGTATGCCTTTCGGATTAACAGGGGCACAAGCCACCTTTCAAAGAATCATGAACTCGATATTAACGGGGCTACAGGGAATCGACTGTTTCGTCTACCTGGACGATATAGTAGTCTACTTCAGAAACCTAGCGGATCATCAATTAAAGCTTAAGAGAGTATTAGATATATTAAGAAGGTACAACCTTAAGTTACACCCCGAAAAATGTAATTTCCTTCAAAGGGAGGTAGTTTATCTGGGCCACCAATGTTCGGAAAACGGAGTCTTACCGGATCCCCATAAAACTAAAGCAGTAAAGAACATTCCACCTCCTAGAAGTATCAAAGACCTGCAAGTATTTCTGGGACTGATCAACTACTACAGAAAGTTTATACCGAACTCATCTGAAATGGCCCTACCCCTAAACAAACTACTAAAGAAGAACGTAAAGTTTAAATGGACGCAAGAGTGTCAGCGAGCTATGGCAGTTGCGAATCCACCTCTATTACAATACCCTGAATTTGCGGAACTATTTATTCTGACTACGGATGCTAGCAATGAAGCCCTAGGAGCTATCCTTTCTCAAGGAGAGCCTGGTAGCGATTTACCAGTATATTTTGCAAGCAGAGTACTAAGTGTCACAGAAAAACGATACTCCACAATAGAGAAGGAGTTGCTCGCCATCGTATGGGCAACAAAACTTTTAGGCCATATTTACTGGGGAGACACTTCACCATTTTTACAGATCACAAACCCCTAAGGGGTATAGCTAATCTGAAAGATCAAGAAGGCAGATTGGGGCGCCTTAGACTCAAACTTTTAGGATATGATTTCGAGATACGGTATAAGTCAGGAAAAACGAATCAAAACGCTGATGCCCTCAGTCGCCTTCCTATAGAGAAAATAAATGTAGGGGCAATAACTAGATCAAAAGCTCGAGAATTACAAAATAATCCGAATAAGGAGAATGAAGCAATTATGCATCAAACAGAGGTAAGCGAGGCCATGAGAGAGGAAGATATGGCTGTTTATTTAACGAATGCAGAAGATATAAACAAAGTAATGAAAGCATTTCACGATACACCTTTAGATGGACACCAAGGGACATTTAAAACTTATTCCCGCATCAGGAATCAGTATAAGTGGGCCGGTATGTATCGACAAATAAAAAATTATATAACAACGAGTACCTTATGCCAGAAAAACAAATGTTCGAAAGTCGAAAAAATGCCATTGGTTATAACAAGCACTTCAAGTAAGCCTTTTGAGAAGGTTTTCATGGACCTGGTAGGTCCGTTGCCAGAATCTGCTAGGGGAAATAAATATATCGTCTCCTTCAAGACGATTTTTCAAAATTTTTCGCATGTGCAGCCGTGCCTGACGCAGAGGCACCAACTGTAGCTAAAGTTTTTTTTAAGGAAATTATTTCAAGATACTTTATTCCCAAGGTGTTGGTAACGAATAATGGATCAAACTTCACATCCAGATTATTCAAGGAAACGTGTAAGATGCTAAGAATAAAGAAACTACTAACCACTCCTTATCATCCACAAGCGAATGGTGCTTTAGAACGAGCTCATCGACCATTGGCCGAATTTCTGAAAAATTTCGTTAACTTGGATGGTACCAAGTGGGACGAATGGACCCATCACGCTATGCATGTGTATAATAACAGCAAACATTCAACAACAAAACAAACACCGACGAGAGTGTTATTCGGGTTTGAGTTCGAAATACCCTTAACTTTGAAAATACCCCCGACACCACTATACAACGCGGATGATTATAGCAAAATTCTGAAATATCAAATTCAACGTTCACCTGAAATCGTTAGAGAGAATCCAGAGAGGGCAAAATTGAGAGCCAAACAGTATTATGATAAGGGTTCAAAGGATAGAGAGTATAAAATAGGTCAAAGGGTTTGGTTAAATAATCAAACTAGAAAAAACAAGTTTTCACCCTTATGGTTAGGACCATATAGACATACCAACACGTGTCAACATAAAATTGAGAGTAAAAAGGTGTGAAAAGGTTTACCATAAGAATTTAGTAAAACCCTACAAGGAACGGCATTTAATATAAGGTATATGGTAACCTATATAGGATACTTGTTCATCCAGTTATCATCCAGACAATTTAGTTATAAAATTGTAAGCGAGAGCATTGAACTTTAATTATTTTATTTTTCTTTTTTATATAAATTATTATGTTTCAACTGTAGAAAATTGGTTAACGACAGTAACGAATTAATTTCCGGGTACTCTAAAACAAACAAAAAACACAAATATGCTTACAAAAATGTTTCTTTAAATAAAAAAAATAAAATTTAACATAAAAAAACAGTTAGTTGAATAAACCCTCGCTACAATACGTAATTGCAGTGGAACAAAGTTGTTGACAAAAAGAAAATTATACAAAAAGAAAGAACTTTTTTTTAACTGCAATACGAGCTTGGGGAAAGTTAAGCTAGGCATTGTACCGTATGAGCTGGTGAATGCGCACCTGAAGTATAAAAGTGCTGATGACGTATTTATTTGATCTACATGCCGAGTATATGCACACCTGTTATCATGTTTTTTTTTAAGTTCAACAACTTTATTTTGACATACTTTAGATTTGATTACCATTTAAATTCAATAATTTAGTCTTAATAAACAAAAAACAAAAAAAAAGGCGGCATATGAAATTGGAAGGGTTCTTTGTTGTTAGTAGTAGGGTATTGCCAATCCTGCCGCAATTAAAATTGTGAAATTTTGATGAAATTTGTAAATTTCAGTGCAAAATTTTCTGAAATTTTAAAATTTGGATAATTAAAATTTGAAATTTGTGAAATTGTGTTTTTTGTTTACATTAACTGTCTTTTGTTTACATTAACTGTTTTTTGTTTATATTAAGTGTATGTATGTTTGTATGTATGTTTGTATGACCGTGGGAACTTGTGCGCGGAATATTTTGTGGGAATGCATTAAGGGGGTTTATAGGTTTGAAGCTTTTATATGTATATGATTTTCTAATGCCGACGGGATAACATCTTTATTTTTTTCAAATGCCGACGGGAAAACATGTTTGTTTTTTTCGAATGCCGACGAGAAAACATGTTTATTTTTTTCAAATGCCGACGGGAAAACATGTTTATTTTTTTCAAATGCCGACGGGAAAATCATGGAAATGATTTTTCCTAATGCCGACGGAAAATTTGTGGGTGTGTCTAGCTGTGCGAACTGAAGTCTGGCTGTGATTGGTGGAGCGCGGGGTGTGTCTAGATTGTGAGACCTTAAGGCTGACCGTGATTTGGGTAGGTGAGGGTGTTTTAACCGTGGAAATTCGGTGGCGTTTATGCTTGTTGGAATTTAATCCAAGCTGTGCTTGGTGGGGGGCGGGATGTATTTGAGGTAGATCGACTGGTGGAGGGCGAGGAGTTGTTCTAATATGTATCCGTGGGAATCTGTGTACATGTATGTATGTATGTATGTATGTCTGTAAGAGTTTAAGGCTGTCTGTGATTTATGAAAGGTGAGGTGAGAGTGTTCATGTAATACGTATCTGTGGGAATCTGTGTATATGTATGTTCGTAGGAGTTTAAGGCTGATTGTGATTTGAGGTGGGGGAGAGTGTTGTTGTGATAGATAGATAGAATGTGCCTATGTGTGTGTGTATGTATGTATGTATATGTAGCAGTTTAAGTCGGTCCTTGATTTGAGGTAGGCGGAGGGTGTTATTGTAATATGTATCTATAGGAATTTGGGAGTTTATATGTTTGTAGAAATTTTTGTGCATGTATGTCTGTAGAAGTTTAAGGCTGATCGTGATTTGGATTGTTGAGATTGATCGATAGTATGTGACCTTGAGAATTTGTGTATGTATATCTGTAGGAAATTTAAGGCTTATCGTGATTTATGATGGGCGAAGTGTTTATGAAATATATAACCGCGCAATTTGTGTGTATATCTGTAGGAGTTTAAGGCTGATCATGATTAATGAGAGGTGAGGTGAAGGTGTTCATGTATATGTATCCGTATTTGTGTGTATATATGTCTATATGAGTTTAAGGCTGATCGTGATTTAGGTTGTGAGATTGATAGATTGTATGTTACCTTGAGATTTTGTGTATGTATATCTGTAAGAACTTTAGGCTGACTGTGATTTGTGAGGGGAGGCGCGTTGTTGAAATAGGTTTAATTTTTCGTAGATGAATTTTAGTATGTGTTTGTGTATGTGATTTTCTCACCATAGTATTTATATGTACGTAGAAATAAATTGTTTCTCATATGAAAATTTTTTGCTAGAAAATATCATATATCTGAACTTCCCTAATCCTAGTATGTTTTTCATATTGGAGGATGAGATTGCTTTATATTTTATCAAGCTTAAATTTGTCCAGTGTTGAAGTCTGTCGGTCAGAAATTTGTTTATATTTGTATAAATATTAATTTCAGATTTTGCAAAATTCTTGTGTACGATCGTGGCGATTTTGTGTGTGTGTATGTGTGTATGCGCTATAGAGTTTGACTGGTCTGTGATAAGTTTGTTTATTTAAGTACATTTGTCTTCTTCGACTTTCGTCATCAACCGTCAATAGCTTGGAGAACGGTTTGTATGTTTTCATGATGTAGATATGTAAGTATGATTGTTAAAATCCAATAAATACTTGAGCATGGGTAAGAAATTTGATAATATGTGTACATATGTATGTACATATGGATCTACAAATTGATTTTATGTATGTATGTATGTACATACAAATAAGTCTGGGGCCCCCTGTTTAAATACATTTTTTTTTGTCATGTGCGGTCTTTTGTTGTTGCTGTTGTAAATATTCGCCTGCACTTTTGTGTATAGATGTGAAATATCTCCATAGTTTTTTTATTTGAAATTAAAAAAACGTTCTTTTAATTTTTAGATGTATTTACTTAAAAGTTTGTGAGGAGTTTCTGTTTTAAGTAAAATTGAATTCCTCTCTAGTTGTAGTAACTATAGTATAAATATTTAATATATTTTATTTCCATTTGTTTAAAGTTGATGTAGCCTATATAGTCAACGTTAGAAATTTTTCGGTGTAAAATTTTTTCCAACTATCATCTTTTTCTTCACCTTTTACATATATTTTAGAACATCTTACATTCGCTTTTAAAAAATGACAAACGCTTTGAAATGAAACTGATCCAGCAGTCAAGCTTAGGTGATGATAGTTTTTTGTTAACCACTTTGCTTCTCTTTCCTTTTTTATTGATAAACATTTAAAATCAAATGATGGTTTTATAATGAAATTGTCATTATTGTTGAAAACATCCGCTACTTCTTTTTGTAAAGAAAATCATTCGAAACCTTACTCGTCTATTAAAACCATTTTTTCATTCATATTACTTAATTTATAAGACTTTCAGGACTTTCTATTATTCGATCATCAGTAAAAATGCAGTAGCTGAGGTCCTTGCTTACTGTTTCATATTAAATTTCTATATCAATTGGGCCGCTATTGAATAAAAGGAACTTTTATCTTAAACTTTAGTGCATTTGGAAGTGCTTGAGATTCTTTCATATAATAGCTTTGTTGGAATCTTAGATACGAGTACATATAATATAGAATTGCATAACGTTTATTTTTAATTTTTATGTTAAGATCATCATCATTTGGATATGAGATTAAATTTAAATGTACTTTTAAATTAGTTAAATCATAATGAGGAAACTTGTTTTCTTCTTGAATAGCGATCAACAGAAAACGAAATCGTTTTCTTACAATTTAGGTCTGGCCTCTCAACGGTTCCTCTAGTATCTTATGAAGGTTACTCGCCTATGACCTTTATTTGATGTTCTAGATGATTTTTTTCTCATTTTAGTAAGGTTCAGCGTATTGTGTATATATTTCTGATATTTTTAAGTGCGCTTTATTTACCTGCCAGACAAAGTGTACGTATCAGTTGATCACTCAGTCTCTCTTTTTAATTTTTTTTTTTTTAATGTATCACTACTATTTTTTCAGATTTTACTACTTGAAAAACATAAAATTTGTGTAATTTTTAAATGTATTCATATATACATATAGGTAAATATATGTATGTATTTATAGAGAAATTACTTTATCTACAAAGAAATACATGTTTAATGATCAACTATTCTAGAAAATCTATCTCAAATAATTCAGTTACCTCCACCATCAATTCACCGTCTGTGTTTTCATAGTGTCAACATTAGAAACATTAGAATATCTCTGTTTGAGAGAATTTTTACATCGAGTTTTTCTACATGAGGTTTGCTGGTTGACCCCCTTGAAGTTATTGTTGACGTAGGCTGGGTTGTATCACATTCAGATGTAATCATTTCTCACTTAAAAAAAGGTCCTCATCACCATCAACTATATCTGTATACATTTCATTCATGAGTTGGGTTGATCCAGATACAATTGCTGTCTACAGATTAATGATTAGAAACAAGTTTCTCATCACCTTCTAACAGATTTATATATTTTGCTAGCATGCATGCCTTAGCATGCTTCTATCGATAGTAACGCGAGAGTCAGACATGTAGTGGTGTTTCAGTTAAAAATCTATACTATTAGAATTTACGACTTCGCTCATTTTATTCTTTTACAAAGTAGATACATATTTATGTATTTCATTTAGCACAGAGTCATAAAATTTCTTTGCTTACAAAATTGTGTGACATTCTTTTAAATTTGTATGCTTCGGCATGCTTTCAATATTTTTTCTGTAAATTTATTTGATACTCATACAGATACAGATATAAAGTAAGATCTGCTTACATTGCATTTTACAATTTATGTATGCTTCAGCATGATTCCAGTTGAAGTCCATATTTATTCAGTAAGTTTGTTTGATACTAATTCATACACATATACATTCTTAAAGATTGGAAATCTAAGTCCAATTTATGTAGTTTATCTATATTTTCTAAAGATTTGATAGCTATAGAAATGAATAGAGTGAAGATCTATTATAATAGCCCATGAGCATATTTTAAAATTTCGCTTGCTAGAGCTTTCGAAATGGAAAATGTACAATTTTCACTATAAAAAGTGATAATATTATGTGTTACTGAATATTACACTGTGTTGTAATTTATTTTGAACGCTTAAGTTTTCACAATATTTCATACAGGCCAACAAGTTTAGAGAATTTCCAGTATATTAAGTTAATTATCTTTCTTAAGACCTATCATTCCTAATCATTCCTTCAAAAATACAAACCAAACTAGATTTTTCATGTTTAATTATATATTTTACTTTCATTAAATTTCAACATTTTGTTCATCTTCAAATTATTATATTTAGCAGCTTTTTCTCATTTGTTGAGTTAACTTTAATCGGAAACATTTAAATAGTGAGATGAACTTTTATATTGTATACGAGTATATTAAGTAATTCTTTGTATATTTCATTTATATGAACCATCATCACATAATGCCTTTGGATGATCTATTAAATCATTCTACTATTGATGCTTTCATATTAAGTAATGTTTAATATTCTACTTATGCATGAATTTTCCAGTGTCTATTAAAAAATTCTTTACAATCATCCTTTTGTAAGTTTTTTGGTACTCATAACATTTCAAAAATATTTTCCACAGCCTAGGTTTTTTCGAGTGCAACTTTTATTTTCAACGGTATTGACCATAGAAACTTTGAGAATGAATCATTTACAGTCTACAATAATCAATAATTTCTATTTTCTGTAGAATAGTTTCCCATTTCACCTAAATCAGCTCCATAAAAGATCAACTATTCCTTTCATTACATATCTACAATGCACAAACAATTTTCGAGATTTATTATAGAGTTCGTCTACTAAATTTCTTTTTAAAGACATTGAGTTATTTTAAAGATTTTTTGGAGAGTGTTGTGATCTACTTGATGCACTTTCAGCTATTCATACTATCACGTAGTTAATTTTCCAATCTATAAATTTTATCGTGCAGCTGTTCAATTTGTTTTTTCAAAAGATGATTTAATTTTTAGTATGTATTTTTTCAATTTTATAACTATCTTCTATCTCTAATTGTATTTCACGTTGTACTCTATCAATTTGCATTTTAATATATTCTTGAATTATATTAATTCCTTAAGCTATATTATTAATTTGTCCTATAGTTTATCGTTTTGAGTTTACAGAAACAATTTACTGATAATATCATTCTCTGTCATTGAATGATGATGATTCTCTACCCATGTATTAGTAGAAATTTTATATAGTTTCCAAAATCAAATTTCTCATAGTATTTCCATGTTTTATTATTAATCATTAAAGAAACTAAAGCTACTATTAGAGCCTATATTTGACCATCAACTTGTATTTTATCTTCATTTATTTTTAGGTTACTATCACCAAACTTTCATTCATTATTCAAATCTTGATGTGGGCCATAGTTTGTATCTAATTCAATTCTTCCTTCCAAGACTGATAAATGAGTATAAGTGTCTTCAGAATTGGAAGTCTATGAGTAAAAATCATCTTCACCATCCTCATCATCATTCCCAGTATTAGCATCATTAAATAAGATGATATCATAAAATATTGTTCCTTCTCAAAGTTTGTTTGGTGTACTTGTCTCTATATTGACTGATGGCTTTAAACTTGTATTATTTGCAGCTTCTATCTTGATTTTACTTTCTTCTTTCTTGCGAATTCTTTCAATATTTCTAGAACTATTTATGAATTCTTTGAGAGGTTCTGTTATAGGTTTAAATGTATCTTTTCTAGCTCACATGTATCTATTTCACCAGTTTTTATACTACGAAGCTTTTTCTTCAAGACATTTCTTGTCAACACCAACTGTTTTAAAATTTTCTCATTCATGTTTAGCAAATAAGAGGTATCAGCTATCAGATCATGTTATCAGGTAGCTGGTCTGGTTTTCAGATCAGCTTATCAGGACCTGGTCTGGTTTTCAGATCAGCTTATAATGACCTGATCTGGTTTTCAGATCAGCTTATCAGGACCTGGTCTGGTTTTCAGATCAGCTTATCAGGACCTGGTCTGGTTTTCAGATCAGCTTATCAGGACCTGGTCTGGTTTTCAGATCAGCTTATCAGGACCTGGTCTGGTTTTCAGATCAGCTTATCAGGACCTGGTCTGGTTTTTCATACTTAGTGTAAAAAAATGTCCATTTTGTATATTATATAATCTGAGAAAAAAAGTAAAAAAATTAATAAACGAAAAAGTTATTAAACTTTTAAACCCCAAGGTAACTTTTGGCCCACCCTGTATTATTGGTCATTGATCTGGTCGTGACTCTTAATATAGAACAAATTTTAATATTCATGTCTTTTAGGTCATTTATGGCTATTCGTGATAAAGCGTCTGCACCATAATTACTCAACTGTAAAATTATATTCTTCGAGATCAAGTCTCATTCTTGTTAATTTGGAGCTTGGATTTTTTATTGAAAATAAATAAGATAGTGGTCTATGGTCGGTTCGGACAAGAAAATGTTTTCCATATATGTATGGTCCGAAGTGTGTTATAGCCCAATGTGTGGCGGTTAATTCTTGCTCAATTGTTGATTTATTACTTTCACCTTTAGTAAGTGTTTTTGAAGCATACGCTATTGGTAAATGTTCACCTTCGTGTTCTTGTGTTACTTGCATCTGTGGTTATGCAAAATTCATTATTAAAATCGGGGTATTGTAGTAATGTGGGGCTTATTAACACGTTCTTTAGGTATTTAAATGCAAATTCACAATCTTTTGTCCATTGGAATGGAACATTTTTCTTGGTTAGTTTTGTTAAATGTCTTGAATATTCAGAAAAGTTTTTAATAAATCTCCTGTAATAGTTGCAAAAAGCTACAAATCTTCTTGCATTATCAGCATCTTGTGGTGTTGGATAATTTTCAATTATCGAGTATTTACTATTATCTGGCAATATTCCTTTGTCTGTACATTTATGACCAAGATATGTTACTTCTTTCATAAAAAATTAACATTTTTCAGGATGAAGTTTTAGGTTGTATTTGCGACATAAATCGAAAACGTCTTTCAGATTTGAGAGCATATGTTTTTCTGAGCATCCCAAGACAACTAGGTCGTCCATATAAAGAAATGCTTGATCTTGTTTTAAACCACTAAAAGCAAGTGTCATCATTCTTTGGAATGAATTTGGAGCTATTTTTAGGCCGTAGGGTAGCCTTGTAAATCTGTATGAACCATTATTGGTGGAAAATGATGTAAAGTCTCTTGAATTTTTCTCCAAACTAATTTGGTGAAATCCTGACATAATGGCTAAACAAGAAAAATACTTCGCTCTGCCGAGTTGGTCTAGAATATCGTCAATTCTAGGTATTGGAAATTTGTCAGCCACTAGTTTCTTATTAATTTGCCTATAATCTATTACAAGTCTCCATCTTTTATTTTCTGAATTTGGTAATGACTTCTTGGGTACCAATAGGATTGGACTATTGTATTCGGAGTGCGAAGGTTCGACTATTTTGTTGTCTATTAACTTTTTTACTTGTTTATCAATTTCTTCTTTGTGTGCGTGTGGAATTCTGTAATTTTTCATGTATACTGGTTGTGTATCTTTTATTCTCAACTTTTGTTCATAGAAATTGTTAGTAGTTATTGCTTCAGTTTCTAAACCGAAAATATCGCAATATGAAGCGCATAATGTTGTTAAAGTATTATTGAATTGTGGTGTAAAATTTCCTTTTAAAAGTTTTAGAACTTCTTTGTTTCTATTTATTTTTGTTTTATAATTGTTTTTAACTATATCATAATTTGATATGTTTTCGGTTTTGATTTTGCTTTGTTTAATTTTGCTAATATTGTTGTTAGTATTTAGGATACGAATGAAAGCTTTGTTTGTTGTTACTAATGTGTTCGCTATGAAAACACCTGGTTCTATTTCTTGATTTGGGATTAGTAATTCATTATTTACTGATGTTAGTTTTACTTGACGGATCTTGGAAGTAAGATTATTTCATCACCATTATTTTTGATTAGTATTTCTATTGGTTTTGTGATATTGAAAGGGCGTAGTACAAGGTAATCACAGTCGTTATTGAAATCTAGAATGCAATTATATTTTTGAATAAAGTCCATGCCGATAATTCCGTCGCATGGTATTGGAATATCATTTTCTACTACTTGAAAATTATGTGGTATAAGAAAATTTTTGTGTTTTAGATCAAAAAATATGCTTACAACGGAATGTATTTCACCCTGTCCTATTCCTCTTAATGTTGTTATCTTGTTAGTATTTATTTCATTTGGATGCAAATGTGAAATTTTTATTAGTGAGGTGTCTGCTCCAGTATCAATTAGTAGTGTTATTAGTGTTCTAGTTTTGTTTATTTGTAATTGAACGCAGAAACATAAGTTGAGATTTAAATTGTAGACATGTTTATTTATTGGGTTTCTCTTAGGGGAACATCTAGGTTTTCCGAATCAATTTCGTTTGATTCTGTTGCTCTGAAGTAACGTCCATTTCTACTGTTATTGTTTGGTCTCTGACTATAGTTAGTGTTGCTATTATTTCTGTTGTTATAGTTGTTGTTACTATTATTGTTGCTATTATTTCTTGGGAAGTTGCTTCTTCCACGGAATCTTGTGTAATTACCTCGGAAGTTATTATTCCGAGTGTTTTGACGTTGCTTGTAGTATAGTATAGAATTTTGTTGTCCAGTTGCTTCTGTGCAACTGTTGACAAATTTACTAATGGCGTCATTCATGGTATTGAATTGTCCTGCTTCCATGATAAGTTTTACTTTATCGATGGTGCAGTTTTTGGTGATAGCTTTTACTGCCACTTGTGTGGAGTATTTAGTTGCTAATTCACATGGTATCCCGTCTGAAATGTAAGCATTTTCGACGGATTTTGCAAGATTCTCAATTTCTGCACAATATGTATTTGCAGTTTTATTATTCTGTTTTATATTTTGTATTTTTGCCGTTATTACTTCTACCGATTCACCCTTTACTGTATTTTGTAACATATTTATAATTTCTGGGATGGTTGACTCAGTGTTTATTAGATTTCTTGCGTTTCCTTTGAGTTTTGTTTTAATTAATGAAACTGCAGTTGTTTCATGTGAACCTTTAATAGATTCAACCAGTGATAGTGAGTATATAAAGGAACGCAAGTTTTCAGATTTGCCATCGAAGTCTGTAATTAACTTCGAAGCTGTACTGAGAAATTCTACGACTGTTTGGCTCATTTCGTAACAGTTTTCATCATCTTTAAGGGGAAAAATTATTTTTATATCAGTTTGTTCATGTATGGTTTCTGGCAATTCAATTTGTATGTTCTTTTTGGCTGCTAATTTTAGTATTTTGTTCCTAATATCATAAAAAAATGCGTCTGCTGCAGTCTTGTGTGTAGATGTTAGTCGCGCATAATCACTCTTGTTTTTTCTAAGCAATCTAAAATAATTTTAAAATGTTTATTTAGGGTGTCATGTTTTATTGTTCTGTCTATACTAAGACATTTATATGATTTTTCAAATTCTGTTTTAATATTTCTACATTTACTGAGGATAGTTTGCCAATTCATTCAGACTTAAACTTTATCTAAATCATTTGCCCTACTAATGTACTGCTTTTTGAGAGATCTTTTATGTGCTAAATAAATTTTAATCAGTAGATTAAGAGCTGTTATTATTGTAAGGATTAATATAAGTAGCTATATAGAGTTAATTTCTTCCTTGTGGTCAATAATTTCTACTTTATTGACAACATTTGCGTTGGGATGATCTACTTTAGATTCTTTTGCTCCCATTATATTGTCCCAAAAAAAAAATTACCAATCTAGATATTTTCTCATTAACAACACTGTTTCTAATTCCACTTTTCGTCTGTTAATTACATCATCCCTAGTAGGGGTTCCTTCTATTCCTAAATCCTTCCACAGTTCAGTTAAAAATTTTATAGTTCCTTCAATTTCCTCTTCTTCGTATTCTACTGGGTTTTTTGGCCTAGCCTTATTTTTATTGTTATTTCTATTCATTGCGAAAACCGAAAATTTCAAACAATAAAGGCCATTTACAAATTATTTTTACCAAAGAGTATTTGTTAATATGTACATATGTATATATTTTGTAGAATTATTTTTTTTTAACGAAAATAATGCAAGAAATTCTTATATAAGGATGTATGTATTTATTACAAAATTTTTACATAGAAAGCTTCAAATTGATATTAAAAAATTTTTATTTTTTTTTTGTGTGTGATTTTATTTCGGTTTTTACCGAACTTATTTTATCGATGATTTTTTTCAGCTCGCCACCCTGAGCGTAAGTTTGTTTGTGCATGAGAGCACGTAGTTCCGTCTTTAATTTGTTTAGTCGACCACCTCTAGATTTTGTTGTGTTTGGTAAAGGGAATATTGGATATTTTGGCTCTTCCTTCTTCTTTTTCGCCTGGTGTCAATTCTTTGATGGGGGCACTTCTTCATCATCTTGGCGAAAAATAATGAATAGGAATCCAACTTAGCATAAGCTCTGTATGTTGGATCCTATTGTCCTTTCTTATTTTTAGATAAAGGATAAGCAGATATGCTATGTATTCCTTTATTCTAAAAAATATGGCAGGATCGCCATATAAACATTAAAAAAATTTTCCAGATTAAAATTAAATTACTATAGCTTATATACTACTAAATAAATAATAAATCTTAACCCTACATATTGACATACTTATGTTGAAACATATGAACATGTATGCACAAAATAAAGTGAAATTAAATCTATTATTTACTTAAAATTAGTGCACATATTTTCGTGTGGAATCTGGACGTAATATGATGCTTGTTTAAAATACAAATTCATTCTCACGATCGCGAGTGTTTTTGTGCAGCAGGTATGTGTGGCTGTTCAGGTGCCAACAATAAAAAACTCTTTCTTAAATTTGTACTTGGCCTTGAATAGTTGTCACTAGTACGACTTCAACATTAGTGAAATATTAGAACCTTTTAATTGTACGTGCAGACGTTCAAAGTAATGCAAACATTAAATTAGATACTGCTACAGACTTATGCAATGAAAGGATTGAAGAATTGAGGGGAGTAAGAAAAAACTCCCACATATTTCAAGAAACCGCAGCGATGTTAAAAAATAGAGGATTCCTTGGAAACTGGACGGACGTTAGGACGAAGGTGGATAACCTCACCCGGAAGTATAGGTAAAAGCGATTCCCCATAAATCTGATAAAAAAAAATCATATATTTACACATATCTGCATACATATGTTGTTTAAGGCAAGAGAAAGCAAAAGTTGGACCTAGCGGGGGAACGCCTTCATCGTGGGAGCATTACCACAAGGTAAATAATATATTGAGGTCTTTTCGACTGCACAATATATGTGAGGTAATGCGTAAAAATACGGGTATGTACGTACATACGTATGAACATGTTTAATTTCACTAATAATCAATTAAAAATAATATGAATGTCTATTACAGATATATCTAGGCTCTTAGAGGAACCTGAAAATATAATAGAGGTAGTCCCGCTAATGTTTTGTACGAAGGAATCGTCAACTAGCTCTTTAGAAGACGAGCAGCAGAAAAAGCCAAAGAAGAGGAAGCTTGATGTCAATTCGGAGATGGTACGATTGACTAGAGAGCGTAATAATATGCAAATACAAATACATAAAGAGCGTACGGAACAAAGAAATCAAATTAAGCAAAGGCTCGACACAATTTGCGAACAAAACGTAGCATTTCAGTCCGAACTGCTGTCAATTTTGCGGGAAAAGAAGTAAGTAATGGACTTTATAACTCGACCTTTTGCTACACAATAGAGTCATAAAAAAATAATTGAAGTAATGCAGAATTAATCCTTAAATCGTTTACATTGCATATTGAAATCTAGCACAACATGAAAAACGATTTAACGATTAATTCTGCATTACTACCTGGAACTCAATTAATTTTTATGACTCCATTGTGTAGCAAAGGGTCGACATGCATACACACTTGACTTCAAGCCTGCCTGATATATATGTATATGTATATATGTATGTATATAGAAAAACTGTATGAATTTTTTTATTTATTTTATTATTGTTTGGTATTTTTAGCTATATTTGTACGTTTCGAATTTAAGTTTTTGTTTTTAAATTTTGAATTTTTGTTTTCACATCTTTGTATTTTTGTAAGTGTTTTTTAGTTTTATTATTTTTTTGTTTTGTTATGTATGAACAATGTATGTACCAAAGATTTTGTGATATTTTTGATAACATATGTATGTATTTGCTTGTGTTAACTTTTTATTACATTTTTGAATGAATTTATTTCATTTTTTTATTTAATTTTCTAGTGATTGAATGCATTTTCCTTTTTCGACTGATATACATATGTATGTAGCTAATTTATTTTTTACTTTTAAATGAACCAAATTATTTAATTTTTATTTTTTTAATAAAATTAATATGAAAAAAACTGTGGTTTTATTTAAGAAGTAAATGGATTATACTACAAGGGGTTATATTTATGTGTGTGCTTTTAATTATTTTTAAAATTTTATCTTTCTGCAATATATTTTGCAATCGCTGTTCTTATATTTTCCGCTGATTCGGAAAAATCTGCAGATGTGTTGCTATCAGCAATGGCAATTTAGCGCGTTTCGCGCTAGATTTAGCGCGTTTTAACTATGCCAAACGCGCTTTTTTTCGTCTTAGCGTGTTTATTAAAAAAAAGCGCTAAATTAGCGCGTTTTAAATAAAGTCATCATATCAGTTCAATATTTTTCACCCTTTTTTTGCTTACACAACTCATAAAATTTTTTAAATTGATTAATGATTCAGCTGTCGCAAATAAAATTCCCTTGACTGTGGTTAGAATTAAAAAGGCATTTTAATACTGTAAATTTCACAATTAAAAATATCTACTCGTACTCGTGACCAAAAAAGTTTATTTAACTTATTAAGCATCTATTCTAGCTGAAGTACAAAAAGCATTTGAATCGCAAAACTATTCGACAATTTATATAAGTTGTTACAAAGTTTGAAAAAAAAATAAAAATAAAAATTAATAATTATTTCGATTATTTGGAAGGCTATTCTGATTCTGTATTAAGTGATTTTTTTTTATTTAGGATATAATTTCGAAGAAATAATATTATAAAGTCAGAAAAGAGCTACTAAAAAAAATTAATTGCATATACTAATACAAATGTACATATGTACATCGACTTTTATTAAAATTTAATTTAGCGCGTTTTGGCTATAAATAGTTGGCAATGATATAACTTAGCGCGTTCTAGCGCGTTTTGCCAAGGGGAACAGCGCGTTTGGGTTATAAAAAGTTGGCATCGCTGGTTGCTATTGTCCGGTTGCGGACGGGAGTCAGCCTGGTCGATTTTCCAACTTTCATTTATAAGGCTGTTGTGGCAGTTTAAAAAATTATGCAGAATACAGCAGCACATAATAATTTTGCTGTTGAATTTCGGATGATTATCTAAACCCTTTCCTATGCGCCTAAATCTAGCCTTTAAGTGACCGAACGCATTTTCAACGACACGTCTTGCTTTCGATAAACTATAATTAAACATTTGTTGCTGAGGAGAGGCAGAAGTTGAAAAAGGGTATGGTTTCATAACCGTTTGTGAAAATTTGAAGGCTGAGTCCCCAATAAGGAGTACTGGCACTTCTGTGTTACATATTTGCACGGATTTTTCTTTTAGAATGTGTGATGATTCAATCATTGTCCTCAATTGTGACCGTCGGTAAATTTGAGTCACTACAGCGTCCTGGGCTATAGAAATCTATAACTAATATAAAAAATTTTACATGGTTTCAAATGCATACATAATTACTTTTAAAGAACTATGCAATAGTACCACAGAGTACCATCCCTTATAATTGTAATGGTCAACAGCCTCTGCAGCTGGTGGCTTTATTTCAATATGACATCCATCTGTTTCAAATATTTATTGATGTAAATATATTATTTTCTTATAATATAAAAAAACATTACTTACCAATTGCACCTAAGCACTGAGGGAATCCTAACTCATTAAATCCTTTAACGCAATCCTCAACCTTAGAAGTTGTTAAAAAATCAGATGGGAGAAAATCTTTCGCTAGATTTTCAATAACTCCACTACAAAAATCATGCAGGATATTGCAAACACTGCTAGTGGAAACTCCAAAAAGCCTTCCTACGGTACGGTATTCAGCAGAAGAACCCAGCGTATAAAGAGCAATCGCCACTCTCTTTTCTAATGGAATGGATTTCCGAAATTTTGTGTCGTTTTTTCTTAAACATTCCAACTGATGTACCAGCAATGAAAAAGTAGCTCTACATGTTCGTAGGATCTCTTTGAAAAATTCTTGATCGCCATTTGGAATATCCTTCTCCCAAAAAGTTCCATAAAGACTCTTAAAGTTTTAATTCTACACATTGCAGTAGTAACTGCTTTTGGTTTTCAAGAGCAGTAACCAATACAATAATTGCAGATTTTTCAAATTCCATTCTCTGTACTTATTTACAATATATTTCTATATTTATTCAAAAAATTTAAGAATTTTTATTTTCTCAAAATTATTAGAAAAAAATTATGTATGCACATATGAAAGATGTTGTAATGTGAACAAGTTTTTTTCAATTTTCAACATATTCCACGTATTCCTAAAAGATGTGAGTAAGTGTAAAAAGCCTATAATAAAACGGTATGAAGCGAAATGTTTTCACTCACAGTATGATAAAAGCAACAGTTTGTTCAGTATTAACATATTTATTCGAAGTTGGGCCTTAGTAAACAAACATTTCAGTAGTTTCATGGATGGAATTGTTCATGCAACTCTATAATAGATATTTTTACCCAGTATTTTTCATATTCAGGGCAATCATGAATGAAATTCCGCGTGAAATTTCTCCCTTTTCCAATTAGAATTTTTTTGTTTTCCCCATTACTTGCAATTAGTTGGAATTGTTCCCCGGGAAAAATTTCACGTGTAATTTTGTACTTTTTGTCGCTTAAGTATAAAACTTTTCTGATGAAATTAGTAGCTGTATTCAATTTCATTTGTAACTAATTTGTAATAATTTTTCCATTATCCTTAGTTATACACATGCATGTCCAGGTCAAAGCATATTTATATAAAGTATATGCAGGTCTACAACAACTAAGAAAGTACAAAAACAACAGGCGATTTGTTTGTGTAAGAATAATGGATGAATGTCAAAAACAGATGGATACAACCAGACCTGGGCAACTTGCATTACTTTTGCATAAGCACTGATTGAAAAACAAAAATTTTAGTGCAAATTTAAATTTGATGCTTGTAGTGCACTATTTTTTGCACTTAAACAAAATCTCTTAAAAGTAATGGATTAATATTGCATTAGCAGCTAATCGCATGACAAAAAATACACTAATTTTGTGTTGCCACTAGCACATCATGAAGTGATGCAATATTATTGTACTATCACATATTGTACACAGTAAAATTTAATAAAACGTGAAAATATTTTTAGGAGATAGCACAAATAAAAAATATAAAATACACTTAAGTTCATTGAGGGCACTTTTATAAGTACGTACATACAAATTAACGAAAAAAAAACTGTGAATATAAATACAAACTAGATCACAGAACCAATTTAAAAAAAATTAAATAGTTTCATACTTCAAGTACGTTGCATCTCGAGCTTATTTGAAAAACCGTGCAATTGACAAAAGATCAGAACTTATGTTTTCGTTTATTGTAAAGTTATATCTTAAAAAATGGTGATAAACGAAAAATTCTACCGCTTGAAACAATTTCATCAAGTTTTGTCTTTCTCTCGAAAAATTATAAACAACGTAGTGATATGATTTTTCGTCTTGGATGACGATATGTACATAGGAAAAAATTTACATATTTATGTATGTACGTATGTTTTTATGTATGTACACATTTATGTATATTTATGTATGTACGTATGTTTTTATGTATGTACACATTTATGGTATATTTTGCACTATATGTTTCACTGATAATGCAATAATACTATTCATAATGTGTTTAGTGGTGCAAAAAATAGTGCACTAAAAATAACAATGCAATGTTGATGAATTACTTTTAAGGGGATTTTAGTAATATGCAAGAAAAATTGCACTAATATTATTAAAGTTAGTGCTAATGTAATAAATTTGCATTTGCATTGATTTGGTTTATTGTGGGAAAATGGTCAATGCATTTGCTTATTTAATGCAATAGTCCCAGATCTGCATACAACAAAAAGAAAATGTATGGATAGACAAAACCAAAGTAAATTTATTAATTGATAAACCTTTAATATGTGAAATAAGTATAATAAAGAATACATATGTACTTTAATAATTAAATATAACTATTTTTAAATGTTTTGTAACACATTTTTTAAGTAAAAATTTATTTAAACTTTTTCACATACGTTTTCAGTATACACAATTGTGTATAACAAAGCAAAACAAATCAAAATGGCGTACAAAAATTGTAAACAACTTTTGACATTCAGGCATTCACACTACACGAGAAAAAAATTAATCACCTGAGTACTTGCATATAGATACTTTATATAAATTTACTTTTGTCCAGGTAAATGTAAAATAAAAACAACAAACTTGCCAGACCATATTAAAGTATTAAAGTTGAAACGTTGCCATATTAAGACACATTTTAAAGTGCTATTGTGAACTCCCTATATATTTTATTGTGGTAGCCGTCGAGTGTTTTTAATCACCCTTATTCTGCGTTTCGATTACGTTCCCGCATTCAGTTACACACGGATCGAGAAATTCTAGTCTGCCAAAAAACTGAATTGAAAGAAAAAGAAGAAGAGAAGAGTATGTTTAAACCAATTGCTTTGATATGAAACGTGTGAAATAGGAGCAGAAAAACAAGCAATTTTGCAAAAAAAAAAAAAAAAGATAAATTTAGTGCAAAAATAGTGATTTAACAATTGAAAGAAATAATAATATTAAATATTGTAAAAAATTTTAGTAAAAAAGTTAAGTAAAGAAAGACAAAAAAAAAGCAAAGGGATAAGCAAGAGGTATTTGTGGCCAAAATTATCCAGTGTGAAGAATCCTGTCGCTCCGGAACTGATATTTTAATTTTTTTATACATAATTGTAACAAAAATAAAAAAGTTTATTGGTTTTAATTAGTGTTTTTTATGGGAATTGTTACAATTTAAGTTTAACTTTAAAATTTGTTATCGCACTAATAATCCCAAATTATTATTTAACTTATTAAGTTTGTTTTAATTTTTTTAATTCACATACAATAATTGCGCTCGCGTACCCTAAAGTTTTTAAAATTTTTTGCTGAACTTTACTGCAAAATACAGTAAATGAGAACACAAATTGAGAGAGTAAAGTGACAGTCCTTGCCTGAGTGTTTTGCAAATTTTTACTGCAGAAATTTGTCGTAGTATAGTTTAGTAAGTCCATATTTACACTATTCAAGTCTTATTGCTAAGCTGATTAGTTTCTTAGGAAAGAGAGACGAGGGGAAAAGAAACGTTACTGTGCACCTCGTCTCTCTCTCCCTCCAACTAATCATCTTAAGCAATAAGACTTGCATAGTGTAAATATGGACTAAGATAAAAACATATGATTCAAAATGTAAACAAATGAAAAGTAAGCAAACGGAAAGTGTAAAAATTTTAGAAAAGCTTAAATAAAAATTGTAAAAATCATTACAAAATAGATAATTTATAAGGAATGGTAATAATAACTGTTAATATACATATTTTATAATTTAATTTGTTAATTCTTTTTTTTTTTGTGGATGACTTTAATTATTCAGAGTTGTGCAACTGTAAATTATGTGGTTACTTAGTACTGCACCTGTTTTTAAGGTAGTCAATAACATTTATAAACAGTCATGTAAGTTTTTATAATATTAACCAACAACAAATCAGAAAAATCAAAAAGAAATTAATTGCAAATATTACATAAAATAAATTACAAATTTATTCTTAGATTGGTCGTGTTATAAAAAATATTGTATCGGGTACCAATAAGAAAAAGTGTTGAATAATCAAAAGAGCACATATTTTTCAGCACTATGTGGAGTTGGTCAGCTGTTTCCTTAATCTTACTAACTTTTACTATTTTTCTGTTCGCGTACTTTTCTCGGCAACAACTCTTTTTGAGAGTAAATTTTAAAATGTTTGCAGTAACTACTTATTTACTACAATTTACTACAAAAGTAAAAAAACATACCTGAGTAATGTTTTAGACAGTTTTAGACAGTTTTTCTTGAAGCAAGTCTGAGTTTATGGGAGAGAGGGGAAAGAAGAGAGAAGAAGGGTACTGACTTGCTTGTACAGAAAAGTTACTTCAATTCTCTTTTGTTATTTCATTCGCTGTATTAAAACAAGAGCAAAATTGAACAAGAAACCGTCTGAGTGTAAACAAACGAGCAATTTTAAAAGAGAATTGAAGAGAACTGCTTCGAGAAAAACTGCCGAGTCTAAAACAAGACTAATAACAATTGCACATAGATCAAACAAAACTTTAAGAAACTTGTTTACAAACAATAAATCAAAAATTGACAAATTAAAAACAAAAAATGTTGTTTACGAAATAAAATGCAATGGAAACGAGAGAAAAAGCTGTGATTTGGTTTATATATGAACAACAAGAAGAATGCTAGAGACGAGTATAAATGAACACAAGACAGACATAAGAAACATACAAGAGGCGAGCATTATCACTGCATGTAAAGTCCGGTCATGTAGCGGACTTGGAAAATATAAAAACATTGGACAAAGAAAAGAAAGAGAATAAACCTTACACCAAAGACTATAAATATAAAGATGTTCTACGTCCATACATTGTACTGTCAGTGCTTAATTTGCTGGTGGATTTTCTACTAAATCCATGTGTTTCAAAGAGAGTATTTTATTTTCTCAGAGCACTTATTATTCTCATGTCTTTGCTATTCATCTGCATATGCATACATGTATGTATGTGTGCCTTTGCATGCATAAGTATGAATGGATGTGTGTATTTTTCCTAAAGCAAAGAAAAAATATACACAAACAAAAAGAACTTGTGTTTTCGCACATATGCATACATATGTATATGGACATAAGCTACGTAGAACTTAATGTTGCCGATTGTTTATTTGTATGGCAAAAATATGTATTTTATTGTTGTACTTTTGCAAATACATGGATTCGCACCGAACATAAATTTACCGTTATTTGAATTTAATATCAGTGTTCAAAAACTGACAGCAGAAAAACAAAAGTTTCAATTAATATGCTATTGCTTTGATTAATGAACGGTATTGCGATTTATTTACCTGGTGCAGTGTGTTTTTTTCACAATCACACTTGCATGACTTGTTTCCAACCCTTAAAAATAAATATTTTAGCATGTAGGAATTAAGTTTTTAGCAATAAAGACCATAAAATTATTTGTAAGAAGAGAATAATTGTGGTTTTACCACAACGGGTGCAATAAAATGCACGTGTGTACTGCTGTCTGCATATCCCAAGTTTTGTGATTAAAGCACATACATATATTTTGCTGAGGCAGGTATATTGGAAAACCCCACATACTTTAAAAAAATATCTCTGGTAAGCATTTTTTAATTTTATTACTTGCATTTTTTATTGAAAGACACTTGTTACTTTATTTTTCCTGATTAAGTCATAAAACATTTTTTTTTATATATTCAATTAGTAAAAGAAAAATTTGCATATGACAATTATTTACCTAAATAAATCATAAAACGTTGTGTATGAAGTGAAATTTTCTTATTCTACATCTTAACCCGTTGAAGATTAGGCAAAAATTCTACTGTACTACTGCTTCACAGTGAATATATTGTGCTTGAAAATATAATCTAGTGTGAAATTAAAAAAGTCTTAGTAATTAAATAAGTAAAAAATATCATAATGAGCGAACTAACTGAAATTAAACAAAAGAATTTATCGCTTATAGCAGGCAATAAATGTTGTTTGCCTCATTGTGGCAGATCCAAATGAAGTTTTCAAAACTTAAAAATCTTTCGTTTTCCATATTCCAATGACATATTGCTTAAAGCGTGGATAGAAAAGTGCAACTTTGACGAAAGCTTTTTGGAAAGATCGCGGATATTATATATATGTGAAAGACACTTTCCGTCAGAAAATATAGAAAAGAAATACTTGAAGCGCGACGCAGTACCAACTTTAAACTTGACTGATGACTCAGATATAGAAAAAGAAAACTGTTTATTAAGTGAAGATGTTGCTTTACCCTTATTTAGAAGTCCGCCTCATAAGCGCAAAAGATCGGAATCACCATCGTTTTGCACAAATTGTTATAAAAGTTGTAAAAATGACGAATTTTATAGAAAGAAATATTTTACAATATTTAAAAAACTGAAGACTGTTTCGCAAGACAAACTTAAATTAAAGAAAAAATCAGAAAGTTTCCAAAAAATAAGGATAAAAACATTAGAAAGCAAAATAAAAAAACTACTACTGAACCAAAACAGCTCAGTAAAATGACCGGGTCACTTCGTTCATTTGAGTGATTCGTTCAATTTTACTCGTTCGTTCATGAACGACACAGCCCTAATGCAAAGTAAACTTTCCATGTCTAAAAGGGGTATGATATTCATTAGTCCCGGTTCACACACTTCAACTTTTGTTGATCAACTTGTAATTCAGCTGTAAGAAAGACAGAGAAGAAAATACAAACATCTCTTTTTTTCTTACAGCTGAATTACGAGTTGATCAACAAAAGTTGAAGTGTGTGAACCGGGGCTTTTTTTCTATTGAAGCCGAAGTTGATGAGTTAAATATAAAAGCGAACGAAAAAACTTTTTGCAAAATGCCGTGTGGATGTAAAAAAACCAGCGAAAGTTTTGTCATATCCTTCAGAAATGTTTGTTCACGCTAAAAATTATGATAAAGAAACAGATTTTGGAAGTTTGTGTGTTCCATCAGACTGATTTTTTGCAGTGTGTAAGATTCACATAAAAGTTTTTGAAAATCTTTTTTCTAAGTCCGAAGAAATAAAAACATAAAAAGATTATTGTTGAACAATTCGTAAATTGTACCACAAATACAATATATTCCTTTTGGTTTGACGAGAGCAACGTATGCTTTAAGCACAGGATGGAGATGCTTAATTTATTAGTTCTTACACTGCTAAGAAAATATTCGTCGTGGGAAACATATAAATTCCAATCAACAAGCACTGAAAAACTCAAAATTTTAAAGCAATAAAAAAAAATATTGTAAGTATACAATTCAGATTTCTAAATCAAATAATTATATGTAGTTCGGTGCGAATCAACTTATTTTTAATTTTACAACAATAAAACACGTATTTTTACTCTACAATAACACAATCTGTCGCATCGGCTTTACGTAATTTATTTGCACATCAATATATATGAAAACAAGAAACTTCTTTTTGTAATTTCATATTTTTTCTCGTACTGAGTGTGCTTTGAACAAGAAATATAACACACACACACACAAATTTATCTATAAGCATCATTTATGTGTGTGCATACATTGTATCCCTGCAGATAATATTGGGCTACGTGGTCCAATGTGGCTCAAATGGACTAGTTACAAAATGGTCCCATGTACTGTAGTCTGGACCATGTTATGACAAATGGTTGTATTTTAACATACAGTGTTGCCAAGAGCTGTATGATTTATAACATTAAATTATACATTGGCAACCCTGAGGTCATCCATTAACAATTGTTTATTTAAAAGTGAAGTTTTAAAACGGGGGTTTTTGTGCAATTTGTGAAAAAAATTTATTTATAAAAAAGTAAATATGTATATAAAAATATAATATAATGGATTATAGTGCACGCCATAAAAGACGATTAGTGAGAAGTGAAAAAGAAAAATGTTTAAAGATGCTAAAAAATGACAATGAAAAAATTGAATGTGCAAGTGGCTTAGCAGAATTCGCCAATATAGAATCTGCTGAGGCCGATATTTCCTGGCATCAGGATTTACATGTGGAATGCGGCAATAAAAAATTAGCTACTGAACTAGGGCAATGGCAGCTAAGCAGTAGAACATCAAGGGCAAATATGAGAGAGCTCTTGGTTATATTAAGGAACAATGGTGTAGATGTGCCTCTTTCTCCACTGACTCTTGTCAAAAGAATAGATACAGCAATAAACATAGTGTCTATTCATCCAGGCCGATATGCACATTTCGGAATCAGACAAAACTTGATGAAAGAGGCACATTTGTTAGAATCATATGACGAAATACTTTGTGACATAAATATATATAAGTTCAAATACGCAACTTTGGCCTATATTGATAAAAGTAGTTAATGTAAAGAATATAAGAGTATTTCCTGCTGGTATATATGTTGCAAACAAAAACCCCAAGATGTGAACCATTTTTTTGAGAAATTCATTGAAGAAGTTTCGGATTTGCAGCAAAATGGCTTACAAATTGGTTGCAAAGGAATAGTATTTAAAATACGCGCAGTAATATGTGACGCACCGGCAAAATCATTAGTTTGTGGGATTGCTTACCATTCGTCAGCGAATGGATGTTCTAAGTGCACGCAAGTTGGAAAGAAAATAAATAATGTTTTAGTTTATAGCACTGAACTAGGTGAAATTATTAACGATGAGGACATTGTCAACAGAAAATATAAAAAGCAGTTCCAAGTAAAGTTTCTGAATTATGAAATACCATTGGAGAAAATAAATTTGAATATGATCACCCAAGTTCCTCTAGATCCCATGCATGTTATTGATTTGGGTGTTACCAGAAAAATGTTAAATAAACTTTTTCAAAATAAGGTCGTTGAAACAATTTCAAGTTCTCAAAAGTTAAACATATCCAAACTATTAGTTTCCTTAAAACACCACATGACAAATGACTTCACAAGATTTCCTCGAAGCTTTGATGAACTTCCTAAGTGGAAGGCTACTGAGTTCCGCCAATTTTTGATATACACAGGTATCTTAGTTTTAAAAAATAATGTAAGTGATGATTTTTACTACACATTTCTACTACTTCACTGTGCTGTAAGGCTATTGTCGTGCCCAAAAAAATTTCAAAACAACATTGAAGCCGCTGAAGACTTACTAAAGTTATTTGTTGAAAATTTTGGTGTCGTTTTTGGTCCTCAAAGTGTAACCTATAATGTTCACAGTTTGCTTCACATATGTGCATGCGTCAGACAGCATGGGTTGCTGTATAACTTTTCGGCATATGATTTCGAAAACTACTTGCAGACGATTAAAAAAGATGTGCGCAGGCCGACGTGTATTCTGGAGCAACTGCACAAAAGAAACTTCCATCGAAATTTGATTAATGAACCAAAAACTTTAGGATTAAAGGAAAAAGATGGAATTATATATGGCTATTCATGTGATCAATATTCTTTAAGTGTCAAAAGTCCAAATAATATATGTCTTCTAATGCCTTTTACCCCTTTTACAATTATAAACTTCAAAAGGGGAAGGAACGATGAAACTTTAGTATCCGGTTATCGGCATTAGGCATATGTACTGCTGATAACGTATTGGAAGAAATAGAAGAAACATTTGATATAAACAGTATTTACTGCAAGGTTCTGTCATTGCCTTTTGAAAATAAAGTTATTTTAATGCCCATTCTACATAGCTGCACTTAATAATATTAACTTTAATAAAATTGTTTCTAAAACAATTTTCTTATGAAAAACTTAAAACATTTTACAAACACAAATATTTTTTATGAATCAGGCTTTAAATAAATAATACATATATAATAATTATAATAAATATTTATATAAAATATATATAAATTAATAAAAAAAAATGGAGAAAAATGGTGGAAACCTAAAGAGATTAAACGCTTGCGTTGAAATTTCACATTGTAAGTATCATAAGAAACAAATATAATATTAATTTTTTTCTAATAACTATATTTGTTATTTTTTCAGATCCTTTAAAAAAATCTCCATGCTATGACTGGTTTGAATTTAAAGGTGAGTTAATTAAAAAGAAACGTTAGTTTTTTTTCATACTAAAAACATTTTTTATGTTACAGAAATAATCGACAAACAAAGTCAGATGATTGCTGATGATTACTAATATAATATTGATCACATGAATAGCCATATATAATTCCATCTTTTTCCTTTAATCCTAAAGTTTTTGGTTCATTAATCAAATTTCGATGGAAGTTTCTTTTGTGCAGTTGCTCCAGAATACACGTCGGCCTGCGCACATCTTTTTTAATCGTCTGCAAGTAGTTTTCGAAATCATATGCCGAAAAGTTATACAGCAACCCATGCTGTCTGACGCATGCACATATGTGAAGCAAACTGTGAACATTATAGGTTACACTTTGAGGACCAAAAACGACACCAAAATTTTCAACAAATAACTTTAGTAAGTCTTCAGCGGCTTCAATGTTGTTTTGAAATTTTTTTGGGCACGACAATAGCCTTACAGCACAGTGAAGTAGTAGAAATGTGTAGTAATCATCAAAAAACTTTAAAAGATCAATTTTCAAAACTGCAGGGTATTCACCACGAACCAAATATTTTTGATTAGTAACTCTTATAATTAATAGTGGAAATGTTGACCGACCACAAAATTCAACTACAAGCACTAAACAAGACTCGCCAAAATATAAATACACTAACGACAGTCTTTCCAATTAAAACAGAAGAAGAGCTTCTGAACCTAGAATTCGAAATAAGCGAATTGAATGAAGAAAAATACGTAAGTAATTATTAATACTTATAATTAATAATTATAAATGATAAATTGAAAATAATAACACATTGTCCAATTTTAATTTGTTCAGATTTCTGCTGTGAAATATTTAATAGACGGAAACGTAGCTAAAAATTTTGAAAGAATTCTGTCGCGCGAACTATGTATGATGTACAACACAGATGGGATATGTGGGAAGAAGAGCTTGAAAGGTCACAAAAAATATATACAATGTTATTATAGGTAAGAATTTTGATTATTTAATCTTACATTGTTTTAGTAATGAAATCTTTTTTTTTACTTTAGCCGCAATATGCAATTACTCCTCCAATGCTGAGAAAGAATTGAGATCTGCATTTCAAGTGGTAAAGAAGCGGCACTTTCGTCTGGCCAGTTCGAAGAAGAAGGAAAATGTTTAATTAAAAGTAGTGTCTTAAGTTACCTTATTTTTTAAATAATTATTTTAAACTTTCCATTTAGAATTATGAGCCTAATTGCCTTTCATAATTTTTGTTTTTAATAAAACAAACTAAAATGATTTAACGTGAAATTGTTTTTAATGTTTCATAGAGTAGTACCAAGGAGAAGTTTTGAAACTAACCCTCTTGTGCACTCCATAGTGTAGTGCCAGGGAGTAGTTTTGAAACTAACCCTATTGTGCACTCCAGAGAGTAGTGACATGGAGTAGTTTTGAAACTAACCCTCTTGAGTAATCCATGGAGTAGTGCCATTGAGTAGTATTGAAACTAATTCACTTGAGTACTCCATGGAGTAGAAACATGGAGTAGGTATGGGACTACTCCTGTGTAATGCAAAGCTGGGTTATATGGTCCAACCCTAGGACATCGCAATGTTAAATCGACCACCTTTTTTCATATATTTGGAGTAGCTTTGGAGTACTCCTACTCCTCTTTGGACTAGTCTTTACATGCATGTATAGACTAGTCCCATTATCTGCAGGGATGCCATTCAACATAACTACATACATACTTATATAAAGTGTACAATCTCAAAAATTTTGTGCTCTCTTTGTTTGTGGTTTCGCTCAAATAACAAACAATATAATTTTCCCTTGTTACTTCCCCCGCAGCATCATAAACGCAAAAAATTTTAGTTTTTATTTATTGTTCTACGTGGAACATCTTTATATATTTATAGTCTTTGCTTACACTCTTGAAAGTATACGAATACAACAAAAAATATAAAGGACAATAAACACAAAGGAAAACAAGTAAGAGTGCTATATTCGGCTGTGCCGAATCTTATATACCCTTCACAAATACCTAAGAAAATTTAAATTAAAAATAAACTTTTTAAACATTACTGCTGCAGATCTACCAATGAGTAGACATAAGCACCAATAAAATGCTGGAATACAAACTGGCTTTAGATATAAAAGTTATCAATTTTTTTTTTTGAAAACCCAGCACTTCTCCTTAGGTAGGTTTATTTAGCAATCGAATAATTAAGTTATTTTCGGACCCAGCAAAAAAGACATGCAAAAGAAATAGTTAATGCATGGGTTCAATTTAGGTGCAAAACGCAAGATTTTAACACAGGCGTGTCATTGACGACCATGGGTTCACATTTAACAAAAATGCACGTCATTGAAATGAGTGCTTAGAACCCATAAAAGTTCCCTGATTCGATGACGTTTTTTACAAAACCAAAAAAACCTTGTCGCAGCCAGGATACGAACCTTGCTGTTAAGACTGTCCAGACACACTCTCTACCACCGAGCTATTGTACTCTTTTTATTTGGTGGAGACACAATTTGTTTTATGACAATGTGTCAAAGCGTTGATTTAATTCTGTTTTTACATACATTTGTGCCAATTTCGTGTGGATATTTATTCCAATGTTAATTACCCAGTAATATTGCATGCGTTTTTGATGAAAGCATGAAACACTATTAAATTTTTAACGCATTAATTTTTTTTGCTGGGGAAAACATTTTAAATTTATCATTTGCAATGATAGGTATACATACGAGTACTTAGATACAAACATTCATGTAGGCAAAGACTATAAATATAAAGATGTTCTACGTCATAGATGTTCAGCCCATACAACAATTGTTTGAAAAAAATTCATACACATTTGTTACGCTCTTTTAAAAACTCATTCATTCATCGTTGAGCAAGCGACGAAAACACATGCGTAGGAGTATCGTCATTTTTTTCAGGAATTTATTAAGCATTGTTGTTGGTTTTTGTTGAACAAAGCACAGTAAACACACACGATTCAATTACAATTGAACACACAAAAAACAAAGTAAAAAAAATAAAAGCTACACGTCTACGAAATGAGATGTGAACGGTATTTTATGATAAATGATGCTTTTCAATGCTTTTTATGCTACAAAATATTTAAGGCTGGAAATGAAAACGTTTTGAAAAGACATTTTTATTCATATCATTATGAAATTTGTTTTAGGTGTTTGCCAATATGTTTGCTGGGAGTTAGGGTTGCGAGAGCGAGCCCTAAAACATCTCATTTTTATTTTTGATCATCTATGTTCTACGTCCATACATTGTACTGTCAGTGCTTAATTTGCTGGTGGATTTTCTACTAAATCCATGTGTTTCAAAGCGAGTATTTTATTTTCTCAGAGCACTTATTATTCTCATGGCTTTGCTATTCATCTGCATATGCATACATGTATGTATGTGTGCCTTTGCATGCATAAGTTTGAATGGATGTGTGTATTTTTCCTAAAGCAAAGAAAAAAATATACACAAACAAAAAGAACTTGTGTTTTCGCACATATGCATATGTATATGGACATAAGCTACGTAGAACTTAATGTTGCCGATTGTTTATTTGTATGGCAAAAATATGTATTTTATTGTTGTACTTTTGCAAATACATGGATTCGCACCGAATATAAATTTACCATTATTTGAATTTAATATCAGTGCTCAAAAACTGACAGCAGAAAAACAAAAGTTTCAATTAATATGCTATTGCTTTGATTAATGAACGGTATTGCGATTTATTTACCTGGTGCAGTGTGTATTTTTCACAATCACACTTGCATGACTTGTTTCCAACCCTTAAAAATAAATGTTTTAGCATGTAGGAATTAAGTTTTTAGCAATAAAGACCATAAAATTATTTGTAAGAATAGCATAATTGTGGTTTTACCACTACGGGTGCAATAAAATGCACGTGTGTACTGCTGTCTGCATATCCCAAGTTTTGTGATTAAAGCACATATATTTTGCTGAGGCAGGTATATTGGAAAAACCCACATACTTTAAAAAAATATCTCTGGTAAGCATTTTTTAATTTTATTACTTGCATTTTTTATTGAAAGACACTTGTTACTTTATTTTTCCTGATTAAGTCATAAAACATTTTTTTTTATATATTCAATTAGTAAAAGAAAAATTTGCATATGACAATTATTTACCTAAATAAATCATAAAACGTTGTGTATGAAGTGAAATTTTCTTATTCTACATCTTAACCCGTTGAAGATTAGGCAAAAATTCTACTGTACTACTGCTTCACAGTGAATATATTGTGCTTGAAAATATAATCTAGTGTGAAATTAAAAAAGTCTTAGTAATTAAATAAGTAAAAAATATCATAATGAGCGAACTAACTGAAATTAAACAAAAGAAGTTATCGCTTATAGCAGGCAATAAGTGTTGTTTGCCTCATTGTGGCAGATCCAAATGAAGTTTTCCAAACTTAAAAATCTTTCGTTTTCCATATTCCAATGACATATTGCTTAAAGCGTGGATAGAAAAGTGCAACTTTGATGAAAGCTTTTTGGAAAGATCGCGGACATTATATATATGTGAAAGACACTTTCCGTCAGAAAATATAGGAAAGAAATACTTGAAGTGCGACGCAGTACCAACTTTAAACTTGACTGATGACTCAGATATAGAAAAAGAAAACTGTTTATTAAGTGAAGATGTTGCTTTACCCTTATTTAGAAGTCCGCCTCATAAGCCCAAAAGATCGGAATCACCATCGTTTTGCACAAATTGTTATAAAAGTTGTAAAAATTACGAATTTTATAAAAATAAATATTTTACAATATTTAAAAAACTGAAGACTGTTTCGCAAGACAAACTTAAATTAAAGAAAAAATCAGAAAGTTTCCAAAAAATAAGGATAAAAACATTAGAAAGCAAAATAATGAATACGAAATCTATTGAAGCCGAAGTTGATGAGTTAAATATAAAAGCGAACGAAAAAACTTTTTGCAAAATGCCGTGTGGATGTAAAAAAACCAGCGAAAGTTTTGTCATATCCTTCAGAAATGTTTGTTCACGCTACAAATTATGATAAAGAAACAGATTTTGGAAGTTTGTGTGTTCCATCAGACTGATTTTTTGCAGTGTGTAAGATTCACATAAAAGTTTTTGAAAATCATTTTTCTAAGTCCGAAGAAATAAAAACATAAAAAGATTATTGTTGAACAATGCGTAAATTGTACCAAAAATACAATATATTCCTTTTGGTTTGATGAGAGCAACGTATGCTTTAAGCACAGGATGGAGATGATTAATTTATTAGTTCTTACACTGCTAAGAAAATATTCGTCGTGGGAAACATATAAATTCCAATCAACAAGCACTGAAAAACTCAAAATTTTAAAGCAATAAAAAAAAATATTGTAAGTATACAATTCAGATTTCTAAATCAAATAATTATATGTAGTTCGGTGCGAATCAACTTATTTTTAATTTTACAACAATAAAACACGTATTTTTACTCTACAATAACACAATCGGTCGCATCGGCTTTACGTAATTTATTTGCACATCAATATATCAAAACAAGAAACTTCTTTTTGTAATTTCATATTTTTTCTCGTACTGACTCTGCTTTGAACAAGAAATATAACCACACACACACACAAATTTATCTATAAGCATCATTTATGTGTGTGCATACATTGTATGCCATTCAACATTACTACATACATACTTATATAAAGTGTACAACAAGGCACATTTACTACAGGTACATGCATTAGAGAAAACAGTGTGGCAACTCTGTGCTTCTCACATAGTTTTACAAAGTAATTGTCAAAAAATTGTATGCATCAAACAAGGCACAAAAGTAATTGTCAAATGAATTCTTCGTTATAAACGTGTAAACAAAAAATCAGCGGATGAGCAATTTGCCCAATGCATGTACCTGTTTGATATGCCTTGGTGTACAATCTCAAAAATTTTGTGCTCTCTTTGCTTGCGGTTTCGCTCAAATAACAAACAATATAATTTTCCCTTGTTACTAGGGCTGTGTCGTTCATGAACGAACGAGTAAAATTGAACGAATCACTCAAATGAACGAAGTGAGCCGGTCATTTTACTGAGCTGTTTTGGTTCAGTAGTACTGACACATAAAAATAAATTGAACGAAATGAACGACCGATGACCGAGCGCACTTGGCTCTTTTTTTTGGTTTGTTTTGCTTTTTCATCGTTCATGTGGGATTTTTTTTGTCATTTTCTCTTTTTCATTTGCCTTTTTGTCTACTTTTAGTAACAGTGTTACCATTATGAATTTTTTAAACTGCTTTAACTTCTCACATACGTAATTAAGTTATTTTCGCTCCAGCTTTTTGACTTTTATTCATTTGCCGTAGATTTATTTACCAGCAGAGACTTAATAATGGCAAAATAAAAACACGTCTTGAACACTTCTTAATGCTATTAATATTTTCCAAATTCCTTATTTTATGTCACACAAAAAAATACTTTAATATTGCAAAAAAAATTTACTTGCTGATTTTTCCTTTGTATTATTTTGTTTGTTTTGATCATTTTGCCAAAAAATAACAAAAACATTGCATTTGTCTCTTTTTTTTTACCGAATCAACTGTTTGTTTTTTCATTCGTTCTTTTTCTTGAAAAGAGCGGATGAACGAACTCGTTCTTTTTTACAAAATGAACGAAAATGAGCGGTCACTTAAATGAACGATTTGGCACAGCTCTACTTGTTACTTCCCCCGCAGCATCGTTAAACGCAAAAAATTTTAGTTTTTATTTAATGTTCTACGTGGAACATCTTTATATATTTATAGTCTTTGCCAAAGACTACAAATATATAAAGATGTTCCACGTAGAACAATAAATAAAAACTAAAATTTGTTGCGTTTAATGATGCTGCGGGGGAAGTAACAAGGGAAAATTATATTTTTTGTTATTTGAGCGAAACCACAAACAAAGAGACACAAAATTTTTGAGATTGTACACTTTATATAAGTATGTATGTAGTAATGTTGAATGGCATACAATGTATGCACACACATAAATGATGCTTATAGATAAATTTGTGTGTGTGTGTGGTTATATTTCTTGTTCAAAGCAGAGTCAGTACGAGAAAAAATATGAAATTACAAAAAGAAGTTTCTTGTTTTGATATATTGATGTGCAAATAAATTACGTAAAGCCGATGCGACCGATTGTGTTATTGTAGAGTAAAAATACGTGTTTTATTGTTGTAAAATTAAAAATAAGTTGATTCGCACCGAACTACATATAATTATTTGATTTAGAAATCTGAATTGTATACTTACAATATTTTTTTTTATTGCTTTAAAATTTTGAGTTTTTCAGTGCTTGTTGATTGGAATTTATATGTTTCCCACGACGAATATTTTCTTAGCAGTGTAAGAACTAATAAATTAAGCATCTCCATCCTGTGCTTAAAGCATACGTTGCTCTCGTCAAACCAAAAGGAATATATTGTATTTTTGGCACAATTTACGCATTGTTCAACAATAATCTTTTTATGTTTTTATTTCTTCGGACTTAGAAAAAAGATTTTCAAAAACTTTTATGTGAATCTTACACACTGCAAAAAATCAGTCTGATGGAACACACAAACTTCCAAAATCTGTTTCTTTATCATAATTTTTAGCGTGAACAAACATTTCTGAAGGATATGACAAAACTTTCGCTGGTTTTTTTACATCCAAACGGCATTTTGCAAAAAGTTTTTTCGTTCGCTTTTATATTTAACTCATCAACTTCGGCTTCAATAGATTTCGTATTCATTATTTTGCTTTCTAATGTTTTTATCCTTATTTTTTGGAAACTTTCTGATTTTTTCTTTAATTTAAGTTTGTCTTGTGAAACAGTCTTCAGTTTTTTAAATATTGTAAAATATTTCTTTCTATAAAATTCGTCATTTTTACAACTTTTATAACAATTTGTGCAAAACGATGGTGATTCCGATCTTTTGCGCTTATGAGGCGGACTTCTAAATAAGGGTAAAGCAACATCTTCACTTAATAAACAGTTTTCTTTTTCTATATCTGAGTCATCAGTCAAGTTTAAAGTTGGTACTGCGTCGCGCTTCAAGTATTTCTTTTCTATATTTTCTGACGGAAAGTGTCTTTCACATATATATAATATCCGCGATCTTTCCAAAAAGCTTTCGTCAAAGTTGCACTTTTCTATCCACGCTTTAAGCAATATGTCATTGGAATATGGAAAACGAAAGATTTTTAAGTTTGGAAAACTTCTTTTGGATCTGCCACAATGAGGCAAACAACACTTATTGCCTGCTATAAGCGATAACTTCTTTTGTTTAATTTCAGTTAGTTCGCTCATTATGATATTTTTTACTTATTTAATTACTAAGACTTTTTTAATTTCACACTAGATTATATTTTCAAGCACAATATATTCACTGTGAAGCAGTAGTACAGTCGAATTTTTGCCTAATCTTCAACGGGTTAAGATGTAGAATAAAAAAATTTCACTTCATACACAACGTTTTATGATTTATTTAGGTAAATAATTGTCATATGCAAATTTTTCCTTTACTAATTGAATATGTAAAAAAAATGTTTTATGACTTAATCAGGAAAAATAAACTAAGAAGTTCTTTCAATAAAAAATGCAGGTAATAAAATTAAAAAATGCTAACCAGAGATATTTTTTTAAAGTATGTGGGTTTTTCCAATATACCTGCCTCAGCAAAATATATGTGCTTTAATCACAAAACTTGGGATATGCAGACAGCAGTACACACGTGCATTTTATTGCACCCGTTGTGGTAAAACCACAATTATGCTATTCTTACAAATAATTTTATGGTCTTTATTGCTAAAAACTTAATTCCTACATGCTAAAACATTTATTTTTAAGGGTTGGAAACAAGTCATGCAAGTGTGATTGTGAAAAAAACACACTGCACCAGGTAAATAAATCGCAATACCTTCATTAATCAAAGCAATAGCATATTAATTGAAACTTTTGTTTTTCTGCTGTCAGTTTTTGAACACTGATATTAAATTCAAATAACGGTAAATTTATATTCGGTGCGAATCCATGTATTTGCAAAAGTACAACAATAAAATACATATTTTTGCCATACAAATAAACAATCGGCAACATTAAGTTCTACGTAGCTTATGTCCATATACATATGCATATGTGCGGAACACAAGTTCTTTTTGTTTGTGTATATTTTTTCTTTGCTTTAGGAAAAATACACACATCCATTCAAACTTATGCATGCAAAGGCACACATACATACATGTATGCATATGCAGATGAATAGCAAAGACATTAGAATAATAAGTGCTCTGAGAAAATAAAATACTCGCTTTGAAACACATGGATTTAGTAGAAAATCCACCAGCAAATTAAGCACTGACAGTACAATGTATGGACGTAGAACATCTTTATATTTATTTATAGTCTTTGTCTTTGGTATGGACGTAGAACATCTTTATATTTAGAGTCTTTGCTCATGTGCAAATACGAACTCTGTATAAAACATAATTCACAATTACTAAATACATAAATATATACTTATGTATGTATATAACGTACCATTTACACATGAAACTACCCTGCAGAAAACATGGGGTTAAGAGTCCGCAAGTCACCACTTTTGCCGACTATTTTGGTGACATTGTCAACAGAGCGTCTATTAATAATGGTTTTAATGCGTACAAAACATTTTTTCAGATACACACAACTATGCTTCTTCTTAATGTTTTATTGGTTTGTTTAAAATGAACGTGACGTCAAGCAAAATTTAAGTGTTTATAAAAATTATCTTAAGAAATATAATTATAAGGTTAATATATATGTATATGTAAATGTATTTAACAATAATTAAAAATATAATACACAAAAAAAATAAAACAACAATCAATATTGTGAAAATTTAAGAGTTTTAAGTGAAAGGTGCCAATTATGGAAATTTTGACCCTGTGGAAGATTTTGTACCATCAGGTGAAGATTTGTCACATTTTAAGATCCATACGTAAGTGTTTGACTTTACTACTTCGGCGGAACATACAATTTTTAATTTTAATATACATACATACATATGTATGCAGTGTTGCCAGAAAATGATGATGAGAGAATGGTAAATCGGTAAAAAAATTCTGCTAAAATGTTCTAAAGAAAAAAAAGTATAATGCCAGATTTAAATGTAGATAAAATTATTGAAATGGTTTTGAATTTCATGTTTATACAAACTTATTAGTATTTGCAGGTATTTTTAGAGCACATACAAATATAAAATAGTTCATAATTGATGTTTTTTTTTAAATGTTACAATTACCTTTAAAAAATTTTTAGCGCACTAATAATCCCAAAATATTATTTTAATTCAGTAAAATATTTTTTTAATTATAAATACATTGAAATTGATTATTGAGGGTTTAGTTGGATCCCATGCGCATTTCACTGTTGCTAGTGCAGATCATCAGGGAACCTTTAGCCTGCAATACATTTATGAGAAAAATCCTTTATACAGAAGAATTTTTTTAACAAATTAAAATTTTTTATTTTCAACAAATTCTGCCTGAAAGCATCTAGCAGAATTTTTTGAAAGTTGAATGCTTTTTAACTAATAAAAATGCCAGATCTGGCAGTGAAAATGCTAAAATTCCTGCAGGTGGTGACAGTGTCTATAGTGAATCAGTACAGTTTTACTACGGACATCGAGCGAGGAAATATCGGTATTGTAGACTAGAGGCCCTAAAATTTACTAGTGAATCTTTGGTGCTAATGTCTCCATGTGGTCCCAAAAAAACTACTTAGTCAGTAGTGCTACAGTCTAGTGGTGGATTTTCAATGACAAGCTAATGTTAAATGTCAATAGGCGATTATATTGGCTGGGGTACACCTGGTCAGTAGTGCTACTATCAATGTCAGTAGTAAATCACTACATTTTCACTATTCGCATTTTCTGCAGGGTAATTGCAAGAAAGTAGCAATACAATCAAATTTTTTCACTACGACACTCACATTGTTTTTAATTTCCAGTCAGATTTCAACGAAATTTTCAAGAAAGTAATTTTTTGAAGTTTTCAGAAAGTGAAATGAAAAAAGATTAACAGTGTTACCCACTTTAAAGATTTGTACAAATATACAGGATTGTGAAAAATATTTATTATAAATTATGCTTAGTTTGTATAAATATTTAACGAATTATAATATCTTATGTTCAAATATACATGCAGACGACAATTCATGCCTTTTTGAAATAATAATATTATTAAAATATTAACAAAAATATTTATACCCAACTTATTGCCCAATAAATTTTGTGTAGGTGATATTCTGGGTAACACTTATTAAGTATTAAACAAAACAATTTCTTACAACTTTACCTTTCGACGACATTTTTAAAATGAACTTTCACTTTCCTATGAAAACGAACAAGAAATTTCCATGAAAGTTACTCAATTCATTAAAATTTTCATTCATAATACATATACAGAAATTTCAAGAAAGTACTTTTATGTGTAAATGTAGCGTAAGCAAAAACAAACCAAAAAGCTTTAAAAAATAATTGAAAAAATTTACCTGTAACAAACATTAATTCTTCATTTAAATATATAAGTATTTATCTTCCAAATTAGATTATTTAAAAATTTAATAATCCGAACGGCTAAGTATTTTTGATTATGCCACTTTCTAAATAAGCAGCGCATTTATTTTATATGTAAATTAATTTTAAATACATATGTATGTATGTGTTGGAATTTTTAAATAAGATTAGAATTAATACATTACTGCCTAATTCATAAAACATAATTTTGTTTTATAAAAGGTTTGTAACAACTTTTGTATGGCAAACTGTTTTACAAGCCTGTTGGAAAAAATTTTTTTTTATGAATAAGAGTCTTAATACTTAATATTAATACAATTTGAAAGTATGAATTTTCTATCATTAATTGGATATTTAAAAATGTTGGTATCAAAGCACATTTACCAGGCAGTACCGAAGACATACTAGGTATTTTTTGCAAATCTAAATTCATCGGAAACTTCAAAAATTGTTTACGAAAAAGAAATTTAAAAAAATTTCAACATGAAAAATATTTTATTAAAAGATTATTGTAAACAAATTTAAAAATATGAATAAATTATTGAAAAAATTGGGAAAACGTTGCAAATTTTGTTAGTGGTAGCTGCCGAGGAGAAATTTTTTCAACTTTATGTTAATAATTTTAAATTTTATTTTGTTAAACTAATTCTATTTTCGACATTTTGAATCAACTAAAAATTCATGTTGTTTTTTTCATTGTTGTATTTTTGTAATCTTGATATTACCTGGAAATTAATGTGCATTGGTGAGTATGTTATGTATGTTTGAATCGTAATTTTAAGTACATATTTATTTGCAATATCACTGTGCAACAGTGAAAAATCCAGACGGTCTTGACATTATAGGTTCGACAGCACTACCAAAGGGTTATTAAAAGCCCAATACCCCGTTTGGCGATGTTGGAGTGCAATGTTTTTATGTGCCTCCAAAATTTCGAAAATCAGTGCGCGCTCAAAAAAATGGTATCATCAGTTTTTGGCAAACAGATAATTCAGACTTGGTGGTAGCTATATAATTTAGTTAAGAGTCTACGAACCAACTTTTGTTAACATCTTATGCCAAAAAAATTGTTTTTTCGTGAATTTTTTTCATTTGCAAAAATTAAAGAATTTTTTTTCACTTTTTTCAGAATAACTTACAGAGACTTGTAATTTTTTCTAACAATATTTGACAAAGTTGTAGCTACGGTAAAGCTGGACAGATTTTGTGAACATATCAATATAATCTGAACGTGTTCACTAACAATGCTTTGCAAAGCAACAACAAAACCTTAAAATACGTAAATTTGCAACACAAGATAGAAGGAACTAGTAATAAACGAACATTTTAAAGGCACAAAGTGGTCTTAGTGAGGTGTTTAGGGTGCCTAGACATTTTCAGATTATATTGATATGTTCACAAAATTTGTCCACCTATACCACATCTACAGTTTTGTCAAAAGTTGTTAGCAAAAACATAGGAGTCCCTGTAAGTTATTCTGAAAAAAGTGAAATCAAATTTGTTACCTAATTTTTTCAACAAAAGAAGTGCACGAAGATAATATGTTTTTTTGGCATAAAATGTTACCAAGATTTGTTTGGTAGACTCTTAGTTACATTATTGGCATATATAGTCTAGAGGTACCACCAAGTCTGAATTAGCTATTGGCCAAAAACTGATGACATACTTTTTTGAGGGCGCACTGATTTTTTAAATCTTAGAAGGCCCAAAAAAATTGGTCATCAAAATCGTCAAACTGAGTACAGTATACCCCTTGTAATTACCCATCGGTTAAATACCTTTATCGCTTATTCACCCCAAATATTGAATCCCCGTTTTTTACACTAATTTTCACACAAAATTCCACGCTTAATTGAGTTTCGTTTAATTACCCATTTAGGGTAATTACACAAAAATATTTTACCCGAAAATGAAATTTTCCTTGAAATATCTTCGTTTATATGCTCAAACATACATATATATGTACCTATTTACGAAACTCTGTAATCAAATTTATTTTGTGGTACAGAAATGCGTTTATGTCCATGTACATATTAGATACATATTGCTTATTGCAATAGACATAACTCCAAAATTCTACTTTTGCAGAAAATGAGCATAAGTTTTCAATTTACGTAGAACTCTTTCGGCCTTATGTATAAGAAAAAATTGGCATGAATATATTATTTTCTCAAAAGGTGAGTGTAAGAATCTTTTATTTCAAATTTTTACAGAAGGTTAAATATGATATAACGATTTTTTCTGCATTATTATCTCCAAAAACGCATATTTTAGATATGTCTATGTGGTAGCAATGGAACCATGTATAATTACATATCGCTCATTTACTCAAGAACGTCATAACTCAGTTTGACAGAAAACGAGTTTGAAGTTTTCAATTTACACACAAAAAGCATGGTCATTTTAGCATTTTTGAAGCTAAATTTAAATTTTTTTTGATGATTTAGCATTTTCTGTGGTATTTTTCAATTATTTATTTAGCATTTTCTATCATTTAAAAAACTATAACCTATTCAATTTTAAGCAATATAATCTATGCCATTTCGGGTATATTATTAATTTTCACGTGTAATAATGTTAGCGTTAATCTGCGTTCTTTCTTAAGACCTACAAATGTTGTAATACAAGTAAAATAGATGTGAAAATATATGTTTTCACAACTGTTTCACTTCAACTTTATTCGTTCATCCATTTTTCATAACCATTCTACAATTAATTGAGTATATCAATAAAATAACAATAAAAGTAAAAAAAAAAACGCAAAGAATATGAAAATCGAATAATATTGCTTGTTTTAAAGGCTTTTGTTTGATAAAAGCCTCAATTTATTATGTTTTTATATGCAATTCTCAATAACATATTAAGAGCTTTACTATAAACATATGAAGTATTTTTTAGCTCATTTCAAAAACTTTGATTTGAAGTCTACTGATGAATCGCTTAAGCAGGATCAAAATGTATATAGGCGGTGGTTATCTAACAAGGAAAAATTCCTCACATATTATAGCGATAATTTGAACAACTATTCTGATAACGAATATTCATTTTTAATATGTACTTGATGATACTATATGTATATAAAATTTTGTGAATATAAGAATTTGAAATCTTATTTTTTGATATTAAGAAAACAAGTAAAGACCTGAAAAGCTGTTTTTCGAAAATTAATAAATGTATATGATATTAAAAATAACGAACGAAAAAAGCTCTGTTTACGTCAAATTGGAATAGATGAAGCTTTAAATTTTTCTTTTAAGCATGACTTTTTGAAAGTTATTGTTTATAAACGAAACAAAAGCGAGAAAAATTGCTTATGTTTTCCAAGAACTGTTTGTAACTTAATATCATTGTTTTGTTTTTAATACTCTTTACGTTCAATAAATAATTCATTATTGTTTAAGAAATTGAGTTTCCTTCATAGGAAGTAAGAATTTATAAGACAATATGTGCAGAAATTGGAAAAATTAAAACTTTTAAAGAAAATATTGTCTTAAAAAGAAGTATTAAATTTTAGCATTATTTTTCAGCTCTTAAATTATTTTTTTTTAGCATTTTTTAGATTTTTTTGAAGTCAGTTTAGATGCAAAAATTTTTTGGATATGGTCACACTGCACACAACTTAATGGATAAGGATTAACAGTCTAATTTATAAAAAATATTTGAGGTTTATTACAGGTTTGTTTGACAAATTTCCCATAGAAATATGTATGTCAAATAAGCGCTTAATAAACCTGAAATATTTTTTATGAATAAGGCAGTAAGAAATTATTCCTGCAAAAAGAAAATTTTATTTCTCTCTCAAGAGTTGAGTAAACATGATACTAGTATGAAATTTTTACACAATATAAAGAACGATATGAGGATTAATTCTGTATCACTTAGTCAAAAATTCCATTTTTTGAGTTATGACGTTCTTTGAGTAAATGGGCGTTGTCTACGTATGCATGCTCCTGTTTTGTTTTTTGGTTTCTTGTTCCTTATTAATTTTTTGTGATATAAATTATTTTTGTTATTCAATAAAATATTTTCAATCTTATTCTGCGTTTCAGTTACGTTCCCGCATTCAGATCTGCATGGATCGAAAAATGGTATTCTGCAAAAAAAACTGAATCAAAAGAAAAAGAAGAGAAGAGTATGTTTAACCCAGCTGCTTTGCTATGAAATGTGTGAAATAGGAACAGAAAAAAAGCAATTTTGCAAAAAAAAAATTTAGCAAAAAGTTAAATTTAGTGCAAAGAACAGTGATTTATCAATTAAAATAAATAATAATTAAATGTGAAAATGTTTATTAAAAAAATTCTTGCAATTTTAAGTACAGATATATTAATAAAAACAGTTAAGCAAGAGGTATTTGTGGCCAAACTTATCCAGTGTAAACAATCCTGTCGCGCCGGAGATGATATTTTAATTTTTTATACATAATTGTAACACAAAAATAAAGTTTATTTGTTTAACCCCCTGTTTCTACAACCCAGACGATTAACTTGGATTATGGAAAGCACTAAATTTTTGAAGTTTTCCGTTAGCATTAAATAGGTACATTGTTCTACCTGTAATAAATTAAATAAAAATCGCATTTCAGTGCAAAAAAAAATTAAATTGTGTAGTTTATTAATTGAACCTTCTTTTACATTCAATACTCACATTTTATTTTGAATTAATCCAGTGTTAAAAAAGCTGCAGTCGAAATAGCAAGTCTTAAAATTGTGCTATTTCATCTACTTTTTATTTTTTGACTGCCCAATCACTACATGTTGCTCATAGTTCTGCTACTGAAATTCAAAGAGTCGTAGTCGAAGTTAATACAATAAACGAATAGATATACACAAGATAGAGTTGTGTCCAACGGCTCTTTTGAACTAAAATGAACTGTTGGACACAAGACCGGACAAAAACATCAATGTAAATTAAATGGTTTTGAAACAACTTTTGAATCGAAAGCTCTCAAACTAGTTCAAAAAGAGCTGTTGGACACAACTCTACAACAAGAGCTTCAGCTGTCGACATGTTCGTACAGTTTTCGGTATGACTGACTACAGCTTTAAATAAATGCGAAGTTAGTCCATATTTACACTATGCAAGTCTTATTGCTAAGCTGATTAGTTTGTTAGGAAAGAGAGAAATTAGTTTAATTGGACTACAAAGACAAAATCAGCATAGACAACACCCTGCCGCCTTGTTGCCATGCTGTCTTCAAAAGAATCACTCTCATATAAACATGTGTATTCTATCCTTGCCATTTTGTAGTCGGTAGCCTGCTGTGTTGAATGTGTTTAATGCATCAATAGCATATTTAATCGCTTGCTGTAAGAAATGTTGTTGTTGTTTGTTTTACTATTGTATTTTTACATACAGGAAAAAACACTCATACACACGCAAAACACACACACATTAGTTTGTTGGAGAGAGAGACGAGGGGAAAAGAAACTTTACTGTTCTCCTCGTTTCTCTCTCCATCAAACTAATCAGCTTAGCAATAAGACTTGCATAGTGTAAATATGGACTTAACGAAGCAGAAATGTTTGTGCGTGTGTGTGTGTGTTTTGCGTGCAACAAGGCGGCAGGGTGTTGTCTATGCTGATTTTGTCTTTGTAGTCCAATTAAACTAATTTCTTTTGGCTACAATAAGAAAATTCAGTGTTGCCAGTATAATAAAAATTTTGAATTCATGTTATCGTACACTTATTTCATATTATTTAACAGAAACAATATCCAACAATACCATGTAAAGCATAAATTGATTCATTTTTATACTTTTACGTCATATAAGTACATTTTGAAAGAGTAATTTAATTTTTATATATGCGAAATATTTTAAGGTGGCAATACTGAACTATGTATTTATACTTCAATGTGATGTACCGATGGTGCTGCTGCCGTGTCCAAAATAATTAAGTAGCTGGCTACGAGGCGAGAAATGCTGCTACCAGCATTTGAAGTCGTGTGTTCGTGTAGCCTGCTGTGGTGAATGTGTTAATGCATACTGCATGAAACTGCAAAATCAAAAAAACAAACAAAAAACACACAACATCTCTACTACGGTAACTTCCGAATTTATTTAAAGCAGCATTCAGACAAACAGAAAACTTGTCGAACATGTCGACAGCTGAAGCTCTTCGTTGTGTTAACTTCTACAGCGACACTTGAATTTTCAGAAGCAGAAGTATGAGCAGAAGCAAAAGAAAATACTCAAATGAGAAGTTTTTTTTAAGCTAAACAAACAAAAATTGAAAACGCTTCGTCACTAAAATAACGACTTACTAAAACGTAGTTACGATCGAAATGCAGAATACATAGAATCGAAAGAGAAATTGAAGAACGGAACGCAGAATACCAAAGTTGCCCAACGGAGAACATTTCGATTCAGATCGAAACGCAGAATTGTAGTTAAAAAATACATGCATACATACATTTCATTTGGACTAATTATGCATGTGCATACCACAGTGAGTTCGGATAAATGTATTTTTAAAGGTATTTAAGAATATTATCATTATTACCTATATGTATATGAGGTAATTTAACGTCATCGCTTTAATACCTTTCCCGGATAATTATCAGGATTGATGAGATAATTAACCGCGTTTTACTACCCTTTGATAGCACTATCGAACCTATAGTGTCCACTCCGTGTTTTTTTTTCAAGTCTTTATTTGTTGCATAGTGTAATAAGTAATTATTATTTTTTTTGCATTTTTATTTATAAGCTAAATTGTTTTCTATCAAATTTCTATTTAAATCGTAACTTTAAATATTAAAACCCGGTGCGTACTTCTTATGGAATTTCACATTTGTAAATTTACATTTATGTCTACACGAAATATGATAGTGTAGTCTTTTGTGTAGAGTTGTGTTTGCGTACAGACAAATTCATTTAGTTTTTAACATTCAAAACACAAAAACATTAAAAATTAAGTACAATTTGTCAAAAATAAGAAATTTCTAGAATTCCGTGAGCAAACAATTATATGGACACTAATTTTTGTTTCAGTTGACTGAAAGAAGTCCTCACTTATAGTTGTAACATGTAAATTTCTTTATGAATTTTGAAAACGCAAGAACTCCGTACCAGCTTTAAAGTGAAAATTAATTTTTTTAGTATATACAGGCCTAGTTTTTGTAAATATGAAAATTTTAGTTTAGGAATATTCATTGAAGAAACTGTAACAAAATTTAAATTGTTTTTGTTTTCAATATAAATTCGGAACGGAACGTTTTTTACTTTCTTTCTAAAAACGTGCGGTACATTTCATTTTTATTTTTTGAGAATCAAATTTATTTACAATTCAACAATAAATTAAACGTTTTAAGACTCTTTCATTGCATGTTGGCATTATTGCTTTCCATAGTATTATTGGCAGCATTTAACATTGCGGATGACACTTCCTTCATTGATTCAACCTTAGCTACTATCTTAAGAGCAGGACCCAATTTCATGCCCATTGCATTAACCAAGTGATTTTCTTTTAGAAGAAGCAAGGCCTGACCATCAATTTCTTGTTGCTCGAAATCGTCAACATAATCACTGCAACCTGGAAGATTCTTAATAAATTCGCAAACATCGGATACCGCCCAATTGGCCATTTGCGACTGTTGTTCTACAACTGGTGCGCTTGTGGCCGCAGCCAGTGTCGTCAATGGAGTTGTTTCATTAACTACAGGTTGATATGATGCTGATGCTAGTGGTTGTTGTATTTGTGTTGCTGTAATCATTGACAAGTTCTGAATTATCGTACTGTCAGTTTGTTTTCTGTCAACTATTCCACTGGCTCCTGCTGAAGCTATCGTTGAATTACTTATTTCCATGTGATTGACGCTATTGGAATCATTTATATTGTTAACATTTGCATTGTTCATATTTTCAATTTGCTGTTGGTGTGACTGCTGCTGTTGGTGTTGCTGCTGCTGAGCTTGTATAACTTGTTCGCCAATAGAAGCTTTAGCATGGCGAGCACATGCTTGTGAACAGAAACGTTTCTTTTTCAGTTTAGTTTTATGTTCTGGTTTTCCACATTGTTCACACGCCACCATATCATGTGGTATAGGACTACTGCATAAATTATTATTGCTGTTAGTATTATTGGAGGTATCATCCAAAGCTTGTTTCTTCTCTGTAATTTATAAAATAAAATTATAAAAATTATAGCTGCTTTTGCTGTCATTTTATTTTATATTCAAAAATCTATAAGAATTATATATAAGAAATGACAAAGTACATATATTTATTTGGCATTCAGTCTTTAATACCCATATTCCAATCGTCAACATCGACGTCACGTCAATACAATACAAAAGAAATGGCGCCTGTCTACTCATTGCCGAAAACAACTGGCGGCTATTGACACGCTCGTGCTATTTTCTAGACCTTAGGGAACAGAAATAGACTATCAATAGTACAAAATTGATCCCCAGACCGACTAGACAAGCCCCAATTTTTTGCTATTGTATTGACGTGACGTCGATGTTGACAACTGAAATATGGGTGATTATGTGTATTGAATTTATATGAAAATAAAAATATTGTATGAAGTTTATACTAGATTTTACTGAAATGTGATCGTTTACACATAAATTTGCGAAAGAAACTATAAATTAAGAGTGAGTAAATTGACAGTTGTTGACTGATAGTTTGCGAATTTTTAATTAATAAATTTAGTAGATGAGAAAAACATATGGTTCAATAAAATAAACAAACAAAAGTAAGCTAACAAACGGAAAAAAATTTGAATAAAAGCCTTTAAAAGAATAAAGGCTGAATTAAAATTTCAACAAAAACTGAAAATAATTATTTTCAAGGTGAAACCAATTAAAGAACAATAACACTCTTCTGCAAAAATAAACAAATAAAAAATCGGGAGCAAAAACTTCATTATGTGATTTTAATGGACTTTTGTGTGCTGAATTCAAATCTATTCACAGATTGTATCTGTATCTCGAGATTTTCCGTTATAAAGAAAAAAAAGGATGTTACATCACATAATTTGCATTTACTCGAGAACCAATTCTTCGGTTAAATAAAAAAAAATACACGTAAGTATAGGCCACAAATTGACCTTTACATTACGCCCTCATTCATTTTTTAACAGTCTTATAGTTTTTAGATATTCAGAAAGTTTTATAAAAAAAAATTTTTTTCCAAAAAATTTAAGACTCATTATTATATTGGTAATGGGGACATGAGTCCAAGTTTGGGAATTCAAAACAGGGTGTTTTTGGTGTTTTAAAATATGTTGGCAATTCTGTTACAAATGTGGGATTTTGGGACTTTCATGCTGAGATTTTGTGAGACTAAGGTTCCATTATTACAATTTGCCGATAGTTAAAGGCAAGATTTTGTCGGACGGATAAATGCCTTAGGGCCATTTTCACAACGAATAAAGTATACTTTAAGAGTTTTAAAACTGGTATTTCAATACAAAATAATGGTTTTAAATTCTTAAAGTTTACTTTTGTATCGTTGTGAAAAAGCATTATAAAACCTTCATTTATTATTTTTTATCCCTTAAATATTATTATTATTTATAATAATAATAAAAAAAACCGAAGTTGTAATAATGCAATGCTTTTTATCGGGCAGACGAAATCCTGCCTTTAACTATCGGCAAGTTATAAAAATGGCCCTAAGTGTGTGTGAGTTTGATTCTTTGCTTATGTGTATGTATGTATCTACCCTGTCGGAGAATGTGTGGTTGACTACAAAATAGTTAACTTATATTTAACTTTTCTTAGACTGACTAAAAGCTAACTGCAATGTCATCCAGAACAAATCTAAATTTAATTCTTAATTTGAGTACGTAATCGAATTTGGTGAGAGCCAACAAATTTATTCTCAGCTACTTTGAAACTCATTTCAGTTTTATATTAACATTTTGCTGTTATTATTTTAAATGGTACCTTGGCTGTGTAGTTAGCGATTTGAGTACACAACGTGTGATGATAAATGTTCGAACTCCAGAAAAAAATTTTAAATTTACTGACTACCAGGTGATTTAAAAAAGCCAACTTTAAGTTAGCTGAAAGTATTGCAGAGTGAGACAATTGACTACTGCCTAGGACATCGTAATGTTAAAATAGTCAGTTGATTACATTGAAAAGTAATCCAAGTGCCAGTCAGTACTAGTTGCGAAATAGTTAGCTTAAAGTTAGTTTAAAGTTAACGGAATTTCAGACAGGGTACTTGTGTGTGCAGCTTTTGTTGTTATTGTAGGGAAACGTTGTGCTTACAGTGGATTTATGGATGTAGCTGTGAATGTTTGTATATGTGTATGTATGTGTGTGCATATGTGTACGTTTTAGTACCCTGAAGGAAAGTAAAATTATACTGATTACCTATTGATGATGTCACCAGTACTACTGACAAATTATACTCCAACTAATGCTATCTACTATTGACTTTTAACACAGGCTTGTCCTACTAAATCTACCAGTAGACAGCGTCAATAGTGACTAGGTGGTTCTTGTGGGACCATATGGCGAAAATGTCAATAGTAAGATTGTACTGACTTACTATTGACGACCCCACCACACTGTGGGATATATCCGTAGTAAAACTGTACTGATTCACTATAGACGCTGTCACCACCTGCAGGAAATTGTTTGTCATTTCTATTAAATACATACATATGTGTGTATATGTAAATCAAAAATTTTATGTTTCGCCGAAGTAGTAAAGTCAAACACTTACGTATGGATCTGAAAATGTGACAAATCTTTACCTGATGGCACAAAATCTTCCACAGGGTCGAACAAAAATTTCTATAATATAGTAATTGTTTAATTTTCACATTTTCTATTCTTATACAATATGGATTCTTATTTTATTTGTTTTTTTTTGCGTATTACGTTTTTAATTATTGTTCAATACATTTATATTACCCTTTTAATTTTATTTCTTAAATAATATTTATAAACACTTAAATTTTGCATGACGCCACGTTTATTTTCAACAAACCAATAAAACATTAATATTAAGAAGCATAGTTGTGTGTATCTGAAAAAATGTTTTCTACGCATTGAAAACATTATTCATAGACGCTATGTTGACAACGTCACCAAAATAGTCGACAAAACTGATAACTTGGGGACACTTAACCAAACGTTTCCTTCAGGGTATTTAATTGTATGTTTGCCAGTATCCATTACTTTTGTTGTAGTGGCAGACAAACATTATACCCAGTAGGAAATGTCGATGGTGAAAATGTTCAGACCCGCTTTTGACTTTGTAACCAGTACTACTCTATAATTATTCCTCATGCAATGCTTTGTGCTACAGACATAGACATAGTGACTACTTACTTCTTATGGAAAAAGGAGACATACCAACCAGACAGTTAGTTACTGGTACATTTCTATAATTTCCGTGCATTCAAATGTATGTATATTCACAAGTTGTTGACAATTCCACCATAAATACGTCATATCTGTTTTCTCTCTTTCTTTTATACTGACGGATAAAAGAAAACTTATTATACTACAATTGTCACTAGAATTTTAGTGCTGACAAAATGACACTTGGTACCAGTCTGACTGCAGGGTAGTGACAAGGGAACTCTCTGTTGGTGTGTACGAGTATGTAGTGATCGTTATTTGATTGACTTTGGTTTGCTCCTCTGAGTTTTAGTTGCTTTGCGTATGTATGATTATTATTGTATGTATACCAGTGAGCTGCAATTTTCATGGTTTTTGATGATTTACTCATACAATAAAATTTTTACTCACATTTAATCACGTACAAAACATTAGACTTGTGTCCAACAGCTCTTTTGAACTAAAATGAGCTGTTGGACACAAGTCCCGTCAAAAACATCAATGTAAATGAAATGGGTTTGAAACAACTTTTGATTCGAACGCTCTCAAACTAGTTCAAAAAGAGCTGTTGGACACAAGTCTACAAAACATTCAACGTACAATAAAATCAGCATCGTTCTAATATTTGTTATTGGAATGATTGTGAGTGGAGTGATCGAACATGTTTTACTCAATTCATTCACATACATTAAATGTTTTATTCAGTTTTAATCATGCAGCAAAACTCAATGTTGAATATAATCAGCATCATAGAAACGAACGCATCGTTGGAATAATTGTGAGTGGAGTGATCGAACTTGTTTTATTCAAACTTCTATGTGAACAAGCGCTGACGTTGAATAAAATCAAAGTAGTCAAGTTCGTTCAAGTTATTTTAAAACACACACACACAAACATGTCAAACAGGGGTGGAAAATTGGAGGTTTTTTTGCTCCAATTATAAAAAAGGTGCAACATTTCGTCGGCTTGTTTCTGGTTTGCGGCACAGTATATTGAAAATACATTATGTCTGCAGCAAACCAAAAACAAGCCGACGATTTGTTTAACTACGAGTTTGAAAATTTGCTTGTTTTTATGGTTAAGCGATTGTCTATATGCATTTCGTTCCCGCTTTTTGGAACTCATCAGTAGACTTCAACCGAAAACATTTTTGAATTTAGCTAACAAACTTCGCATGTTTATAGTAAGGCTCTTAATACTATATTGAGAATCACAATATACAAACATAATAAGTTTGAAAGCCTCAAACAAAAATCTTTACAAAAGAAGCATCTTTATTCGATTGTGCATAAGAGTCTTACTATAAACATACGAAGTTTGTTAGCTAAATTCAAAAATATTTTGGGTTGAAGTCCACTGATGAGTTCCAAAAAGCGGGAACGAAATGCATATAGACAATCGCTTAACCATAAAAACAAGCAAATTTTCAAATTAAATAAATAAAGACTGTATGTCAAATATATATACTTCGGTATTTCATTTAACTATTAATAACAAAATCTTCAAAAGAACTTACATAAGGGGAACTCGTTTAACCTGTTTTATATCTCTTAAAGTTTAACCTTCTTATTTACAAAATATGTTTGATGCTTATTAAGAGCTTTGAAAATGTGCCCTATTTTCATCGATATATTTTGAACCGCTTTACCACTCGAAGATCCGATTACACATATTTATTTGTCATCTCAATACCTTGCATTTGAATACCAAGAACGACCCAATCGGACATTTCTAGCTCGAGATATGCTTGGTCAAGTGAAAAAAGGTCGAAAAAATTAAAAAATTACAATATCTCAAAAACTGTTCCATAAAAATAATTTAACCTTGAAGAAAATACATAAGGAAAATCACCTCTCATCAAATGTACATGAAACAAAATTAATTTTGTAAACTAGTGTAATTTAAGTTTATTAAAAAAATTAAACTGAATCTCAGAAATTTATATAAAATTTTTGTCTAATATTTTTCAAAAAGTTCGTAGCGACTACCTCTATTACACAGTTTCTTTACTTTTACCATCCCTGATATGAAACTCCTAAATTAAGTACACATACCCATACATACTTAAACATTGATTTGTTGGCTCTTTATAAATACAACATTCATACACAATGATTTTTTTCATTTTCACTTTTACTCTGCATCAACTACTTGATGCTGATTAGAATGAACATTTTTTCCTTTCGCATTATGTTCTTGTTCAAAACACTCATTGTCGAGCCAAAAAACCAATCATCCGAACTGATTGGTTTGGTGCTACGCATGATTATAAATCATATCCAAAAACATTCCACTCACTTGAGCTATTAAAACTTAGCAAGGAATATGTGTGTTTTGAACAAGTTTGATTTTTTCAACAAAAAGACATGTTTTTAGGATATTGATTACGTATGATTATTTTTCCGATCACTCATTGCAGTTCCCTGATGTATACATTTATTTTTTGGATCTCTGGGGAAATAATATAATAGCTGTAGGTAGTGGCAGCCCTGATAGATGTTTGAATGGAGGGGGATATGGAATGTATTTGGTAATGTATGTGTGTATGTTTATTTTGTTAGATTAATGTATGTGATCGTATCAATTTTTGCTTTGAAGAATATCATTGCTTGTGATTCACATCAACACTTCTTCATACATATTTCCATATGAGTGTATATATGTTTTCTAGGCTATTGGCATTGCTTCTCTTATGGAGATAGATACTACGTTTATACGCAGGTCTTATTTGCAAATAAAACTGCAATTTGTTGCCATATTATTGTTTTTATTGCGACTTACTAATTCAGAAAACTATTCACGATTAACGCACTATTTGCAAATTAAATGCTTGAGGTTGCCACACTTACAAATGTTTGCTAATAAAAAACAAAAATTGTTCAATATTGCACAAAAAAGCATTGATAGAAGAAAAAAATGCCAATAAAACAAATTATTATTTGTTACTTTATACATTTACACAATTTTTCTGTAAACGTAAGTAACTTTTCTATTGAAGTGTTACCAAGTTTTTACACATTCACAATGCCGTATAAACAGTGAGTTTAATTTATTTGCAAATATTTTTATTTGCAAATAGTGCGGCTATAAATGTAGTAAGAAAAATATTGTGTTGGCATAGGTTTTATATTTTTTGAGTCCCACCAGGTTGACAAGCAGAGTTTTATGATGATTAATGATGTTTTTATTTCAGTATATTTTACTTTAATGTAACAATTTTAGAAAATAGCTTTTGCGTAAATAAGACAAAAACGTATAGAAGGACCTGCACTCATGTCTTCACGATTTTTCCAAACTGATTCGACCGGAGTATGGGTAAGAAGCGATAGTTAGAAAGGTAACTTATTTGCTGAGCATTTAAAATCTGTATTCACTCCCTATTCATGTACGGGTGCTGTTGATTTGCCGAGTGTAGTTTCTCTACACCCTCGTCCCTTAAGGTTTAAGCTGCGTGAAGTAGAAACAATAATTCCTGCACTCAACCCGAAGAAAGCTCCAGGTATTGATGGAATTAGTAACAAGATACTGATGAAATTGCCTCTAATTTCAATAAGAATCCTGCTATTTATTTTTAATGCCATTTTACGAACACAGTATTTTCCACATAACTTGAAACTTGCGAAGATCAAAATCAAAGATCCTACTAAGGCTGAGTCATATAGGCCTATAAGTTTACGATCAACAATCTCAAAGCTTTTCGAAAAGCTGATGGGTGCATCCCTTACCATGAATTTGGTTTTAGAAGTCAGCATAGCAGAATTGAGCAAACGCATAGATTGGTTCAATTTATAAGGAAGACATTTGAAGAAAAGAAGTATTGTTCTGCCCTCTTCATTAATGTTTCTCAGGCATTTGACAGAGTATGGCACGATGGCCTAGTTTTAAAATTGAAGACATACATATCGGTCAATAAACATACAAACACTTTTGGAAAGTTATGTTACTGATAGGAAGTTCACTGTTGTGGAAGGTGACTTCATAAGTGTCCCCGAACCTATATCTTCAGGTGTCCCACATGGTAGTATTCTGGGGCCAGTCTTGTATTTAATATATACTTGTGACATGCCTGTGAGCAACAATATTCTTAGTTTTACATTTGCCGATGATACAGCCTGTCTAAGTATGCATGAAAACCCTTATGAGGCATCCCGCAATCTTCAGGAACATATTACCCAGCTGGAAATATGGTTAAACTTATGGAGAATTAAAGTAAATGAGCAAAAGTGTGTCCATAAATAATTTACCTAAAGAAGAGATACTTGCACCCCCATTCGAATCAACAATCAAAATATTCCTCAACATTCTCAAGTGAAATACGTTGGTATACATCTTGATCGAAGGCTTACATTTAAACATCATATTGACTCTAAGCTAATGAAACTTAAGTTAACTCAAATACATTGGTTGATTGGCAGAAATTCAACACTCTGCTTACACTGCAAACTGTTAATATACAAGTCGCTTTTGAAACCAATATGGTGCTACGGAATTCAGCTATTGGGCACTGCATCAGCTTCCAATGTAGAGAGAATACAACGAAGACAAAACAAAATTTTACGTATGCTAACATCGGCTCCATGGAAAATTAAAAAAATTCAAATTTACATCGTGACTTAAATATGCCACTAGTGACTGAAGAAATTGCAAAATACGCAGGCTAGTAATTAACAAAACTCGAATCCCATCCTAAACCCCTTGCTAGTAACATCTTGAATTTTACTGGACACATCCGCTTAAAAAAGAGGGACTCTACGGCGCTAATACTCAATATTCCGGATGTAACTGCTTGAATATACTTTTATTTATTTTTGTGTTTTTGCTTAGCAGCTTACTATCGGTAAATTTATGTCCGATATTAGTCGGGCTTAATAATTATATTTAGGTTTAAGATTTGAACACTTAGTGTTAGTTCATATTTGAAGATACAATATTATTTATTATATGTAAAAAAAAAAGATTTGATGACTACTACGCGATTCTCATGTAACGTATATAAGTAGAAGAAATAATGTAGATTGGCATCAGTATACTCAGATATCTGAACAAGTCACAACCTATTTTCCAAACCAAATTTTTAAAATGTTTGAAAACAAAAAGAAAACTACAAAAGTGCTAAAACTAATTATTATTTGTTAAACAAGTTTATAGTGCATAAAAAATTAAATAAACTTTTTATAAATAAAATAATTAAACAAATAAATAAAAAATTAAATAAAATGAATACCGCAAGTTGTCCCATCTGCAATAAAGTCTTTATGACTCAAACAAAAGTAAATGAGCATATATAGGGTGTTTTTTTTTGAGGTATATAACTTCGAATTGAAATAAAACACAAGAAAATCGTTTTAATGTACAATAATTTGGCTTTATTGGAAGGATAATTTTATGCCATTAACGTTTAAATATGATTTCGGGCATGTCGCCGCCGTGGCTGGCTCGAATAAAGCCAATTCTACAGGTCCAATTTTCAACCACTTTTTCGAGCATATGGGGCCGTATGTTGGCAATAACGCCACGAATGTTGGCTCCCAAGTCCCCTAACGTTTCTGGTTTGTTGGCGTAGACGAGCGACTTCACATATCCCCAAAGAAAATAATCCAATGGTGTCAAATCACACGATCTTGGTGGCCAATCCATGGTTAACCGAATTAATTGCTCTGATGGACGATTATGTCGACCATAAAATGGACGGAGCTTGCGGTAAACTTCGCGAACTGAACCATTATTTTCGAAATAAATTTGCACGATTTGCAAGCGTTGTTCTTTTGTCAACCTGTTCATGATGAAATGGCAAACCAAACTAAATATTAATCACTTGACAGCTGACAAAATGGCCGCCAGTTAAAAAAGTGATGCCAACTTAAAGTTCTATACCTCAATAAAAAACACCCTATAGAAACGCACACCTATGCTAGCCAGTCGAAGGCTATGTTGGGAATTAGTAAGCTAAATATTAAAAACAAATATTGTGAGGATTGTGATAAGATGATTCAATCAAATGGTTATATGGCTCATGTCAGAACCATAAAACACAAAAACAGCTGTCAGCAAGAACGGATCAACGATTTTCTCACCAGAAGAATAAGTAACTTCAATGGGAGGATCGAGACATATATCCTTCTCAACAAACATGTGGGTGTCTTGTTTCCGGAGGAGTTTCTTGCATCTGCAAAGAGCTCCATAGTGAAACAACTTTTTAAACGTAGTAGGATACATACCACGTTTAAATTTAATATCGAGCTCACATGTGATTATATGAAAATGGTGAATGATGAGATGAATGTTAGCCGACTTGTACACATCTCAAAGATGATGTTGGTGACCCTCTCTGATGACATAGAGGAGATGTACAAAAAACAGACCGAAGACCTAAGAGCCAAAATCAAAAACTTTCAAGAGAGCGATAGCGGATGGACCTTGCTTTCAATAAATTCCCTTGAAGTTAATATAAACAACTTGTCCATAATAAGAGGATTGAACTTTATCGCTCTCCCAAAAAATATTGCAGCCAAGCATGTTTGCATAAATATCGAGAACTCTGATGTTTATTGCTTTAAATGGTGTCTCATTGCGGTTTTTAATGTAAATGCGGTCTGAATCCTAAACAACGAAAAAACTTTAGAAATTACAATATTACAAATATTTTTGATGAGAATATTAATATTGGGGCTATTGTATTACATTTTGAACGCCTAGAGTTTCCACTCCCATTGAAGCAGATAAAACAATTTCAAAATCAAAATGACTTGAGCATAAATGTATTTGGTCATAATGGAATATCACTTATAGGACCGTACTATGTAACGAAAGCAGAGAAGCACGTTCACATTAATATGTTATTACTCTAGTCAAATGCAAACTTCCACTATGTGCTCATCAAAGATATATCAAAGTAAGTTTCATTTGCACATTTCTGCAAAATGTGTTCACATCTCCACTTAAAAAGTTACTTGTTATTGTTATATTTATTTTTATATTACTTTATTTCTCTATCTTCAGACTTCGTTCCAACATGACATCACACAGAAGTAAGATCCTGATTTGCAACACACGCCTATATCATACACATGATGATTATGTGTATAATCATCATAAAAATATTTTCGGCAAAAAACTAATCAGAATGCCCGAAGATGAAACTATTATCAAGTTCAAGAACTTGTTCATGACTGCAATAGAAAAAGCTCAATATAATAACACACAAAATTGTCATATATGTAAGAAAATTTTATATAACGATAAAGTTATGATCTCTAACTGTCATCTTACGGGTAATTATCGTGGGGCAGCTCATAGCGAATGCAATCTGAATTATAAAACACCTCAGTTCATACCGGTTATCTTTCATAATCTGTCTGCATATGTTATATGTTTATGCAAAACGGAATTAGAGGTGGACTAGTTCAATGTTCGTAAAGATATTCGAAAGCGAATAATAAGTATTTGGAAGATTTTGATAAAGGAAAGACCTCAGAATTTCTTGTCTATTTAGACGCAAATAACCTTTATGGTTGGGCGATGTCCGAATATCTTCCTTGAGGAGAATTTAAGTGGATATGTGATTTTGATTTTGATGTTACAAAAATTTCTGATACTGCAGATACCCATACTCATGGGTACATTTTGGAAGTGGATATAGATTATCCCGATTCGGTGCATGATCTACATAATGATTTGCCATTTTGTCCTCAAAATAAGCCCGTTGGGGATCAAAAAATTAGTTGCCGACTTACACTCAAAAAATAATTACACTATACATTATAGAGTTTTAAAACAAGCCATTTCAAATGGCCTCATCTTAAAACAAATCCATAGAATCCTCGATTTAAGCAATCCCCTTGGCTTAAAAAATATATTGACTTAAACACATAGGACAAATGCTAAAAATAACTCTGAAAAAGATTTTTTCTACTTTTAAACAATGCTGTTTATGGGAAGACAATGGAAAACATTGAAATATGTAGGGACATTAGAATTACTTCATTTTGGGAAACAACAAACAGGAATCATTTGGGTCTGAGAGCATTAATTGCGAGACCAAATTTTAAGCATTTGACAAAATTTTCTGATGATATGTATGCGGTAGTTAGAAAAAATGGAACCACTATATGATAAACCCATATATGTTCGTTTTACAGTACTGGAGTTATCCAAGTGGAGAATGTATGACTTCCATTATGGCTTCATGAAGCCTAAATTTGGAGAGAAAGTTTCTCTCAACTATATGGATGCTGATTCCTTTATTTATTAAATGCAACGAAGGAATGCTTGGCAGCTCTCTCCAACATAGGGCTTCAAGTATTATCATGGGATCCACTCCTAATCCACATCCTGGTCAAAAATTTAGATAAAACATTGCATGCTTAATTTGAGCAATCGATTTCTCACCCAAAGAAACTACAAACAATCAACCAATTTCTGACATTCCTTGAGAACTATTTTCACACTCTGGAATTAATGGGACACAAGGAAAAACCTTAGGTTTCCAATAGCAAAATATGCGCGCTTACAGCACAACCCCGAAGCTACAACCGGTTGTGCATAGTTTGTAAGCGAGATTCTCATCCACTATATCGATGCAAGAAATTCATCGATGGAAGCTCAACAAACAGACTAAACATAATACAGGCACATAAATTATGTGTCAACTGCTTTAGTAGTATCCATAGTACCAAACAATGCACCGCTGCCAAAAATGTGGATAAAAGCACCATACCTTGGTTCATCTGGAACTAACGCCACAAGGTAGTTCATCATCAAGAAAAGTTACTAATCCTAAAAAAGAAATTGACTCAGCCAGAGAAGCAACTACACTTAACAACCCCTCCACACAAAACGTGACACCTCTCGTTAGCACACCACTGGAAGACGCTGAAAGCATGACAGCAAGTTTCGCAGACAGAAGACCATATGTGCTACTAGGAACGTCATTGGTAAAGGTCAAGGCAAATGGATTGGAAACGGAATGTAAGGCAATTCTCGACTCAGGATCACAGGACAACCTCATTACAGAGAGATTGGTCACAAGTCTGGGGCTCCCAGCAAGAACCACCTCGATTTCAATCAATGGAATTGGAAAAAATCGCACCAAGTTTTAATACCGTGTCAACATAACCCTTCAATCCAGACTCAACAATTGTTCAACACGTCTTGAGGCATTTGTGTTGCCACAAATTATTTCTCCTCAACCTGCGCAACAGCTTACCATCGATAAGTGATCGATTCCCAACAACGTAACATTGGCAGACCCAACTTTTAACCGTCCAGAAAAAATTTACATTTTATTAGGAGCAGAATATTATCATCAACTACTTGCAATAGGACAAATTAAACTTGGTGATGACCTTCCAATATTACAAAATACAACCTTCGGCTGGATAGTATCGGGAAAGGTATCTGACGAGCAATTCTCATCAGCAATATGCGGTACTTTAACTGAAGAGGAGAACATGAATAGGCTATTGAACGATTTTGGAAACTTGAGGAAAATGAGAGCACTGAGCACCAATTATTTCCCTCTGATGCACAATGTGAGGCACATTCCAATCAACACACCACTCGTAACAAAGAAGGCAGATTCATAGTACGACTTCCATTCTGTACTGAAACATCTTCTTTAGGTGCCTCACATAATATTGCTTTCAACAGTTTCCTCAGTTTGGAACGTCGATTATCAAAAGATAGAAAAAATGTACCGACAAATATTGTTTCATCCTACAGATCACCAGTACCAAATAATTCTATGGAGAAGTAATGTTTCTGAACCCATAAGTTACTTTAAGTTAAACACAGTGACCTATGGCACTAGACCAGCACCATACTTGGCAATCAAATGTCTAAAGGAAATCAGAGCGGAAGTGCAAAAATCCGTCCCCTGCCCAAGTAAAACTACAAATCTACTGAAAAAATAAAGGAAATAGCTCGGACCGTAAGAGAAACCAACGACCCACTGACAAACTAGCTTCCCGGGTTACACTTTGAACAGATTAGTCAAGTTAAACCAATCATCTCAGAATGGAAGTTCCTACTCTACTTTGAACTGTCCCCATTTCTCAATGAAGTACAACTTCTAGAAAACGGAACTAATACGTTAATGAAATGTTGCAACAGTTCAGATCTCAATCATCAATGTCTGGCGCTCGTTACGCATTTTAACAACGTTTGACTTAAAGTGGATGCCAGTTTTTAAAGCCTCTTCAGAAAAAAGAAACGAGGGGCAATTGATTTTGTTGAAAATGTAGCAAATTCATTATTTGCAGCATAAAAAACAACGAAGACCACCTGGCACACCTTCTACGGAATCAAACATCATTCCTCGATTCCACTATTAATATTATGAAACAAACAGAGGCTCATACTCAGAATAGAATAGTTAAGTAAAATTTTAGGCTGAGAAGACTCGAGAACTTTATAGTTAATGAAATCCATCAGTATCGACTCATTTTATCGCTTAGCATTAAGTTGCTTATCATTTCAGACAATGTGCAAACGATGTTAAAGGCCATAATGAATCTGCTAACCGATACGTATCATGGTAGAATAAGTCCCTCCTACTGACACCGCAACAATTTTCTTCAGAAGTGGACAATATAAAGGCAAATCTGAAATCGGATTTAATGCTACCAGTCACGGATATCATCCATCTGTATGGTTAAGTGACAGCTAAAACAGCCGTTTCAAACCAACACATTATTTGCACATTGGAAATTCCACTAGCCCATAAAGAAGAATTCGAATTATTTTATGTTACATAAGGAGTTTTTTTATTACTACATACGAGGGCGGTTCAATAAGTCTGGTTTTTTATGACCGTGGAAATTTATATGTATGTATGTTTGTGGGGTGGATTAAGGGGTTTCATAAGATTAAGATTTCAGAAGTATACATATATGCCGACGGGAAAATCATGAAAATGATTTTTCCCAATACCAACGGGAAAATCATGAGATGATTTTTTCTAATACCAATGGTGAAATAGTGAAAATTAATTTTTCCTAATGCCGACGGCAATGCATGATTATTTTTCCTAATGCCTACGGCAAAACATGAATATTATTTTCAAATGCCGACGGCAAAACATGATTATTATTTCCTAATACCAAAGGGAAAATTGCCGGTGTTGCCAGACTGTAGAAATTGGTTATCGTAATACTATATCAGTAATATCAGAAAAAATAGATTTGATGACTACTAGGCGATTCTCATATGAATCGTGGGAATGTGTATGTATGATTTTCTCACGCTAATAACTTATTTATCATGTCAAGATTTTATGGTATAAAATGTTCTCATATATGTGAAACCCCTAATGCTTGTGAGTGGGTGGTCGAGTTTGTCTGTCCCAGATAAGTTTATATTTTATTTATTTGTTTAAGAAATATTTATTTCATAACATTATGAAATTCTTGAATGTGTATGTATGTATATTTGTACATACATTTGGATGTGTGACCGTGGGAATATGTGCGTGGATTATTTTGTGGCTCTGTAGAATACAGACATAATATTTGAATACATATATATTTTGCAACGCAGACATTTCTTTGACTACGATTATTTTAAAGCAGAGGATTTTCAACTAAGTACAGTCATCAGCAGAGAAACAAAAAGTAGAAATTTGCAAGTAAGCAGAGCTACCGCTACTAATTTTCGTATAAATACAACAACTTTTCTAATCAACACATCAGTACTTTATTGTATTTAGCAGCATCATTCTCGTCAATCCATTATACTTCCGCGTTTATAATTTTGATTCAATTTGGAAAAATGAGTTCTTCGGGTTATAATTGTGACATATGTAACAAAGTTTACAAATATCAAAAATTCTTTTTGGATCACCTTAAGAGCCATAGTATGATGAATCAAAGGGGAAAAAATCAAGAGCAACCGCTCTCTCTTCATCATCATCAGCAACAACCTTCTCTACAATACCCTCAATATTAACTACCAATGAGTTATCAGCAATACGTTATGCCTAACTGTTACCCTACCCCAATGTCATGGAATAATCAGTTTTTGGGAACAGGAGTATCAATACAATATCAGCAATAGTATCCAAGCTACACTTATAATCCCCTTACAGGAGATAATCAATTGCAGCAGTATTCCAATTTAATGCAATGGCAAACCTCTTACTTACCATCAACAACAGCAACAACAGCAACAACAACAACATCAACAAGAACAACAGCCTCAACAACAAGGAGTAGATATCCTCGGAGGGACTTTATTGAACGATGCTATGGATATAAATTTACCGGATAGCGATGAAGAAATAGAAGTAGAAGAAATAGGAGAAGAAAATCTGCCAACTCCAATGAATACTTCGCATGCTAGGACAGAAGAAGATAATGTGAGATATTATAAAATATCAAGAGCATTTAAAAATAATATCGTCACATATGGATTTAACAATAAAAAAGACCAACTGTTCTTGGAAGAGTTTATTGGAGAAAACAAAAATATTTTCATAGAGATGCTTAAAGGCTTGATGCTTCAGTTCTCGTTGTACCTTCATAGTGAACAGACGTAATAGCGGAATTTTTCTTACATACCTACATACTAAACAAAAAAAATCATAAAAAAAATATTCATAGTACATATTAACTTTGATAAATAAGCTTTGTTTTGCTTTGCTAATATTTTTACATATAGAAATAACAAACACAAAAAAAACCGTAAACAAAAAAACACAGACAAAGTACCCTTGAGGAATACTCTATATGAGTATCTCAAATACAAATAATTGTGAAGTGAGTTATAACGACAGAAATGCCTATTTTACTGTGAGTTCTGATGCTCTCAATGTTAACAATAAAAACAAATATGATGATAGACTTACTGTGAGTTCTGAAGCTCTTAATAAAAACAATAAAAATAAAAAATCTGATGATAGACTTTCTCTAACGGCAAAGCCGCATTTTCGTCAGCGATCAGCTTCGCTTCGTCCAATGCCAACTAGTGATTCGTTAACATTACCGTTGCCTAGTACCTCTACATTTAACTCAGCGATATCATCCGCTTCGGGCTCGTGGTCATCACTTAACCCTGTTTTCACTATAGATAAGAGTAGCCAAAAACCCAAGGTCCAAGTCGAAATGGACAGACATATAACCGTGGTAAAGCGCAGGCGAAGCCCAAAATCTTCTAAAATTTCATCTGCTCCAAAGATCTCTAGGGATAACAGCGCATCATCTACTAATCGCCAAAACCGTTTTAAAATATTGCAAGATGACAACGACAAACCCGCTGAATCTGCGAACAAAACCTCCAAGCCGCCACCAATCTATTTAAGAGAAAAAAACTCAAACGCTATTATTAAAAAATTAATTTCGGTAATTGGTGAGAATAAATTTCACATTGTTCCAATAAAACGTGGTAACATTGATGAAACGAAAATTCAAATTTATGAAGAAAAAGATTTTCGCACAATGGTTTCTGAATTTCAAAAAAGTAAAACAAATTTCTACACATACCAGCTCAAGAGTGCTAAAGGTCTGCAGATTGTATTGAAGGGCATAGATTCCTATGTCGCTCCCGAAGAAATAAAAGATGCACTCGTCCTCCAGGGATTTAAGGTAAAAAATGTATCGAAATAAATGGGGAAAAGATCCCCCAACCTCTATTTCGCGTTGAACTGGAGCCAAATGATATAAAATTGAGAAAAAAAATGAGACGCACCCAATTTATAATTTAAAATATATTTTATACCGAAAAATAACAGTTGAAGAACCACATAAGCGTTCTGGACCCGTACAGTGCCATAATTTTCAAGAATATGGCCATACTAAAACTTACTGCAATTTACCTACTGTTTGCGTTGTGTGCGGCGAATTACACGGCACTGCTAGTTGCAATAAGCCAAAAAATCAAAGTGATAAAAAATGCAGCAATTGTGGAGGTAATCACACCGCTAACTACAGAGGTTGTCCTGTGTACTCTTTCGTCAAACAAACTATGGGGCAAAAACTTAATTAGCTCCAGCCCAATCAGCAAACGCTTTATCCGCCACTATTGCGCAAGTGAGCCAACCAGTTACTTCCCGTGTATCGTATGCCGATGCTGCTAAGAAAAATTATATTCCTACTCAAAATGTTTCACCACCAAATAATTCAACAAATACAAACTCAAGCTTTAATTTCAATCGCCTTGAAGCTACTATTAATAATCTGGTGCAAACTATAAATAATTTTACAACAAATATGACTAGCATGATGCAAGAAATGCTGCGAATGCAGTAAACACTGCTTCAAGCATTGGTTAACAAACCATGAACACGTTAAAATATGTTTTTCGAACGCAAACGGCATTCGCCAAAATAAAAATGAACTTGAGCACTTCCTCACGGAAAAAAATATTGATATAATGTTGGTCTCAGAGACTCATTTGACTTCGAGAAGTCTTTTTAAAATTTCTGGCTACACCTTATATGATTCAAAGGACCCAAGAGGAAGGTCATGCGGTGGATCAGCAATCTAATAAGGTCAAGACTCAAGCATTATATTATTGACAACATTTCTGAAGAACATCTACAAGCAACGAATATTTGTATTGAAAATTTTTGCACTAATTTTGTAATATCATCAATTTACTCCCCTCCCAGATTCGCAATTACTGAAGATCAATACGAGGATTTCTTCAAATCTCTTGGCCCTTGTTTCGTAGCAGCTGGGGACTATAATGCCAAACATACGTTCTGGGGTTCGCGTCTTATCTCACCCAGAGGTCGAGCGTTGTTCAACACAATTTCAAAAATGGGCTTGGACGTCATTTCGAGTGGGGAGCCCACTTACTGGCCTACAGACATACAAAAAATTCCGGATGTTATAGATTTTGGCGTCATGAAAAATATCTCTAGGGATTTAATTCAAGTTGAAGCTTCTCTAGATCTCTCGTCCGACCACTCTCCCACGATCGTTTCAATTTGTAGCCCATTAAGAAGTGACTTACCTCATCCTTATGTGAAGATGATAAATCGTGTTAATTGGCTGGGATTCAAAAAATATCTTAGTAGTCATTGCACAGAAAATATTACGCTAAGAACACCCGATGATATTGAATCTAACATTACCAACCTTAATGAAAATATTAAACAGGCTGCTGAACATGCCACTACCTCCCATCCGCAGACTGGGTTTAATAGAATTTATTCTACTGATATTGAACGTCTCGTGTGTGAAAAAAGAAGAGCTAGAAGGGAATGGCAACAGCACAGATCACCTCAACATAAAACTAGGTATAAAGAGTGCACTAAACGACTCCAAGAGTTGCTTGCATTTGAAAAAACTGCATCTCTTAAAAAAAATTATCTGGAAAGTATTGATGTCACACCAGCATCTAATTACTCTTTGTGGGCGCTGCTAGAAAGCTTAAAACACCCGTCGAGTTTAAACCACCTCTTCGCACATCTACCGGAGATTGGGCAAGAAGCGACTCTGAAAAACGTAAATTATTTGCTGAGCATTTAAAATCCGTATTTACCCCAAACTCATGTTCTGGTGCTGTTGATTTGCCGAGTGTAGTTGCGCTACCCCCTCGACCCATAAAATTTAAGACGCGTGATGTACAAAAACTAATTGCTGAACTCAACCCGAAAAAAGCTCCGGGTATTGATGAAATTAGTAATCAGATGTTGATGAAGTTGCCGCGTATTGCAATTAGAATCCTGTTATTAATTTTTAATGCCATTTTACGTCTGGAATATTATCCAAACAGCTGGAAGCTTGCCAGGGTTAAAATGATTCCAAAGCCGGGCAAAGATCTTACCAAGGCTGTCATATAGGCCAATAAGTTTACTGTCAACCATGTCAAAGCTCTTTGAAAATTTACTCATGATAAAATTGTCCCCAATTCTAACTGATAATGAGTGCTTACCGGACCATCAATTTGGTTTTAGAAGTCAGCATAGCACCATTGAACAAACTCATAGATTGGTTCAATTTATACGAAAAACTTTTGAAGAAAAGAAGTATTGCTATGCGCTGTTTATTGACGTTTCTCAGGCATTTGATAAAGTGTGGCATGAAGGCCTAATTTTAAAATTAAAAACTTACTTACCAATAAACATTCTAAATCTTTTGGAAAGTTACATTATTGCCCGGAAATTCAATGTTTTGGAAGGAGACTTTATGAGTATGCCTGAAACAATCTCATCCGGTGTGCCACAGGGGAGTATGCTGGGGCCAGTGTTGTATTTGATTTATACTTGTGATATGCCTTTGAGCAGTAATATTCACACATCTACATTTGCCGATGATACAGCCTGCCTTAGTATGCACGAAAACCCTCACGAGGCTTCCCGATATCTTCAGCAACATATTACCCAGCTAGAACTATGGTTAAACAGGTGGAGAATAAAGGTAAACGAACAGAAGTGTGCTCAGGTAACATTTACCCAACGAAAAGACACTTGTTCCCCCATTACAATCAATAATCAAATTGTTCCTCAAAATTTACAAGTGAAATACCTTGGTATACACCTTGATCAAAGGCTTACATGGAAACACCACATTGACTCTAAGCTAACGCAAATGAAACTTAAACTAACTCAGATACATTGGCTGATTGGTAGGAATTCAACCCTCAGTCTAGATTGTAAACTTTTGATATACAAGTCGCTTTTAAAACCTATATGGTGCTACGGAATTCAGCTATGGGGTACTGCTTCAGCTTCAAATATAGAAAAAATTCAACGAAGGCAAAACAAAATTTTACGGATAATAAAATCGGCTCCATGGTACATAAGAAATTCAAATTTACATCGTGATTTGAATATGCCACAAGTAACTGAAGAAATTGCAAAATACGCAGGCAAATATCTCACAAAACTCGAGTCTCATCCTAATCCGCTTGCTCGTAATATCTTGAATTTTACTGGGCACATCCTCTTAAAAAAGAGGGATACGAGGGCTCTAATACTCAACACTCCAGAAGAAACTGCTTGAAAATACTTTTGTTTTTGCTTATCACTAATTATGTATTATTAATAGCTATCACTTAGTTTATGTCCGACACTGGTCGGGCCTAATTAATTATATTTAGATTTAAGAATTGAATAATTATTGTTAGTTTATATTTGAAGATACAATAAATAAATATATGTACTAAAAAAAAAAATGCTTGAAAGTCATTTACTAAGCCACACAATTATAAAATTTAATATAAGTATTGTGGGAGAATATGTAAAAATTGTGGGTGAGGAATTGGAGCTCAATATTATTCATCATAGAGCTAAAATGAGTTTGCTGACGAAGGCAGATAATGTAGAAGAGCTAATTTCTAACCAAATATCCGAAATTAAAAATAAAATCTTTGAATTCCAAGAGAGGGACTCTGTTTGGACTTTGATACGTAAAGTTGGAGCGGAAATAAGCATCAATAAAGCATCTCTCGTTAAAGGTTCAAATTATATATGTATCTACTCCCGAAAAACTTTATAAAAGAAAAGCTTGCATCAACATAGAAAACAGCGATGCATATTGCTTCAAGTGGTGCCTGATTGCTGCAATGGATACGACGAAATACAATCATACAGAACGTTGGAGTTCTTATAAAATACATGACATTGCTGCTGACATGATTTATACGCGAAATGGTGTAGCCTTAAATTTTAAAAATTTAAGGGTCCCATTAGCACTAAATAAAATCAAAGAGTTCGAGGTGAATAATCCAGCAATAAGTGAAAATATTTTTGGGTACGATGAGGCAGGTGATGAAATCATTGGTACTTATTATGTGACCAAGGAGGAGAAAATTAACGACGTCAACTTGCTCCTTTTAGAGAATGTTGCAGCTCATCACTACGTTTTGATAAAGAATATATCAAGGTAAGTTAAAAAATTATATAACTCTTTATTTTAATGCTTCATATACTTGTTATATATTTCTAGAAAATATGTACATTTTACTTATTAATTTTTATCTATTTTTATTTTTTAGCATTCACAGACTTTTATGGAATCAGACTACCAAGAACAAAAATAAGCTACACTTCTGCAATAGCTGGCTGCAGTATACGCATAGGGAGAACGTCATGTCTAATCATAAAGCAGAATGTGGCAAGATAGTAACAACTATGCCATCAGGACCGGATGCAATTCTGAGCTTTAAGGGACATCAAAGAACAATGGATGTGCCCTTCGTGGTATATGCAGACTTTGAGTGTATATTAAAAAATATAAGTGATAGTGTAAGTAGCAAAACTAGCTTAATTAAAAAGCACACACCTTGTGAATTTAGTTTTTATATTAAGTGTCTCTATGACAAAAAGTTATATAAGTTAAGAGTATATACACGGAAAGATGCCTCACAAAAATTTCTAGCATTTTTAACTCAAGATTGTGAGGAAATATACAATAATTATTTAGTAAATAATAGGCAAATGGATACTTTATCCCCTTCTGATGTTTATAATTTTTATAGTACGGTGAATTGTCATATTTGTCAAAAATTTTTAGGTAAAGATAGCGTTAGAGATCATTGCCACATTAGTGGTAAATATAGAGGTGCAGCTCACAATAACTGTAATTTAAATTACCAAATCCCCAAGTTTATACCAGTTTACTTTCACAATTACTCAAATTATGACTCGCATCTTTTTATTAAAGAACTAGGTGAAATTTCTATGCAACTGAAAGTACTCCCTCTCAATACGGAGCTTTATATATCCCTCTCCTAATTTTCAGAAATGAGTGATGGTCATAAGCTTGAAATAATATTTCTTAATACAATACGCTTTATGGCTGAGAGTTTGGAATCATTGGCTTGCAATTTGTCCTTATTTCAGTCAGAAAAAGAATTTCAGCTTATTAAGAAAAAAGGTATTTTCCCGTATGAGTACCTAAATTCATTTCAAAAATTAGATGAGTGTCAGCTGCTTTCACGCAGTGATTTCTTTAATAAGCTGAACAAGAAAGAGTGTTCTTTAGAGGAATACTCACATGCTGTAAAGGTATGGAATACTTTTGGTTGCAAAACAATGAAAGATTACATGGAACTTTACTTAAAAACAGACGTCCTCTTACTAACAGATATTTTCGAGAACTTTAGAACAGTTTGCAAGGGTATTTATGAGCTGGATCCATGTCAATATTATACTGCTCCTGGACTTTCCTGGGATGCAATGCTCAAATACACAAACATTTAATAAGAATTATTGACAGACATAGACATGTACAATTTTATGAAAAAAGGTATACGTGGGGGAATCATACAGTGTAGCCAAAGATATTCGAAAACGAATAACAAATATTTGGAAGATTTTGATAAAGAGAAGCCCTCAAAATTTCTTGTATACTTAGACGCAAACAACCTCTACGGTTGGGCGATGTCGAAATATCTTCCTTATGATGGGTTCAGATGGTTATCGCATGACGAGCTGAGTCTGGACCCAAAAAGCATAGCTGACAATGGAACAGACGGTTATGTATATGTCACTTTGGATTATCCTTCCCACCTACATGACTTGCATAATGACCTTCCTTTTTGCGCTGAAAATAAAAAAATTTTGCAAGCGAAGTATAACAAGTTGATAACCGATTTCTCTACAAAGCAATCATATATATGATACACTATAGAGTTCTAAAACAATGCTTAGAATATGGCTTAGTTTTTATATTAAGTGTCTCTATGACAAAAAGTTATATAAGTTAAGAGTATATACACGGAAAGATGCCTCACAAAAATTTCTAGCATTTTTAACTCAAGATTGTGAGGAAATATACAATAATTATTTAGTAAATAATAGGCAAATGGATACTTTATCCCCTTCTGATGTTTATAATTTTTATAGTACGGTGAATTGTCATATTTGTCAAAAATTTTTAGGTAAAGATAGCGTTAGAGATCATTGCCACATTAGTGGTAAATATAGAGGTGCAGCTCACAATAACTGTAATTTAAATTACCAAATCCATAAGTTTATACCAGTTTACTTTCACAATTACTCAAATTATGACTCGCATCTTTTTATTAAAGAACTAGGTGAAATTTCTATGCAACTGAAAGTACTTCCTCTCAATACGGAGCTTTATATATCCCTCTCCTAATTTTCAGAAATGAGTGATGGTCATAAGCTTGAAATAATATTTCTTAATACAATACGCTTTATGGCTGAGAGTTTGGAATCATTGGCTTGCAATTTGTCCTTATTTCAGTCAGAAAAAGAATTTCAGCTTCATCATCATCGTATTCTAGCATTTAAACAATCTCCATGGTTACAAGGGTATATTGATCTAAATACCAGATATAGAGCCACTGCTAAAAATGTTTTTGAAAAAAACTTTTTCAAACTTCTCAATAATGCAGTGTATGGTAAAACCATGGAAAATGTGGACAAGAGGAGAGATGTTAAAATTGTCAAAAATTGGAACAGAACAAATCGGAACCATTTGGGAGCACAAGATTGGATATCCAAACCTAACTTTCATAGTTTATCTGTATTTTGCGAAGATCTGGTAGCTATCGAAATGAATAGAGTCAAGACATACTACAATAAACCAATTTACTTAGGATTTTGCGTACTGGAGCTTTCCAAATAGAAAATGTATAATTTCCATTACGGGTACATGCAACCTAAGTTCAAGACAAAACTCTCATTAAACTATATGGACACAGATTCTTTTATTTATACAATAAAATCGGACGATTTTTATGCTGACATAAAGAATGACATAGAACAATTTGATACATCGGACTACCCTGCAGACAATATTTATAATCTTCCACTAGTTAATAAAAAAATTTAGGTATGATGAAGAATGAAAATTGTGGAAAATAATGACAGAATTTGTTGGGCTGCGTTCAAAGATGTACTCATTTAGTGTACAAAACCAAAATGACACTAAAAATCGAAGGGGTAAAGCGAGCAATATTAGATAAGTATAGTTTAGCCTCGTATAAAAATTGTCTATTTAATAAATCTAATGTATATGATAATATGTTAACATTTAAATCTAAGTTACATCAAATATATACTAGTCAGTTAAATAAGGTAGTCTTAAGTTATGGAGACGATCAAAGAAAAATTAAATCTAATAACATTAATACATATGCATGGTATCATTTTCGTATTAAGGAAACTAACCCTGAATACGAACTTGATATGTTGCTAGAAGAGATTTCTAGAATGCAAGAAAACGTATAAAATTAATTAAAAATTAATGCATACAATTTTAGTTATTAGGAAAAATATTTTATTGTAAAAATAAGACAAAAAGTGATGTACATATACATAACAATTTTTTAAGAAATTATTTAAAATAAAATATTGAAAATAGAATGAAATATGGAAATGCTTTTTTATTTCATCTTAAATTTACTAAATAGAAATTTTAACAACAAATATGCATGTATTTTGTTTCTCTACTTGATGTACTTAGTTGGATCAAAAAATTTTTGTTTTTGCTTACTTGGAAATTTTTGTTTACATTATTTTGGTTTTATTTATATTTCACTTAATCATGCACAGTCTTGTTAAAGTTTCCTTGAGAGGTTCTGCACAAGAAAAATTGAATTTCAAAATATTATGAAATTCCATTAAATTTCATTTGATATTTTCGTAAAGACCAAAAATTTAGATTTTCGGATAAGTTCATGAATTTTTCACTACACACAAGTTTCTATTATTCTCTAATCGAAAAGATGATTCCTAGTTATCCTTTTTAAAAAATAATGTAAAACAAGAAATATTTTAATACATTTTAATTTTATTTTATTTTAATTACAATGATGGAAACATTTCATAGTATGAAACTATTAAATTTTCTAAAATTATAGCACACCTACAGGTGTCTGGTCCTTCTTCACTGTTCGAATCGTACCATGGGCAGTTTCCAAAATGCCCCTCTGTGTTGTCTTCATCTTTCATTATGCCATATTCTTCATTTTCCTCCAACATATTTTGAAAAAAATTTTATCAGCTCGAAATCGTCATATACCCTGAAGTTCTTCTTATTTGACTCATTTTCTGGTTTGCTGATGAATGAATGATGATGAATGTTGGAAGGTTTTTTTAAGACTAATTTGTTCTTTAAATTTTTAAAATATCTATACCATCATCTCTATTCCACATTTCTTTTTAGCACTCTATCTCTCTCTAACCCTTTTCTCTCTATAACTATCTCTTTATCTCTATCACTATCCCCCACTTATTCACTATTTCACCATAATTATTTTTGATTAGCCTGCTTGAAGTCATCATCGCTACTTTTAAGATCATTTCCAGTTAAACATTCAAAGTGATCAGAACTAAATAAAAAAAATGGACTCCACAACAAATCTAATTTCAAAATTTAATTCTCTAAACAACAAAACCTTAATCCACGTAAAGGAGCTTGACACGTCCATGAAATATACTATTCGAAATGTGGAACGTGTAACAACAAAATATGGAGCAACACTAAAAGTTGAAATGGATAAACATATAATGTTCCTGCCTAAACGATATAATACTTTAACAGATGACGATATTAAAGATCTCTCGAGAGGATCATATTACCTAAGTAGAGAAGGTGAAGAAAACCTAATCGTTGAGAATGAGCTGAGTGAATTTCTAATTCAAAGTTCCCAATATCCTGTCTGGCAATAAATTATATTAATTATGTTTTTTAAATTATGAATAAAAAGACATTAAAGAGTTTTGTAAAATATAAATGTTTGTGTTTTTATTTAATATTTTCAGTTATTTTATAAAGAAATTTAAGACATAAATGTCCACAGGTAAATGTATTAAAATTCTGATGTTGATTATAGTTGTATTTTATATTTGTACCAAGATATTTGACTACTTATGAAGGAGGTTGTAAGTTTCCAAAGCTGTCGAAATATTCTTTTTCATTGTTGTTTTTATAATATGATACCCAATGTATACCAGGTCCTGTTGATACATCTAAATTGATTATTCCACATTCAATTTTCTTTGTTCGTTTTGGTAGAGGATTCAAGGAGGAGTTTGCATTCCTCTAAAATATGGAATATTTATAGAGAAACGTCTTAGGTCCACATCAGATAGTGGTCTGTTGGGTAGCATCTTTAAGAGTTTTTTGATTCTTCTTTGTGAACTAAACCATAACCCTTTTTATATGGTTTTAAGTAAAGTCCTTTTCCAACTGCTATAGATTCCATCGCTCTATTATGTCTAGTTGCTTCATCAAGTTGATTTTTTGCATTCCTTATTGCATTAACAGCCTTAGCTATAGCAGCACCTCCAGTTGTTAGACTACCAATTGCACCCAGAGCAGTTAAAATCGGTATTAGAGGCAAAAAGCCACCAAATTTTTGGGACACGTATCACACGTGGTACTATAATTTGAGATTTTCTTCCTTTTAATGACTTGTTAATACTTTTTCGTGCAATTTTAATAGCTGAGTTAATATCTATTGGTTTTTCTTTTTTTAGTATTTTTGTTGCAGCTCTAATTGATGTTCTAAATAGTGTTTTAACATTTAGTTTGCTCTTTTTAACATTTTTCTTTTTCTCCACACCCATACCAAATTTTGTTTTGGCTTTCATTGCGTTAGTAACGATATATGCAAATGATTTTTCAGCAAGACTACTATCTTTTGATAAAACTCGATCCCAATCGGAGTTTTCAAGTATTTTATCAGCTTTATGTCTGGAACTTAAATCCTTATTTTTGGAATAAGCAATATCGTGATTTTTACACGCAGATTTAAACGTTTTTGTAGTTTTGTTCCAGGTCCACAGTACTGATATCCAGGTAGATGAAGTTCAACAGGTAGAGAGTTTATTATTTTGTCTACTAGACCTCCTCCAACGACGGTGTTTTTATGACTAAAAGTTTTCTGATATCGTATAACCATATTATCTAATTTTTCCTATATAAGAGGTAATATATATGAAATGCATTTAGTTACAAAAATGCAGCTAGTAAAACAACATAAAAATATTTTAGTTCGTAATATTGATGATTTAGCGAACATCAGTTCAAAAATAAAGCATAGTCCTCTCTTACCAAATTCTATTCGTGCTCTAATAGTGGGACCATAAAATTGTGGAAAGACTAATGTTATGATTGGGTTGCTAGAAAGTCCTAATGAACTCAAGTTTGAAAACATCTATTTATACTCAAAATCTTTCTATCAACATAAATATGAATACCTAAAGAAACTAATTTCACCAATTAAAGGTATGGGGTATTATACATTCACAGATAATGAATCAGTTATTCCACCTGACGAAGCTAAAACTAATTCAATTATGATATTTGATGATGTTGCATGTGAAAAGCAGAATAATATACGTACATATTTTTGTATGGGGCGACATAGGTTTGTTAATTCATTCTACCTGTGTCAAACTTATACCAGAATTCCCAAGCATTTAATAAGAGACAATGCAAATGTTATTATAATGTTTAAGCAAGATGAGACAAATATGAAGCATGTTTATAAGGATCATGTTGCCAGCGATATGAGCTATGAAAAGTTTCAAGAAATTTGTCGAGAATGTTGAAAGGATAAATATTTTTGATGATAAGCAAAGATAACGAATTAAACGATGGTCGCTACAGAAAGCAATTTGACTATTTCATAACTATATAAACAACTACTCATAAAAGATTACCTTTAGTTATTAATCTAACTTTAAACTTCATACATGTATTTGCTATAACCCCATCTGATACTTGATAAGCTGAAAACCAGACCAGGTAATGATAAGCTGATCTGAAAACCAAACCAGGTCCTGATAAGCTGATATGAAAACCAGACCAGGTCCTGATAAGCTGATCTGGAAACCAGACCAGGTCCTGATAAGCTGATCTGAAAACCAGACCACGTCCTGATAAGCTGATCTGAAAACCAGACCAGATCCTAATAAGCTGATCTGAAAACCAGACCAGGTCCTGATGAGCTGATCTGAAAACCAGACCAGATCCTGATAAGCTGATCTGAAAACCAGACCAGATAATGATAAGCTGATCTGAAAACCAGACCAGGTCCTGATACTGATCTGAAAACCAGACCAGCTAGCTGATAACCTGATATGATAGCTGATACCTGATCTAATAGCTGATACCTCTTATTTGCTAAACATGGATGAGAAAATTTTAAAACAGTTGGTGTTGACAAGAAATGTCTTGAAGAAAAAGCTTCGTAGTATAAAAACTGGTGAAATAGATACACGTGAACAACTAAGAGATACATTTAAACCTATAACAGAACCACTCAAAGAAACAAGAAAGTAAAATGAAGACAGAAGTTGAAAATAATACAAGTTTTAAACCTGAAAAACCATCAGTCAAGATAGAGACAAGTACACCAAAGAAACTAGCAGAAGGAACTGTATTCGATAATACCATCTTATTTAGTGATGCTAATACTGTAAGTAGTAGGGGATTGGGGATACGCGGACAAATAAAATTGTAAAATTTTCAAATTTTAAAATTCTTGAAAATTTGTGAAATTTGATACCTACGAGGGTGGTTCAATAAGTCCGTCCAATTTTTTGTTTACATAAGGAGTTTTTTGTTTACATAAGTTTTTTTTATTACTACATACGAGGGCGGTTCAATAAGTCTGGTTTTTTTATGATGATTTATATGTATGTATGTTTGTGGGGTGGATTAAGGGGTTTCATAAGATTAAGATTTCATTAGTATACATATATGCCGACGGGAAAATCATGAAAATGATTATTCCTAATACCAACGGAAAAATCATGAGATGATTTTTCCTAATACCAATGGTGAAATAGTGAAAATTAATTTTTCCTAATGCATTGCATGATTATTTTTTTCAAATGACGACGGGAAAACATGTTTATTTTTTTTTGAATGCCGACGGGAAAATATATTTATTTTTTTCAAATGCCGACAGGAAAACATGTTTATTTTTTTCAAATGCCGACGGGAAAATCATGGAAATGATTTTTCCTAATGCCGACGGAAAATTTGTGGGTGTGTCTAGCTGTAGGAATTGAAGTCTGGCTGTGTTTGGTGGAGCACGGGGTGTGTCTAGATTGTGAGACCTTAAGGCTGACCGTGATTTGGGTAGGTGAGGGTGTTTTGTAATATGTAACCGTGGGAATTAGGTGGCGATTATGCTTGTTGGAATTTAAGCCAAGCTGTGCTTGGTGGGGGGCGGGATGTATTTGAGGTAGATCGACTGGTGGAGAGCGGGGAGTTGTTGTAATATGATTCTGTGGGAATCTGTTTACATGTATGTATGTATGTCTGTAAGAGTTTAAGGCTGTCTGTGATTTATGAAAGGCGAGGTGAGAGTTTTCATGTAATACGTATCCGTGGGAATCTGTGTATATGTATGTTCGTAGGAGTTTAAGGCTGATTGTGATTTGAGTTGGGGGAGGGTGTTGTTGTGATAGATATATAGAATGTGCCTAGGTGTGTGTGTATGTATATGTAGCAGTTTAAGGCTGTCCTTGATTTGTGGTAGGCGGGGGGGTGTTATTGTAATATGTATCTATAGGAATTTGGGTGTTTATATGTCTGTAAGAATTTTGGTGCATGTAAAATCTGTAGACGTTTAAGGCTGATCGTGATTTGGATTGTTGAGATTGATCGATTGTATGTGACCTTGAGAATTGCTGTATGTATATCTGTAGGAAATTTTAGGCTTATGGTGATTTATGAGGGGCGAAGTGTTCATGAAATATATAACCGCGCAATTTGTGTGTATATCTGTAGGAGTTTAAGGCTGATCATGATTAATGAGAGCTGAGGTGAAGGTGTTCATGTATATGTATCCGTATTTGTGTGTATGTATGTCTATATGAGTTTAAGGCTGATCGTGATTTGGATTGTTGAGATTGATAGATTGTATGTTACCTTGAGATTTTGTGTATGTATATCTGTAAGAACTTTAGACTGACTGGGATTTGTGAGGGGAGGGGCGTTGTTGAAATAGGTTTAATTTTTCGTAGATGAATTTTAGTATGTGCTTGTGTATGTGATTTTCTCACCCTAGTATTTATATGTACGTAGAAATAAATTATTTCTCATATAAAAATATTTTGCTAGAAAATATTATATTATTATTATATGATTTATACTTGTGATATGCCTTTGAGCAGCAATATCCATACATCTACATTTGCCGATGATACAGCCTGCCTTAGTATGCACGAAAACCCTCACGAGGATTCCCGATATCTACAAGAACATATTACACAGCTGGAACTATGGTTAAACTTATGGAGAATTAAAGTTAACGAACAAAAGTGTGTTCAGCTAACATTTACCCTGCGAAGAGATACTTGTTCCCCAATTCGAATCAACAATCAAGTTGTTCCTCAACATTCACATGTAAAATACCTTGGTATACACCTTGTTCGACGGCTTACATGGAAACACCATATTGACTCAAAGCTAACACAAATGAAACTTAAATTAACTCAGATACATTGGCTGATTGGTAGAAATTCAACAATCAGCCTAGATTGTAAACTTTTAATATACAAGTCGCTTTTGAAACCCATATGGTGCTACGGAATATAGCTATGGGGCACTGCTTCAGCTTCCAATATAGAGAGAATCCAACGAAGGCAAAACAAGATTTTAAGACTAATAACATCGGCTCCATGGGACATCAAAAATTCAAATTTACATCGTGATTTAGATATGCCACTAGTGACTGAAGAAATTAAAAAATACGCAGGCAAATACTTAACAAAACTCGAGTCTCATCCTAATCCACTTGCTCGTAACATCTTGAATTTTACTGGACACATCCGCTTAAAAAAGAGGGACACTGTGGCTCTAATACTCAACACTCCAGATGAAACAGCTTGAAAATATTTTTGTGCTTAATACGATATTTATGTATTATTGATTACTATCACTAAGTTTATGCCTGACACTGGTTGGGCCTAATTATTATATCTAGATTTAAGATTTGAAAACTTATTGTTAGTTCATTTTTTGAAGATACAATAAATAAATATACGCATGAAAAAAAAAAATAAAAATAAAAAATATTATCATATATCTGAACTTCCCTAATCCTAGTATGTTTTTCATATTGGAGGATGAGATTGCTTTATATTTTATCAAGCTTAAATTTGTCCAGTGGTAAAGTCTGTCGGTCAGAAATTTGTTTATATTTGTATAAATATTAATTTCAGATTTTGCAAAATTCTTGTTTACTATCGCGGCGATTTTGCATGTATGTATGCGCGATAGTTTCACTGGTCTGTGATAATTTTGTTTATTTAAGTACATTTGTCTTCTTCGACTTTCGTCTTCAAGCGTCAATAGCTTGGAGAACGGTTTTTATGTTTTCATGATGTAGATATGTAAGTATGATTGTTAAAATCCAATAAATACTTGAGCATGGGTAAGAAATTTGATAATATGTGTACATATGTACATATGGATCTACAAATTGATTTTATGTATGTATGTATGTACATACAAATAAGTCTGGGGCTCCCTGTTTAAATACATTTTTTTGTCATGTGCGGTCTTTTGTTGTTGCTGTTGTAAATATTCGCCTGGTCTTTTGTGTATAGATGTGAAATATCTCCATAGTTTTTTTATTTGACATTAAAAAAATGTTCTTTTAATTTTTAGATGTATTTACTTAAAAGTTTGTGAGGAGTTTCTGTTTTAAGTAAAATTTAATTCCTCTCTAGTTGTAGTAACTATAGTATAAATATTTAATATATTTTAATTCCATTTGTTTAAAGTTGATGTAGCCTATATAGTCAACATTAGACATTTTTCGGTGTAAAATTTTTTCCAACTATCATCTTTTTTCTTCACCTTTTACATATATTTTAGAACATCTTGCATTGGCTTTTAAAAAATGACAAACGCTTTGAAATGAAACTGATCCAGCAGTCCAGCGTAGGTGATGATACTTTTTTGTTAACCACTTTGCTTCTCTTTCCTTTTTTATTGATAAACATTTAAAATCAAATGTGGTTTTATAATGAAATTGTTATACTCATTATCAGGGACAGGGTTTTCATGCAAATGCATGTTTTTTCCCTTAAGTCTGATAATAGTGAAACTGAAATATCTTTATGAATTAATGAATTTGCTGAAAAATGGCATCGATTTGTTAGAGCATATTTTTGCATATTTAGCTTGAAAATGCATATTTTTGCATATTTTTGTTATAAATGCATATTATTTTGTCATATTTTGTGAAAAATTCAAACTTTAAACAAAATAATTAAAATTTAAAAATTATTATGCCTAAAACTATGGGATAGTTTTTTGCAAATTTATTCGCTTACATTGTTGCAAAATAAGATAAACGATTGTATAACTACATGGCTGCCAGACTTACTATAAATTACCATTTCGAAGATTTTCAGAGCAAATATTTACTTTTGACGGTTTTTTCGTAAGAAGTTGACGACCACTTCGATATGGCAGCAATGTATACATGCGTACTCTTGTGTACTCTCTGATATTACTTGTGCATATGTTTTTAACGGCTTTAAAATTTTGTTTAGTACATCGTCGGTTGGTTACTAGTTTGCCGCACAGATATTGAGAATACATTATTGATGCAGCAAACCAGTAACCAACCGACGACATATAAACAGAGCGAGTTCGAGCCGACATAAAGTAGTCGCCGACAATTTTAATCCGACTTCGTCCTCTGCTTGTAAATGCAAAAATTGTTTTAACAAATTATTATAGTCTTTTACTTGTTTAAACATAGTTTAGTCAAACGTTCACATAACAATTTCCGTAAGTACTGTATTAATATCGAATTATGTTTAAAAATATAATAAAAATGGTCTATTTTAAGAAAAATGCCAAAAGTGAAGCCATCGGCCAGAAGTATTTTAAACAAGTATGTGTCAGAAAGCAATGAAGTATTTAAAACTTATGGACAAGTGCTCTTCTGTAAATAATGTGACAGATCAATATCTTTTGAAAGAAAGTTTCTGGTGGATTAACATCTAAGGAGTCAAAAGCACATAGATAAACATGCGCAAAGTATTGGAAAGACCTCTCAGATATTAATATCTAATAGATCGATTGAAAGTAAAACAAGTTCGTTTAGCATGGAACTATGTAAGGCATTTGTCTCTGCCGACATTCCTTTACATAAAATAAACAACAGTGATCTAACTTATTTCTTACAAACGAGACTATTCCGTCTGAAACTACGTTAAGAAAAGTGTATGTTAGTAAATTGTATGGTACAAAACTTTACCAAATTATAAATTTATTAAAAGAAAATTATTTGTGGGTCTCTATCGATGAGACAACAGATATCAAAGGGCGATTTATTGCAAATGTAATAGTTGGTATATTGGATGCAAACGAAGAGAAAGGTAAACTAAAATTCCTTCTTAACGTGGCAGAATTAGACACCAAATCATGCAACAATTGCTAGAGCTTTTAACGACTCAATTGCGTTATTAGGTGACAACTTCAATAAAAACCAAATATTATTATACGTGACGGATGCTGCACCGTATATAATTAAATCTGCGAAATATTTGAATGTATTTTACCAAAAAATGATTCATGTAACTTGTATATCCCATGCAATGCACAGAGTTGCGGAAGAAATTAGAAACCAATTTGAGGACATCGATGTTTTGACTTTTTATGGAAAAATTTTTTTTCTAAAATCAAGATCGAGGGTAGCAGTATTTAAAGAAAAGTATCCTGAGCTAAATCTTCCACCTGTAATTACAAGATGGGGAACGTGGCTAGAGGCAGTTGATTACTATGCAAACTACTTTGATCAATTTAACGATGTTGTGGAAGCTTTAAATGAAGAAGACGCTATAGCAATAAAGAAAATTAAAAAAATTTTAAATTTAAAGATCAGTTGGTATTTGTTAATGCAAATTATGCGTTTTTCATAAAAACAATTGATAAGCTTCAACAATTTGATTCATTGGCTAGCCAAATTCAAATAATTGAGGAAGCTGTAAATAAAATTGACGCGCTGCAAGCCGTTATCAAAAAAAAAAAATAGTGGACTACAAAAAATAAAACAAGTAGCTGGTATTTTTGCTTCAATATCTTGTGATGATTCATATATTCTATTCAAGAATTAGAATCATTTAAATATGCGCCGATCACGTCCGTAGATGTTGAAAGGTCTTTTACAATGTACAAAAACTTTCTAAGACCAAATAGATTGAACTTTACATTTGAAAATACAAAGCAAATGTTATTTTTACATGTACATAAATAATATTATTTTTTTATTTCTGTTTATGTATATGTATATTTGTATTTTTACATTCTATACCTTACTTTTTATCTTTACCTAATGAGACTGAATTAAAATGTTATGTTTTTGCTTGAATAAAAATTGAAAAATAAGTGCATATTTTATTGTTTTTAGCACATATTTCGCGTTTTTACTGTCATATTTTAGGCGCCTAAAACGCCTTTTCTAAGTGCATGAAGTCCCTGTCCCTGCTCATTATTATTGAAAACATCCGCTACTTCTTTTTGTAATGAAAATCATTCGAAACCTTACTCGTCTATTAAAACCATTTTTTCATTCATATTACTTAATTTATAAGACTTTCCGGACTTTCTATTATTCGATCATCAGTAAAAATGCAGTAGCTGAGGTCCTTGCTTGCTGTTTCATATTAAATTTCTATATCAATTGGCCCGCTATTGAATAAAAGGAGCTTTTATCTTAAACTCTGATGCAGTTACAAGCGCTTGAAATTCTTTCATATACGAGTAGTAGATACATATCATATAGAACTGCATAACGATAATGTTTTAATTTTATGTTAATATCATCATATGAATATGAGACTGAATTTAAATGTACTTTTAAATTAGTCAAATCACAATGAAAAAACTTATTTTCTTCTTGAAAAGCGATCAACAGAAAACGAAGTCATTTTCTGTGAATTTAGGTCTAGCCTCTCGACGGTTCCTCTAGTATACAAGATGACTTTGCATGTCGGAATTTCTGGCTGTCCTTTGTCGGCGTTATGGGTAATTAAATATTAAAATTATAATTGCCCAAATTATGTTACTTGATAATGTTACTATGCTTACATTAATAGGCTATATGATTATTTTATGAACGGTGATCACCTATGCCTTTTATTTGATGATCTAGATGATATATTTTTTGTTTTTCTCATGGTATTAGAGTTTAGCGTATTGTATACATATTTCTCCTATGTTTAACTATACTTTGTCTTCATGTGAGACAGGCTGTATACATATATCAGTTGGTCAGTCAGTCTCTTGTTTTATTTATTTTTTTCTTCTGATGTATCACTACTTTTTTGATTTTACTACTTGAAATAGAGAACATTAATATTATTTTTAAATCCGTTATTTTTAATGAAAATATATACGTATGTGAGTGTGTACATATGCAAATGTATTCATATCTACATACATATATGCGAATATATGTATGTATGTAGAAATTAGTTTACATGCAAAGAAATACATGTTTAATAAACAAGTATTGCACCAAATCGATCTTCAAGAACTCAGTCACCTTCACCTACAGCCTAGGTGTTTTCATATAGTGTCAGAAACATTAGAATATCTATGTTTGAGAGAATTTTTACATCGAGTTTTTCTACATGAGGTTTGCTGGTTGACCCCCTTGAAGTTATTGTTGACGTAGGCTGGGTTGTATCACATTCAGATGTAATAATTTCTTACTTAAAAAAAGTCCTCATTACCATCAACCATATCTGTATACATTTCATTCATGAGTTGGGTTGATCCAGATACAATTGCTGTCTACAGATTAATGATTAGAAACAAGTTTCTCATCACCTTCTAACAGATTTATATATTTTGCTAGCATGCATGCCTTAGCATGCTTCTATCGATAGTGACGCGAGAGTCCGACATGTAGTGGTGTTTCAATTAAAAATCTATACTATTAGAATTTAATAATGTATATATATATATATATATATATATATATATATCCACTTATATGAACCATTAATGCTAAATTCTTAACACATAATTCCTTTGGATGATCTATTAAATCATTCTACTGTTGATGCTTTCATATTAAGTAATGTTTAATCTTTTACTTATGCATGAATTTTCCAGTGTCTATTAAAAAATTCTTTACAATCATCCATTTGTAAGTTTTTTGGTACTCATAACATTTCAAAAATATTTTCCACAGCCTAGGTTTTTCGAGTGCAACTTTTATTTTCAACGGTATTGACCATAAAAACTTTGAGAATGAATCATTTACAGTCTACAATAATCAATAATTTCTATTTTCTGTAGAATAGTTTCCCTCTTCACCTAAATCAGCTCCATAAAAGATCAACTATTCCTTTCATTACATATCTACAATGCACAAACAATTTTCGATATTTATTATAGAGTTCGCTTACTAAATTTCTTTTTAAAGACTGAGTTGTTTTAAAGATTTTTTGGAGAGTGTTGTGATCTACTTGATGCACTTTCAGCTATTTATACTATCATGTAGTTAATTTTCCAATCTATAAATTTTATCGTTCAGCTGTTCAATTTGTTTTTTCAAAAGATGATTTAATTTTTAGTATGTATTTTTTCAATTTTATAACTATCTTCTATCTCTAATTGTATTTCACGTTGTACTCCATCAATTTGCATTTTAATATATTCTTGAATTATATTAATTCTTTAAGCTGTATTATTAATTTGTCCTATAGTTTATCGATTTGAGTTTCCAGAAACAATTTACTGATAACATCATTCTCCGTCAGTGCATGATGATGATTCTCTATCCATGTATTAGTAGAAATTATATATTTTATATAGTTTCCAAAATCAAATTTCTCATAGTATTTCCATGTTTTCTTATCAATCATTAAAGAAAATAAAGCTACTATTAGAGCCTATATTTGACCATCAACTTATATTCTATCTTCATTAAGTTTGAGGTTACTATCACCAAATTTCCACTCATTATTGAAATCTTTATGTGGACGATAGTTTGTATCTAATTCATTTCAGCCTTTCAAGACTGATAAGTCAGTATAAGTGTCATCGGTATTGGAAGTCTGTGAGTAGAAAGCATTTTCATCATCGTCATCATCATTCTCATTATTAGCATCATTAAACAAGATGGTATTATCGAATATTGTTCCTTCTGGTAGTTTCTTTGGTGTACTTGTCTCTATCTTGACTGATGGCTTCTGAGACTTTAAACTTGTATTATTTTCAACTTCTGTCTTCATTTTACTTTCTTCTTTCATGGGAATTCTTTTAATTTTTTTTAGAACTATTTATGAATTCTTTGTCCATATGATATGATATTTAACGATGTTGCGTGTGAGAAACATATTTTTGTATGGAGTGAGATAAGAATGTTGATGCATTCTGTTGATGTCAAACTTATACCAGAATCACCAAACATTTGATACTAGATAATCATAATGTAATTATAATGTTTAAGTAAGATGAGACAAATATAAAGCATGTTGGAAGGATAAATATGGATTTTGATTACAAGCAACGATATTGAATTAAACGATGATCGTTATAGAAAAAAAAGAGAATTTCACTACATAAAATTTTCCTTTTTCGTTTTTCATCTGACCTTAAACTGCATTCATCTAATTGTTATAAATGGCCAGCTACTTGTAAACTGATAACCCAATCTGAATCTGAAAACCAGACCAGATCATGATAAGCTGATCTGAAAACAAGACCAGGTCCTGATAAGCTGATCTGAAAACCAGACCAGCTACCTGATAACCTGATCTGATAGCTGATACCTGATCTAATAGCTGATACCTCTTATTTGCTAAACATGGATGAGAAAATTTTAAAACAGTTGGTGTTGACAAGAAATGTCTTGAAGAAAAAGCTTCGTAGTATAAAAACTGGTGAAATAGATACATGTGAGCTAGAAAAGATACATTTAAACCTATAACAGAACCTCTCAAAGAATTCATAAATAGTTCTAAAAATATTGAAAGAATTCACAAGAAAGAAGAAAGTAAAATCAAGATAGAAGCTGAAAATAATATAAGTTTAAAGCCATCAGTCAATATAGAGACAAGAAACTTTCAGAAGGAACAATATTTGATGATATCATCTTATTTAATGATGCTAATACTGAGAATGATGAGGATGATGAAGATGATTTTTACTCATAGACTTCCAATTCTGAAGACACTTATGGGGCCATCCATATATTACGTAACGCCTTTGGGGGGGGGGGGGGGGGAGTTCGAGTTTTGTTATGATTTGTTACGGGGGGTATGGGGGGGGGGGGGGCTCTGTAAAATTGTTACGTAACATAAATTTTACTAATTTCGTACAAAAACACTTCGATTTTTCATTTATTTATGTATTTAATTTATCAAAGAAATACATAATAAATCAAGAATCATGAGTGTTAAATAGATATAAATATATGCATATACATATGTATGTACATAAATACATAATTGTTATTATTTATATTTTGCAAGCTTATTTGATTTTTGTTTACGCACTGTGTTAGTCTAACAGAAAATAAAAATAAAGGAACAAAAGTATTCGAATTCCCGAATATTCGTCAAATTCTCAATTACTTGCATTTTCTCATAAATAAAATAAATAAATGCATAAATCCTAAACGAAACTTAAGAAAATGCCATAAAAATATTTGTATATTAGTTTGTAACAGAGCTGTAAATGAATCATTCTTTTTTGATTTTAATTCATTATGAATTAGCAAATTTTGAATTAATTCTTTTCACACAAAAATTGAATTGAATTAAATTTGAGTCAATTCAAATGAATTTGGTACAAATGAATTGCAATTCGTTTTCAATTCAAATGGATTTGTCAAATGAATTGCAATTCGTTTCTAATTCAAATGAGTTTGTCAAAATGAATAGCAATTCATTTTTTAAATTTATTCGAATTGAATTGATTTTGAATTCATTAAAATGAATTAAAAAAATGAATTGCAATTCAAATGAATGAAATCAAAAATGAGTTACAATCAATCAAATTCAAAAACAGATCTATTGGAATGAAAAATGGAAATTTCTTCCACCAAAATTAAAATATTCAGTACAAAAATTTAAAAACCTAGTCCTGGATCTGCGCCTCATTAAAGAAAACATGCTGTATGGAGTTTGTTTCTTCAAAACACATTTAATATTCCAGAAGCAATTAATAATTTTTGAAATTTTGTGAACCACGACCACCCAACAAAAAACTTTTTGGTAATATTTATGTTATATTTATTTCAAAGAAATAAAACTATCTTTCACAAATAAACACAAATCAGGAAAAATTACAATGTATGTATTTCAAAATACAATTGTGTTTTCAATTTTATCGTAAGCGCCCTAGCTTAGAATTATCAAAATGCCAAAATTGTTGATAACTTTTAATATACAGACTGTACAATTTTATCGTAAGCGACAATTTACGTACAAAAACAAATTTTAATTTTTTAAAAATACATTTTCCTGAAAAATTTAATTCTTTTCGCTTCCAATAAATCGAAAGTAACGCTTGAATCTTTTTTATAACACAATTTTAGTAAATGAGCGAATGAGAATTAATTGCATCAACTAATTATGATTTTATTTCAGTTACAAAATAAGGCTAATTAGATGTAATTCAAGTCAGCTATTGCAACTGTGCAAAATGCATAATTGCACTTTCTGACGTGAGCAACCCATTTTTTTAATTGTCTATAAAGCAGCACAATATGTACATTAGACCGTCTCAGTTTTTATATTTTTTTCGAAATTCCTTGATGAACATCGATTTTCTTAATCTAATATTGATGAACCGGAAGTGCTCTCTCAAATCGTTTTTTGTTTTTTAAGAAAAATGCCTTTTTCCAAAAAATAAAAAAATCTTGCTTTAGTAATTTGCCTCTAACTCATGCAGTTCTTAACGGATTTGAACCTAATTACATATTAAATGTGTTTTGCCGTTCAGCGTATTTCAAAATAAAAATCAGTTCTTCTTGAAGAAACAAACTCCATACACCATGTTTTCTTTGATCAGGCGCAGATCCAGGACAAGGTTTTTCAAAAAATGAATTGCAATTCATTTTGACAAACTCATTTGAATTAGAAACGAATTGCAATTCATTTGAATTGAAAACGAATTGCAATTCATTTGTACCAAATTCATTTGAATTGACTCAAATTTAATTCAATTCATTTTTTGTGCGAAAAGAATTAATTCAAAATTTGCTAATTCAGTGCATGAATGATTCGCGAATTAATTCAAAAATGAGTGATTCACTTACAGCTCTGGTTTGTAATAACTAAATAAAGAAATTTACATCTATTCAAACAAAAAGTTATTTAAAAATACATACATATGTATTTGTATGAATTAAATTAAATTTTTTTTTAAATAAAAACTTAAAACAATTTAAATTTTTTTAAAGTTCTTGTTACATTATTGTGAGGGGGGAGGGGAGGGGGGGTTTAAGAATGGTTACGATGTGTTACTGGGGGAGGGGGGGGGGTCAAAAATCGGAAAAATGGCGTTACGTAATATGTGGATGGCCCCTATACTCATTTATCAGTCTTGGAAGGAAGAATTGAATTAGATACAAACTATGGCCCACATCAAGATTTGAATAAGTCATGAAAGTTTGGTGATAGTAATCTAAAACTAAATGAAGATAAAATACAAGTTGATGGTCAAATATAGGCTCTAATAGTAGCTGTATTTTCTTTAATGATTGATAATAAAATATGGAAATACTATGAGAAATTTGATTTTGAAAACTATATAAAATATAAAATTTCTACTAATACATGGATAGAGAATCATCATCATTCACTGACAGAGAATGATATTATCAGTAAATTGTTTCTGGAAACTCAAAACGATAAACTATACGACAAATTAATTCAAGAATATATTAAAATGCAAATTGATAGAGTACAACGTGAAATACAATTAGAGATAGAAGATAGTTATAAAATTGAAAAAATACATACTAAAAATTAAATCATCTTTTGAAAAAACAAATTGAACAGCTGAACGATAAAATTTATAGATTGGAAAATTAACTACATGATAGTATAAATAGCTGAAAGTGCATCAAGTAGATCACAACACTCTCCAAAAAATCTTTAAAACAACTCAGTCTTTAAAAAGAAATTTAGTAAGCGAACTCTATAATAAATATCGAAAATTGTTTGTGCATTGTAGATATGTAATGAAAGGAATAGTTGATCTTTTATGGAGCTGATTTAGGTGAAATGGGAAACTATTCTACAGAAAATAGAAATTATTGATTATTGTATACTGTAAATGATTCATTCTCAAAGTTTCTATGGTCATTACCGTTGAAAATAAAAGTTGCACTCGAAAAAACCAAACCAACGAGTACCAAAAAACTTACAAATGGATGATTGTAAAGAATTTTTTAATAGACACCGTAAAATTCATGCATAAGTAAAAGATTAAACATTACTTAATATGAAAGCATCAATAGTAGAATGATTTAATAGATCATCCAAAGGAATTATGTGTTAAGAATTTAGCATTAATGGTTCATATAAGTGGATTGATATATACATATATATATATATATATATATATATATATATATATAAAGATTTACTTAGTGTCTAAAATAGAAAAGCTCATCTCACAATTAAAATGTTTGCAATTAAAGTTAACTCAACAAATGAGGAAAAGGTGAAAAAAACAGTATACAGTAATTTGAAGATGTAAAAAATTTTGAAATTTAATAACAATATAAATAAAATTAAAAAGGAAAAATCTAGTTTGTCATGGTATTTTTTTTTTTTTTTTTTTTTGTTGGAGGATGGATTAGGAATGTTAGGTCTTAGGAGAGATAACTATCTTAATGCACTAGAATTCTCTAAACTTGTTGGCCTGTATGAAATATTGTGGGAACGTAAGCGTTCAAAATGAAGTTTAACACAGTGCAATATTTAGCAACACATCGTATTATAACTTTTTATAGTAAAAGTTGTACATTTTCCATTTCGAAAGCAGTAGCACACAAAAATTTAAAAATGTGAATCTGGGCTTATTATAATAGATCTTCACTCTGTTCATTTCTATAGCTATCAGATCTTTAGAAAATATAGATAAACTAAGCAAATTGTACTTTGATATCCAATCTTTAAGAATGTACATGTGTATGAATGGGTATCAAACAAACTCACTGAATAAATATAGACTTCAACTAGAATCAAGCTGAAGCATGCATAAATTGTAAAATGTAATGTAAACAGATCTTACTTTATATCTGTATCTGAATGAGTATCAAAAAAATTTAGAGAAAAAAAATTGGAAGCATGCATAATTTAAGAAAATTCCTCACGTCATACAATTTTGTAAACAAAGAAATTTTAAGACTTTGTGGGAAATGAAATACATATGTATCTACTCTGTAAAAAAATTCAGAAGAGTGAATTCTTAAATTCTAATAGTATAGGTTTTTAATTGAAACACCACTACATGTCGGACTCTCGCGTCACTATCGATAGAAGCATTCTAAGGCATGCATGCTAGCAAAATATATAAATCTGTTAGAAGGTGATGAGAAACTTGTTTCTAATCATTAATCTGTAGACAGCAATTGTATCTGGATCAACCCAACTCACGAATGAAATGTATACAGATATGGTTGATGGTAATGAGGACTTTTTTAAGTAAGAAATTATTACATCTGATGTGATACAACCCAGCCTACGTCAACAATAACTTCAAGGGGGTCAACCAGCAAACCTCCTGTAGAAATATTTGAAACAAAAATTCCTTCAAACGTAGATATTCTATTGTTTCTGATACTATATGAAAACACCTAGGCTGTATTCATGGTGAAGGTGACTGAGTTCTTGAAGATCGATTTGGTGCAATACTTGTTTATTAAACATGTATTTCTTTGCATGTAAACTAATTTCTACATACATACATATATTCGCATATATGTATGTAGATATGAATACATTTGCATATGTACACACTCACATACGTATATATTTTCATTAAAAATAACGGATTTAAAAATAATATTAATGTTCTCTATTTCAAGTAGTAAAATCAAAAAAGTAGTGATACATCAGAAGAAAAAAATAAATAAAACAAGAGACTGACTGACCAACTGATATATGTATACAGTCTGTCTCACATGAAGACAAAGTATACTTAAACATAGGAGAAATATGTATACAATACGCTAAACTTTAATACCATGAGAAAAACAAAAAATATATCATCTAGATCATCAAATAAAAGGTATAGGTGATCACCGTTCATAAAATAAACATATAGCCTATTAATGTAAGCATAGTAACATTATCAAGTAACATAATTTGGGCAATTATAATTTTAATATTTAATTACCCATAACGCCGACAAAGGACAGCCAGAAATTCCGACATGCAAAGTCATCTTGTATACTAGAGGAACCGTCGAGAGGCTAGACCTAAATTCACAGAAAATGACTTCGTTTTCTGTTGATCGCTTTTCAAGAAGAAAATAAGTTTTTTCATTGTGATTTGACTAATTTAAAAGTACATTTAAATTCAGTCTCATATCCATATGATGATATTAACATAAAATTAAAACACTATCGTTATGCAGTTCTATATTATATGTATCTATGTGATATGTATCTACTACTCGTATATGAAAGAATTTCAAGCGCTTGTAACTGCATCAGAGTTTAAGATAAAAGCTCCTTTATTCAATAGCGGGCCAATTGATATAGAAATTTAATATGAAACAGCAAGCAAGGACCTCAGCTACTGCATTTTTACTGATGATCGAATAATAGAAAGTCCGGAAAGTCTTATAAATTAAGTAATATGAATGAAAAATGGTTTTAATAGACGAGTAAGGTTTTGAATGATTTTCATTACAAAAAGAAGTAGCGGATGTTTTTAACTATAATAAGTATAACAATTTCATTATAAAACCACCATTTGATTTTAAATGTTTATCAATAAAAAAGGAAAGAGAAGCAAAGTGGTTAACAAAAAAAGTATCATCACCTAAGCTGGACTGCTGGATCAGTTTCATTTCAAAGCGTTTGCCATTTTTTAAAAGCCAATGTAAGATGTTCTAAAATATATGTAAAAGTTGAAGAAAAAAGATGATAGTTGTAGTGAAGTAGTAGTTTGAAAAAATTTTACACCGAAAAATTTCTAACGCTGACTATATAGGCTACATCAACTTTAAACAAATGGAATTAAAATATATTAAATATTTATACTATAGTTACTACAACTAGAGAGGAATTCAATTTTACTTAAAACAGAAACTCCTCACAAACTTTTAAGTAAACACATCTAAAAATTAAAAGAACGTTTTTTTAATTTCAAATAAAAAAAACTATCGAGATATTTCACATCTATACACAAAAGACCAGGCGAATATTTACAACAGCAACAACAAGAGACCGCACATGACACAAAAAAAATGTATTTAAACGGGGAGCCCCAGACTTATTTGTATGTACATACATACATACATATAATCAATTTGTAGATCCATATGTACATATGTAAATACATATTACATATTATCAAATATCTTACCCATGCTCAAGTATTTATTGGATTTTAACAATCACACTTACATATCTACATCATGAAAACATACAAACCGTACTACAAGCTATTGACGCTTGAAGACGAAAGTCGAAGAAGACAAATGTACTTTAAATAAACAAACTTATCACAGACCAGTCAAACTCTATCGCGCATACACACACAAAATCGCCACGATCGTACACAAGAATTTTGCAAAATCTGAAATTAATATTTATACAAATATAAACAAATTTCTGATCGACAGACTTTAACACTGGACAAATTTAAGCTTGATAAAATATAAAGCAATCTCATCCTCCAATATGAAAAACATACTAGGATTAGGGAAGTTCAGATATATGATAATATTTTTTAACAAAAAAATGTTCATATGAGAAATAATTTATTTCTACATACATACAAATACTAGGGTGACAAAATCACATACACAAACACATACTAAACTTCATCTACGAAAAATTAAACCTATTTCAACAACGCCCCTCCGCTCGCAAATCACAGTCAGCCTAAAGTTCTTACGGCTAGACATACACAAAATCTCAAGGTAACATACAATCTATCAATCTCACACCCTAAATCACGATCAGCCTTAAACTTATATAGACATACATACACACAAATACGGATACATATACATGAACACCTTCACCTCACCTCTCATTAATCATGATCAGCCTTAAACTCCTACAGATATACACACAAATTGCGCGGTTATATATTTCATAAACACTTCGCCCATCATAAATCACGATAAGCCTTAAATTTCCTACAGATATACATACAGAAATTCTCAAGGTCATATACAATCGATCAATCTCAACAATCCAAATCACGATCACCCTTAAACTTCTACAGACATACATGCACAAAAATTCTTACAGACACATAACCACCCAAATTCCTATAGATACATATTACAATAACACCCCCCCCCCCGCCTACCAAAATCAAGGACAGCCTTAAACTGCTACATATACATACACACACACATAGGCACATTCTATATATCTATCACAACAACACCCTCCCCCACCTCAAATCACAATCAGCCGTAAACTCCAACGAACATACATATATACACAGATTCCCACGGATACGTATTACATGAACACTCTCACCTAGCCTTTCATAAATCACAGACAGCCTTAAACTCTTACAGAAATACATACATGTACACAGATTCCCACAGATACATATTACAACTCCCCGCCCTCCACCAGTCGATCTACCTCAAATACATCAGGCGCCCCACCAAGCACAGCTTGGCTTAAATTCCAACAAGCAGAAACGTCACCGAATTTCCACGGTTACATATTACAAAACACCCTCACCTATCCAAATCACGGTCAGCCTTAAGGTCTCACAATCTAGACACACCCCGCGCTCCACCAAGCACAGCCCGACTTCAATTCCTACAGCTAGACACACCCACAAATTTTCCGCCGGCATTAGGAAAAATCATTTCCATGATTTTCCCGTCGGCATTTGAAAAAAATAAACATGTTTTCCCGTCGGCATTTGAAAAAAATAAACATGTTTTCCCGTCGGCATTCGAAAAAAATAAACATGTTTTCCCGTCGGCATTTGAAAAAAATAAAGATGTTATCTCGTCGGCATTAGAAAATCGTATACATATAAAAGCTTCAAACCTTTAAACCCCCTTAATGTATACCCACAAACATACATACATATAAATTCCCGCGGTCATAAAAAACCTGACTTATTGAACCGCCCTAGTATGTAGTAATAAAAAAAACTCCTTATATAAACAAAAAACAGTTAATGTAAACAAAAAACACTTAATGTAAACAAAAAACACAATTTCTCAAATTTCAGACAAATTTCAGCAAAATTTTAAAAATTTCAGTCCAGAATTTTTAGAAATTTCACACAAATTTCACAATTTTAATTGTCGCAGAACTGGGAATCCACTACTACTCCTGTACCTTTAAATTGCAAACTGATGCTAGTGATTTTGGTCTGGGTGTTGCTGTGTATATGAATTTCATCATATGTATATCGTTATACCAACAGAGAAATTAGATTTGATGACTACTACGCGATTGTCATGTAACATATATAAGTAGAAGAAATAATTTAGATTTTCATCACTATACTCTGATATCTCAACAAGACACAACAAAATTTTTAAAGTGTTTGAAAACAAAAAAAAAAACTAAAAAGTGCTTAATCAATTACTGTTTGTTAAACAAGTTTATAGTATATAAAAAAATAATTAAATAAATTGTTTATAAATAAAATAATTAAATAATATTACGAATAATAAATTTCTTAAATATTAAATAAACTGTTCATAAATAAAATAATCAAATAAATTGTTTATACATAAAATAAATTATAAACAAATAAATAAATAATAAAAATAATTAAGTAAAATTTATACAGCAAGTTGTCCCATCTGCAATAAAGTCTTTATGACTCAAACAAAAGTAAATAAGCATATAGAAACGCACACCTATGCTAGCCAGTCGAAGGCTATGTTGGGAATTAGTAAGCTAAATATTAAAAACAAATATTGTGAGGATTTTGATGAGATGATTCAATCAAATGGTTTATGGCTCATGTCAGAACCATAAAACACAAAAACAGCTGTCAGCAAGAACGGATCAACGATTTTCTCACCAGAAGAATAAGTAACTTCAATGGGAGGATCGAGACATATATCCTTCTCAACAAACATGTGGGTGTCTTGTTTCCGGAGGAGTTTCTTGCATCTGCAAAGAGCTCCATAGTGAAACAACTTTTTAAACGTAGTAGGATACATACTAATTTAAATTTAATGTGGAGCTCACATGTGATTATATGAAAATTATGAATGATGAGATGAATGTTAGCCAACTAGTACAGATCTCAAAGATTATGTTGTGACCCTCTCTGATGACATAGAGGAGATGTAAAAAAAACAGACCGATGAGCTAAGAGCCAAAATTAAAGAATTTCAAGAGAGGGATAGCGGATGGACCTTGCTTTCAATAAATTCCCTTGAAGTTAATATCAACAGGTGTCCATAATAAGAGGTTCGAACATTATCCCTCTCCCAAAAAATATTGCAGCCAAGCATGTTTGCATAAATATGGAGAACTCTGATGTTTATAGCTTTAAATGGTGTCTCATTGCGGCTTTGAATGTAAATGCGGTCTGAATCCTAAACAACGAAAAAACTGTAGAAATTTCAATATTCCAAATATTTCTGATGAGAATATTAATATAGGTGCAATTGTATTACATTTTGAACGCCTAGAGTTTCCACTCCCATTGAAGCAGATAATACAATTTCAAAATCAAAATGACTTGAGCATAAATGTATTTGGTCATAATGGAATATCACTTATAGGATCGTACTATGTAACGAAAATAAAGAAGCACGTTCACATTAATCTGTTATTACTCTAGTCAAATGAAAAGTTCCACTATGTGCTCATCAAAGATATATCAAAGTAAGTTTCATTTGCACATTTGTGCAAAATGTGTTCTTCATTTGCACATTTGTGCAAAATGTGTTCTTCATTTGCACATTTGTGCAAAATGTGTTCTCATCTCCACTTAAAAAGTTACTTGTTATTGTTATATATATATTTACATATTATTTTATTTCTCTATCTTCAGACTTCTTCGTTCCAACATGTCATCACACAGAAGTAAGATCCTGATTTGCAACACCTGCCTATATGTGTATAATCATCATAAAAATATTTTCGGCAAAAAACTAATCTGAATGCCCGAAGATGAAACTATTATCAAGTTCAAGAACTATTACAAACAGCTAGATGTACCATTTGTATTATTCTGCGCGGACTTTGAGTCTATTTTGGAAAAAGTTGATGATGCTGTAAGTAAAAGCACCACACATGTACATAAACATCGTGCTTGCGCATTCGGCTATTTGATAAAAAAAAAATAGTTGAAGATTGTACAGATATCTACCTAAAATATTTACTTAAAGTCAAGAAAATGTTCATGACCCCAATAGAAATAGCTCAATATAATAATGCACCAAATTGTCATATATAGAGGGTGTTTTTTATTGAGGTATAGAACTTTAAGTTGGCATCACTTTTTTAACTGGCGGCCATTTTGTCAGCTGTCAAGTGATTAATATTTAGTTTGGTTTGCCATTTCATCATGAACAGGTTGACAAAAGAACAACGCTTGCAAATCGTGCAAATTTATTTCGAAAATAATGGTTCAGTTCGCGAAGTTTACCGCAAGCTCCGTCCATTTTATGGTCGACCGTTGGTTACCGTTAATGGAGACCGGTATAGAGCCATGATAACCGACTATTTTGTTCCCGAATTGGATGGCATGAATGTGGATGAGTTGTGGTTCCAACAAGACGGCGCTACATGCCACACAGCGCACGTCACAATCGATTTATTGAAGGAAACATTCGATGAGCGCATAATTTCACCCCATATACTCGAAAAAGTGGTTGAAAATTGGACCTGTAGAATTGGCTTTATTCGAGCCAGCCGCGGCGGCCACATGCCCGAAATCATATTTAAACGTTAATGGCATACAATTATCCTTCCAATAAAGCCAAATTGATGGACATTAAAACGATTTTCTTGTGTTTTATTTCAATTCGAAGTTCTATACCTCTAAAAAAACACAATATATAAGAAAATTTTATATAACAATAAAGTTAGAGATCATTGTCATCTTACGGGTAATTATCGTGGGGCAGCTCATAGCGAATGCAATTTGAATTATAAAACACCTCAGTTCATACCGGTTATATTTCATAATCTTTCTGCATATGATATGCACCTATTTTTCAAAGAACTTTCTAGTATAAAAAATGCCACAATAAAAGTGATTACCAAGACCACAGAGCGTTATATTTCTCTTTTAATTTTCATTACGTTATATGCAAAACATGGATTCGAAATAAGAAATATAGACTCGTTTAGATTTATGGCTTCGAGTTTAGATACTTTAACGAAAAATCTTGATAGCAATGATTTCAATACTGTTCGATCATGTTTCTTTGATGAAGATCATTTCAACATGATCAAAAGAAAGGGTGCATTTCCATATTCTTATATGGATTCCATGACTAAGTTTAAGGAAACTAAATTCCCTAGTAGAGAAGAGTTCTTCAATATTCTAAGGAATGAGGAATGTGATGTAGTCGAGTATGAACAAGCTCAAAAAATATGGAGGGGGTTTAACTGTAAAACCCTTCTTGACTATACTGAGCTCTACTTAAAGACAGATGTTCTTCTAACCGACGTGTTGGAAAATATTAGAAAAATTTTTAAAGGTATATACGATTTGGACCCCTGTCGCTATTATACAGCACCAAGCTTAACTTGGGATACAATGTTGAAAACCACACAAGTTTCACTGGAGTTCACTGTACTGTTATCAATTCAATTTTCATTGTACATCCCGCAGGTAATGTAAGTAAGTAGTAGGGAACTGGGGATACTGCCCCAATTAAAATTGTAAAATTTTCAAATTTTAATTACCCAAATTTTCAAATTCTTGGAAATTTGTGAAATTTGATACATACGAGGGTGGTTCAATAAGTCCGTCCAATTTTTTGTTTACATAATGAGTTTTTTGTTTATATAAGTCTTTTTATTACTACATACGAGGGCGGTTCAATAAGTCTGGTTTCTTATGACTGTGAGAATTTATATGTATTTATGTTTGTTGGGTGGATTAAGGGGTTTCATAAGGTTAAGATTTCAGAAGTATACATATATGCCGACGGGAAAAATCATGAAAATGATTTTTCCTAATACCAGCGGGAATATCATGAGATGATTTTTCCTAATACCAATGGTGAAATAGTGAAAATTAATTTTTCCTAATGCCGACGGCAATGCATGATTATTTTTTTCAAATGCCGACTGCAAAACATGATTATTATTTCCTATTACTAAAGGGAAAATAGGGACTGTAGAAATTTGTTATCGTAATACTATATCAGTAATATCACAGAAAATAGATTTGATGACTACTAGGCGATTCTCATATGAATCGTGGGAATGTGTATGTATGATTTTCTCATGCTAATAAATTATTTATCATGCCAACATTTTATGGTATAAAATGTTCTCATATATGTGAACCCCCTAATGCCTTTGTGTGGGTGGTCGATAAGTCCCAGATAAGTTTATATTTTGTTTATTTGTTTAAGAAATATTTATTTCATAACATTATGAAATTCTTGAATGTGTATGTATGTATGTATGTATGTACATACATATGGATGTGTGACCGTGGGAATTTGTGCATGGATTATTTTGTGGCTCTGTAGAATACAGACGTAATATTTGTATACATTTAATTTTGCAACGCAGTCATTTCTTTGACTACGATTATTTTAAAGCAGAGGATTTTCAACTAAGTACAGTCATCAGCAGAGAAACAAAAAGTAGAAATTTGCAAGTAAGCAAAAAAGTTAACTTCTCCTCCTCCCCACGTCCTTCTATTCCCTTTATGTAGTTTGTATTTGAAATAAGAAAACACTTGTACATTGTTTTATTTTGTATACATTTATTGTTTAAAATTTTTTTAAATTTTATAATAATATATACATTCATATTTTAAAAATTAAAAAGGTTAAAAAGCAAGATATTTCTTTTGTGAGTAAAATAGCATTTTTTAATGCGCATACACCAAATTTATGATAATTACAATAAAAATATTCTGGATACTTGATTTCCATTTGTTTAAAGTTGATGCAGCCTATATCCTCAACGTTAGAAATTTTTCGGTGTAACATTTTTTCCAACCATAGTCGTTTTTCTTCACCTTTTACGTAAATTTTAGAACATCTTGCGTTGGCTTTTAAAAAATTGCAAACGCTATGAAATGACTGATCCAGCAGTCCAGCTTAGGTGATGATAGTTTTTTGTTAGCCACTTTGCTTCTCTTTGCTTTTTTATTGGTAAGCATTTAAAATCAAATGGTGGTTTTATAATAAAATTGTTATATTCATATTTGCCGAAAACAATCGCTACTTCTTTTGCGATGTACTCGTTTGAATTAGTTTTGAAACCTTTTACTTCTATAAAAATTATGTTATTTTCCATATTATTCAATTTATAACACTTTTCGAACTTGTCCTTTGATGGGTATATATTCTATTATACGATCATGAATAAGAATGCAATAAGCTGATGTCTTTGCTGCAATATTAGTTGCTGTTTCAAATTCAATTTTTATATCAATCGGTCCATTATTGAGTGATTCATTCTGATGACTGACATCTACTACAATAATAGGAGCTTTTGTCTTAAACTCTGATGCAGTTAGAAGCGGTTGAGATTCTTTCATATAGTAGCTTTGTTGGAATCTTAGATACATATCATATAGAATTATATAACGTTAATTTTTGAACTTTATGTTTAGATCATCATACGGGTATGAGACTGAATTTAAATGTACTTTTAAATTAGTCAAATCACAATAAACAAACTTATTTTCTTGTTGAAAAGCAATCAACACAAAACGGGGGCGTTCGCTATTTGCAGCCAGTTTAACATTCCAAATATGGTTAGTTCCTGTGTTTAATTGTGGATTAATATGACAATCCCAACTGCGAAATGCCATGGGTATAGAAGCACCATTGTTAATAATTTTAATCATATTCAATTTGCTAAGGTCAGATAATTGAAGATGAGGTATTCTCCATGAGATGAGTGAAATTGTAAGTTTAGCTTTTTCAGTAGAAACACTCGAGCGTACGAGATCTTCGTCGTCCTTATTGCGGAGGAGTATCAATTCATGTTTTTCATTTAATATAACTTTGTTGTAGTCTTCAGCGAATCCTAGAAGCGTTTTTAGAGGTACATAGAAATTGAAAAATCCATTTGCAAGAGGGACATCGTCAATTTTGTTCCATCCAGCATTTTTCATCACATTGCTTTCTGTTGGTGATAAAGAAACCAAGTGGGTCCTAAATATCTTGTATGATCAATTTCAATTCCATTGAGCTCATAGCGAATTTCATCAAATAGATATGCCACAAAGTTGTTTTTTAATATAAAGTTCTCCGAAGATGAAGAAGATTTGGAGTTATTATCATCAGCAACAAATCCTTCTACATAAATGTAGTTCTCACTGGGTAGCTCGTACAAATCTTGATTTTGTATTGAAATTCTGATTTCATCATTATTGTTGTAAAATTGTAAGTATGGTACATATGTATGATAGTCCTTTTTGATTATATTCTCATCAGAGAAAGGTTTATCTAAGACATCTATTATTGAACTCATTTTGTCTTCAATTTAAAATTCAAGGACTTGAGAAAATTTTTATTTGATATTAGAGCTTTTTGTTGAGCTGGTCGCTTTAATGTTGTTGTTGTTCTTGCTACTATATTTATCAATGTATTTGTGTTGTATACTAGCATTATTTACTTGACCTCAAATATATTCGTATTGTAATTTCCTCCTCGAAAATTAATTAAATCAACGTGTTTATCAACTACGCGCAGCGCTAGTGAACTTATCTCTCTGGTGTTCACAGGTAAATAGATGAGATTTCTTGGAACCTCATCTATTTTATAGCCTGGAGGCACATTAATCGGAAATTCATGAAGTGTATGCGATTTGGAGTTATTCATATATGTGTTAATAGCGATACTACTTTCAATTCGCAAGAGATTCACTTTAAAAATATTAACTGCAAGATCTGAGTAATAATATTTGTTTGGTGTTAGGATTTTGCTATTGAATCCTAAAAGTTTTCCAATTGTGTTGTCTTTATTAAATATATAGGATCTTTGGAACTATTAACTTTAACTTCCATTGTATTGTTATTGGACAGAGTCGTTTGTATTGCTCTTCTATAAAATCAACTATATCATTTAATTCGTAAGATCCAATTGTATGTCCCCCTATATGAAACATATTGTTGTAGGTGTCTACATTTGGAATACTGTTGTATGAATGAAAATCAGTTAGAGCACACTCATATGCATCATATAATTCAATAGGAGGAAAGTAACTAGCAGATAATTCTGATGAGTTAGAGCTCAGAGTAAGTGTTATTGACATTATAACAGACTGATTACAATTAAATAAAGTTTAGTACACAGTATGGTTTATAAGCATAATTTACATATTTATTTCATTTTCTTATTTTAAAATTAATATTAGTTTCTTAATATTACTGCTATATATCAATGTACAAATTTTGATTTTGTATTGAAATTCTGAAGAGGTCGCTTTAATGTTGTTGTTGTTACTGCTATATTTTTTAATGTATTTGTGTTGTATATTATCATTATTTAGTTGGCCTTAAATGTATTCGTATTGTAATTTCCTTTCCCTGGTAAGTTAATTAAATCACCTTGCTGATCAACTACGCGCAGCGCTAGTGAACTTATCTCTCTGGTGTTTACAGAGATTTCTTGGGACCTCATCTATTTTATAGCCTGGAGGCACATTAATCGGAAATTCATGAAGTGTGTGCGATTTGGAGTTATTCATATAGGTATTAATAGTAATACTACTTTCAATTCGCAAGAGATTCACTTTAAAAATATTGAATGGAAGATCTGAGTAATAATATTTGTTTGATGCTAGGATTTTGCTATTGAATCCTAAAACTTTTCCAATTTTATTATCTTTATTAGAATATACAGAATCCTTGGAACTATTAACTTTAACTTGCATTGTATTGTTATTGGCTTCAATAAAACTTTTATTTTCTGGACAGAGTCTTTTGTATTGCTCTTGTATAAAATCTACAATATCATTCAATTCCAATTGGTGTTTCAATTTTATGTTCCCCTATATGGAACATATTGTTATAGGTGTCTACATTTGGAATACTGTTGTATGAATGAAAATCAGTTAGAGCACACTCATATCCACCATGTAATTCAATAGGAGGAAAGTTACTAGCAGATAACTCTGATGAGTAAGAGCTTAGAGAAAGTGTTTTTGACATTATAACTGTCAGATTACAAATAAATAAAGTTTAGTACAACATATCTTTTATAAGTATGATTTACATATTTTAATTAATTTTCTTATTTTAAAATTATCATTAGTTTCTTAATATTACTGCTATTGTTGTTGATGGTGGTGTTCAGCTATAATATTTCATCCTTATTTATCCATGAATTGTGTTGATTAGAAAATTCCAGCCATTTAACGTATGCCTCCTTTCCTTTAGTTTTAAGAAACTTTTCAACTAGATATGTATTTTGATATCCAGTCTTCAAAAGTTCTTCAGTATAGAATCCACCTTTAATAGGATTCCCAAGATAATCTTGTAATATGAATGTTGTAGGATTTGTATTTTGAACTCTTGTAATTGTGAAAATTTCTGTGGTCCAATTTGGAGTATAACCTTTTTCAAATGTATGCTTATATTTTCTTATGCGTAGATGATCTTCAACATTAAATTTCGACATTTTGTACATCTTCAAATGACTGTATACTGTATTAAGTAGCTTTCCTCAATTGTTAAGTTGACTTTAATCGGAGACATTTTAATGGTGCGATGAACTTTTCTATTGTATGCATTAAGTAAATCTTTGTATATATCAATCCACTTATATGAACCATTAAAGCTAAATTCTTTGCATTCATTCCTTTCAATGTTCTGTTAAATCGTTCTACTATTGCTGCTTTCATACTGCTATATGTTGAGTAGTGATTAATGTTGTATTTATCCATTAGTTTTCCAAAGTGTTTGTTTAAAAATTCTTTACCATCATCAGTTTGTAAGTTTTTTGGTACTCGTCCCAATTCAAAAATATTTTCCATTGCCTTGGTTGTTTCGAGTGCAGTTTTTGTTTTTAGTGGTACTGCCCATGCAAATTTTGAGAATATGTCAATTAGAGTTAACATAAATCGATAATTACTGTTTTCTCTAGAATAGTTTCCCATTTCAACTAAATCAGCTTGCCAAAGATCATCATTCCTTTCATTACAACTCTACGACGCATAAAAACTTTTCGAGCTTGCTTATGCAGTTCGTTTACTAAATTTCTTTTTGAAGACATTAAGTTGTTTTACAGATTTTTTGGAGAGTGTTGTGATCTACTTGACGCACTTTCAGCTATTGATACGAACATGTAATTTTCCAATCTATAAATTTTGTCAATATGCTGTTCAATTTGTTCTTCAAAAGATGATTTAATTTTTAGAATGTCTTGTTGAATTTTATAATTTTCTTCTATATCTAATTTTATTTCGCGTTGTAGCTCCTCAATTTGCATTTGAATATCTTCTCGAATTATAGTATTATCTTCCTTAAAGTATGTTAATAATTTCTCTTCTAATTTTTCGATTTGAGTTTGCAGAAACAATTTATTGATAACATCGTTTTCCTCCAGAGCTTTTGCAACATTTTTGATTGTTTTGTTTTGGACATCAATGTTGTTGTTCGTATCCATAAAGAACCCCTACAGTTTATGTGTATTTTTCAAAGAAATTATGCTGCTAGTATCGTTTAAATAATGTCCAAATTGATCAACAGACATACTTTATATACATATGTATATAATTTATTAAAGTTAATGTATTATATTTGCTTCACGTAGTTCTTCAATAATTGATACAATCTCGCTATTGTGATTAGTATGACCTGCAGCTTGTGATGCAAGCAGTAGTCGAAGACGATGTACTAACTCATTTGGATCGTCCCAGTATATATAGTTTGGCTTATAAGTGTTAAATTGCATCAATCCGTCACCAAAATAGCTACTTTTTGGCTTAGATCCTGTTGATTCAGATAAATTCTTCTGATTTTTTTCGTCAATAAATTTTTTGATAATACGTTTATATTTGTATCTTCTAGTACCCTTGATTTGACCATCAGGTTTATAGTCTCTTCTATAGGCATTACTAGTAGTTAAAATCTTTTTATAGATTTCGAGTTCAAATTTATCATAGTTTTTAGGTGTTTTATGAAACATTAGAGAAAATAGTCCTGGTGTTAGAGCCCATATTTGACCACCAACTTGTATTTTATCTTCATTACGTTTGAGGTTACTATCACCAAATTTCCATTCATTATTGAAATCTTTATGTGGACCATAGTTTATATCTAATTCATTTCTTCCTTCCAAGACTGATAAGTCAGCATAAGTATCTTCTGTATTGGAAGTCTGTGAGTAAAAATCATCATCATCATCATCATCGTCATCATTATTTACAGTATTAGTAGGGGATTCTCTAAGCTCTAACTCATCAGAGTTATCTGCTAGTAACTTTCCTCCTATTGAATTACATGGTGGATATGAGTGTGCTCTAACTGATTTTCATTCATACAACAGTATTCCAAATGTAGACACCTATAACAATATGTTCCATATAGGGGAACATAAAATTGAAACACCAATTGGAATTGAATGATATTGTAGATTTTATACAAGAGCAATACAAAAGACTCTGTCCAGAAAATAAAAGTTTTATTGAAGCCAATAACAATACAATGCAAGTTAAAGTTAATAGTTCCAAGGATTCTGTATATTCTAATAAAGATAATAAAATTGGAAAAGTTTTAGGATTCAATAGCAAAATCCTAGCATCAAACAAATATTATTACTCAGATCTTCCATTCAATATTTTTAAAGTGAATCTCTTGCGAATTGAAAGTAGTATTACTATTAATACCTATATGAATAACTCCAAATCGCACACACTTCATGAATTTCCGATTAATGTGCCTCCAGGCTATAAAATAGATGAGGTCCCAAGAAATCTCTGTAAACACCAGAGAGATAAGTTCACTAGCGCTGCGCGTAGTTGATCAGCAAGGTGATTTAATTAACTTACCAGGGAAAGGAAATTACAATACGAATACATTTAAGGCCAACTAAATAATGATAATATACAACACAAATACATTAAAAAATATAGCAGTAACAACAACAACATTAAAGCGACCTCTTCAGAATTTCAATACAAAATCAAAATTTGTACATTGATATATAGCAGTAATATTAAGAAACTAATATTAATTTTAAAATAAGAAAATGAAATAAATATGTAAATTATGCTTATAAACCATACTGTGTACTAAACTTTATTTAATTGTAATCAGTCTGTTATAATGTCAATAACACTTACTCTGAGCTCTAACTCATCAGAATTATCTGCTAGTTACTTTCCTCCTATTGAATTATATGATGCATATGAGTGTGCTCTAACTGATTTTCATTCATACAACAGTATTCCAAATGTAGACACCTACAACAATATGTTTCATATAGGGGGACATACAATTGGATCTTACGAATTAAATGATATAGTTGATTTTATAGAAGAGCAATACAAACGACTCTGTCCAATAACAATACAATGGAAGTTAAAGTTAATAGTTCCAAAGATCCTATATATTTAATAAAGACAACACAATTGGAAAACTTTTAGGATTCAATAGCAAAATCCTAACACCAAACAAATATTATTACTCAGATCTTGCAGTTAATATTTTTAAAGTGAATCTCTTGCGAATTGAAAGTAGTATCGCTATTAACACATATATGAATAACTCCAAATCGCATACACTTCATGAATTTCCGATTAATGTGCCTCCAGGCTATAAAATAGATGAGGTTCCAAGAAATCTCATCTATTTACCTGTGAACACCAGAGAGATAAGTTCACTAGCGCTGCGCGTAGTTGATAAACACGTTGATTTAATTAATTTTCGAGGAGGAAATTACAATACGAATATATTTGAGGTCAAGTAAATAATGCTAGTATACAACACAAATACATTGATAAATATAGTAGCAAGAACAACAACAACATTAAAGCGACCAGCTCAACAAAAAGCTCTAATATCAAATAAAAATTTTCTCAAGTCCTTGAATTTTAAATTGAAGACAAAATGAGTTCAATAATAGATGTCTTAGATAAACCTTTCTCTGATGAGAATATAATCAAAAAGGACTATCATACATATGTACCATACTTACAATCTTACAACAATAATGATGAAATCAGAATTTCAATACAAAATCAAGATTTGTACGAGCTACCCAGTGAGAACTACATTTATGTAGAAGGATTTGTTGCTGATGATAATAACTCCAAATCTTCTGCATCTTCGGAGAACTTTATATTAAAAAACAACTTTGTGGCATATCTATTTGATGAAATTCGCTATGAGCTCAATGGAATTGAAATTGATCATACAAGATATTTAGGACCCACTTGGTTTCTTTATCACCAACAGAAAGCAATGTGATGAAAAATGCTGGATGGAACAAAATTGACGATGTCCCTCTTGCAAATGGATTTTTCAATTTCTATGTACCTCTAAAAACGCTTCTAGGATTCGCTGAAGACTACAACAAAGTTATATTAAATGAAAAACATGAATTGATACTCCTCCGCAATAAGGACGACGAAGATCTCGTACGCTCGAGTGTTTCTACTGAAAAAGCTAAACTTACAATTTCACTCATCTCATGGAGAATACCTCATCTTCAATTATCTGACCTTAGCAAATTGAATATGATTAAAATTATTAACAATGGTGCTTCTATACCCATGGCATTTCGCAGTTGGGATTGTCATATTAATCCACAATTAAACACAGGAACTAACCATATTTGGAATGTTAAACTGGCTGCAAATAGCGAACGCCCCCGTTTTGTGTTGATTGCTTTTCAACAAGAAAATAAGTTTGTTTATTGTGATTTGACTAATTTAAAAGTACATTTAAATTCAGTCTCATACCCGTATGATGATCTAAACATAAAGTTCAAAAATTAACGTTATATAATTCTATATGATATGTATCTAAGATTCCAACAAAGCTACTATATGAAAGAATCTCAACCGCTTCTAACTGCATCAGAGTTTAAGACAAAAGCTCCTATTATTGTAGTAGATGTCAGTCATCAGAATGAATCACTCAATAATGGACCGATTGATATAAAAATTGAATTTGAAACAGCAACTAATATTGCAGCAAAGACATCAGCTTATTGCATTCTTATTCATGATCGTATAATAGAATATATACCCATCAAAGGACAAGTTCGAAAAGTGTTATAAATTGAATAATATGGAAAATAACATAATTTTTATAGAAGTAAAAGGTTTCAAAACTAATTCAAACGAGTTCATCGCAAAAGAAGTAGCGATTGTTTTCGGCAAATATGAATATAACAATTTTATTATAAAACCACCATTTGATTTTAAATGCTTACCAATAAAAAAGCAAAGAGAAGCAAAGTGGCTAACAAAAAACTATCATCACCTAAGCTGGACTGCTGGATCAGTCATTTCATAGCGTTTGCAATTTTTTAAAAGCCAACGCAAGATGTTCTAAAATTTACGTAAAAGGTGAAGAAAAACGACTATGGTTGGAAAAAATGTTACACCGAAAAATTTCTAACGTTGAGGATATAGGCTGCATCAACTTTAAACAAATGGAAATCAAGTATCCAGAATATTTTTATTGTAATTATCATAAATTTGGTGTATGCGCATTAAAAAATGCTATTTTACTCACAAAAGAAATATCTTGCTTTTTAACCTTTTTAATTTTTAAAATATGAATGTATATATTATTATAAAATTTAAAAAAATTTTAAACAATAAATGTATACAAAATAAAACAATGTACAAGTGTTTTCTTATTTCAAATACAAACTACATAAAGGGAATAGAAGGACGTGGGGAGGAGGAGAAGTTAACTTTTTTGCTTACTTGCAAATTTCTACTTTTTGTTTCTCTGCTGATGACTGTACTTAGTTGAAAATCCTCTGCTTTAAAATAATCGTAGTCAAAGAAATGACTGCGTTGCAAAATTAAATGTATACAAATATTACGTCTGTATTCTACAGAGCCACAAAATAATCCATGCACAAATTCCCACGGTCACACATCCATATGTATGTACATACATACATACATACATACACATTCAAGAATTTCATAATGTTATGAAATAAATATTTCTTAAACAAATAAACAAAATATAAACTTATCTGGGACTTATCGACCACCCACACAAAGGCATTAGGGGGTTCACATATATGAGAACATTTTATACCATAAAATGTTGGCATGATAAATAATTTATTAGCATGAGAAAATCATACATACACATTCCCACGATTCATATGAGAATCGCCTAGTAGTCATCAAATCTATTTTCTGTGATATTACTGATATAGTATTACGATAACAAATTTCTACAGTCCCTATTTTCCCTTTAGTAATAGGAAATAATAATCATGTTTTGCAGTCGGCATTTGAAAAAAATAATCATGCATTGCCGTCGGCATTAGGAAAAATTAATTTTCACTATTTCACCATTGGTATTAGGAAAAATCATCTCATGATATTCCCGCTGGTATTAGGAAAAATCATTTTCATGATTTTTCCCGTCGGCATATATGTATACTTCTGAAATCTTAACCTTATGAAACCCCTTAATCCACCCAACAAACATAAATACATATAAATTCTCACAGTCATAAGAAACCAGACTTATTGAACCGCCCTCGTATGTAGTAATAAAAAGACTTATATAAACAAAAAACTCATTATGTAAACAAAAAATTGGACGGACTTATTGAACCACCCTCGTATGTATCAAATTTCACAAATTTCCAAGAATTTGAAAATTTGGGTAATTAAAATTTGAAAATTTTACAATTTTAATTGGGGCAGTATCCCCAGTTCCCTACTACTTACTTACATTACCTGCGGGATGTACAATGAAAATTGAATTGATAACAGTACAGTGAACTCCAGTGAAACTTGTGTGGTTTTCAACATTGTATCCCAAGTTAAGCTTGGTGCTGTATAATAGCGACAGGGGTCCAAATCGTATATACCTTTAAAAATTTTTCTAATATTTTCCAACACGTCGGTTAGAAGAACATCTGTCTTTAAGTAGAGCTCAGTATAGTCAAGAAGGGTTTTACAGTTAAACCCCCTCCATATTTTTTGAGCTTGTTCATACTCGACTACATCACATTCCTCATTCCTTAGAATATTGAAGAACTCTTCTCTACTAGGGAATTTAGTTTCCTTAAACTTAGTCATGGAATCCATATAAGAATATGGAAATGCACCCTTTCTTTTGATCATGTTGAAATGATCTTCATCAAAGAAACATGATCGAACAGTATTGAAATCATTGCTATCAAGATTTTTCGTTAAAGTATCTAAACTCGAAGCCATAAATCTAAACGAGTCTATATTTCTTATTTCGAATCCATGTTTTGCATATAACGTAATGAAAATTAAAAGAGAAATATAACGCTCTGTGGTCTTGGTAATCACTTTTATTGTGGCATTTTTTATACTAGAAAGTTCTTTGAAAAATAGGTGCATATCATATGCAGAAAGATTATGAAATATAACCGGTATGAACTGAGGTGTTTTATAATTCAAATTGCATTCGCTATGAGCTGCCCCACGATAATTACCCGTAAGATGACAATGATCTCTAACTTTATTGTTATATAAAATTTTCTTATATATTGTGTTTTTTTAGAGGTATAGAACTTCGAATTGAAATAAAACACAAGAAAATCGTTTTAATGTCCATCAATTTGGCTTTATTGGAAGGATAATTGTATGCCATTAACGTTTAAATATGATTTCGGGCATGTGGCCGCCGCGGCTGGCTCGAATAAAGCCAATTCTACAGGTCCAATTTTCAACCACTTTTTCGAGTATATGGGGTGAAATTATGCGCTCATCGAATGTTTCCTTCAATAAATCGATTGTGACGTGCGCTGTGTGGCATGTAGCGCCGTCTTGTTGGAACCACAACTCATCCACATTCATGCCATCCAATTCGGGAACAAAATAGTCGGTTATCATGGCTCTATACCGGTCTCCATTAACGGTAACCAACGGTCGACCATAAAATGGACGGAGCTTGCGGTAAACTTCGCGAACTGAACCATTATTTTCGAAATAAATTTGCACGATTTGCAAGCGTTGTTCTTTTGTCAACCTGTTCATGATGAAATGGCAAACCAAACTAAATATTAATCACTTGACAGCTGACAAAATGGCCGCCAGTTAAAAAAGTGATGCCAACTTAAAGTTCTATACCTCAATAAAAAACACCCTCTATATATGACAATTTGGTGCATTATTATATTGAGCTATTTCTATTGGGGTCATGAACATTTTCTTGACTTTAAGTAAATATTTTAGGTAGATATCTGTACAATCTTCAACTATTTTTTTTTTATCAAATAGCCGAATGCGCAAGCACGATGTTTATGTACATGTGTGGTGCTTTTACTTACAGCATCATCAACTTTTTCCAAAATAGACTCAAAGTCCGCGCAGAATAATACAAATGGTACATCTAGCTGTTTGTAATAGTTCTTGAACTTGATAATAGTTTCATCTTCGGGCATTCAGATTAGTTTTTTGCCGAAAATATTTTTATGATGATTATACACATATAGGCAGGTGTTGCAAATCAGGATCTTACTTCTGTGTGATGACATGTTGGAACGAAGAAGTCTGAAGATAGAGAAATAAAATAATATGTAAATATATATATAACAATAACAAGTAACTTTTTAAGTGGAGATGAGAACACATTTTGCACAAATGTGCAAATGAAGAACACATTTTGCACAAATGTGCAAATGAAGAACACATTTTGCACAAATGTGCAAATGAAACTTACTTTGATATATCTTTGATGAGCACATAGTGGAACTTTTCATTTGACTAGAGTAATAACAGATTAATGTGAACGTGCTTCTTTATTTTCGTTACATAGTACGATCCTATAAGTGATATTCCATTATGACCAAATACATTTATGCTCAAGTCATTTTGATTTTGAAATTGTATTATCTGCTTCAATGGGAGTGGAAACTCTAGGCGTTCAAAATGTAATACAATTGCACCTATATTAATATTCTCATCAGAAATATTTGTAATATTGAAATTTCTACAGTTTTTTCGTTGTTTAGGATTCAAACCGCATTTACATTCAAAGCCGCAATGAGACACCATTTAAAGCTATAAACATCAGAGTTCTCCATATTTATGCAAACATGCTTGGCTGCAATATTTTTTGGGAGAGGGATAATGTTCGAACCTCTTATTATGGACACCTGTTGATATTAACTTCAAGGGAATTTATTGAAAGCAAGGTCCATCCGCTATCCCTCTCTTGAAATTCTTTAATTTTGGCTCTTAGCTCATCGGTCTGTTTTTTTTACATCTCCTCTATGTCATCAGAGAGGGTCACAACATAATCTTTGAGATCTGTACTAGTTGGCTAACATTCATCTCATCATTCATAATTTTCATATAATCACATGTGAGCTCCACATTAAATTTAAATTAGTATGTATCCTACTACGTTTAAAAAGTTGTTTCACTATGGAGCTCTTTGCAGATGCAAGAAACTCCTCCGGAAACAAGACACCCACATGTTTGTTGAGAAGGATATATGTCTCGATCCTCCCATTGAAGTTACTTATTCTTCTGGTGAGAAAATCGTTGATCCGTTCTTGCTGACAGCTGTTTTTGTGTTTTATGGTTCTGACATGAGCCATAAACCATTTGATTGAATCATCTCATCACAATCCTCACAATATTTGTTTTTAATATTTAGCTTACTAATTCCCAACATAGCCTTCGACTGGCTAGCATAGGTGTGCGTTTCTATATGCTTATTTACTTTTGTTTGAGTCATAAAGACTTTATTGCAGATGGGACAACTTGCTGTATAAATTTTACTTAATTATTTTTATTATTTATTTATTTGTTTATAATTTATTTTATGTATAAACAATTTATTTGATTATTTTATTTATGAACAGTTTATTTAATATTTAAGAAATTTATTATTCGTAATATTATTTAATTATTTTATTTATAAACAATTTATTTAATTATTTTTTTATATACTATAAACTTGTTTAACAAACAGTAATTGATTAAGCACTTTTTAGTTTTTTTTTTTGTTTTCAAACACTTTAAAAATTTTGTTGTGTCTTGTTGAGATATCAGAGTATAGTGATGAAAATCTAAATTATTTCTTCTACTTATATATGTTACATGACAATCGCGTAGTAGTCATCAAATCTAATTTCTCTGTTGGTATAACGATATACATATGATGAAATTCATATACACAGCAACACCCAGACCAAAATCACTAGCATCAGTTTGCAATTTAAAGGTACAGGAGTAGTAGTGGATTCCCAGTTCTGCGACAATTAAAATTGTGAAATTTGTGTGAAATTTCTAAAAATTCTGGACTGAAATTTTTAAAATTTTGCTGAAATTTGTCTGAAATTTGAGAAATTGTGTTTTTTTGTTTACATTAAGTGTTTTTTGTTTACATTAACTGTTTTTTGTTTATATAAGGAGTTTTTTTTATTACTACATACTAGGGCGGTTCAATAAGTCAGGTTTTTTATGACCGTGGGAATTTATATGTATGTATGTTTGTGGGTATACATTAAGGGGGTTTAAAGGTTTGAAGCTTTTATATGTATACGATTTTCTAATGCCGACGAGATAACATCTTTATTTTTTTCAAATGCCGACGGGAAAACATGTTTATTTTTTTCGAATGCCGACGGGAAAACATGTTTATTTTTTTCAAATGCCGACGGGAAAACATGTTTATTTTTTTCAAATGCCGACGGGAAAATCATGGAAATGATTTTTCCTAATGCCGGCGGAAAATTTGTGGGTGTGTCTAGCTATAGGAATTGAAGTCTGGCTGTGATTGGTGGAGGACGGGGTTTGTCTAGATTGTGAGACCTTAAGGCTGACCGTGATTTGGGTAGGTGAGGGTGTTTTGTAATATGTAACCGCGGGAATTCGGTGACGTTTATGCTTGTTGGAATTTAAACCAAGCTGTGCTTGTGGGGGCCGGGATGTATATGAGGTAGATCGACCGGTGGAGGGTGGGGAGTTGTTATAATATGTATCCGTGGGAATCTGTGTACATGTATGTATGTATGTCTGTAAGAGTTTAAGGCTGTCTGTGATTTATCAAAGGTGAGGTGAGAGTGTTCATGTAATACGTATCCGTGGGAATCTGTGTATATGTATGTTCGTAGGAGTTTAAGGCTGATTGTGATTTGAGGTGGGGGAGGGTCTTGTTGTGTTAGATAGATAGAATGTGTGTATGTGTATGTATGTATGTATATGTAGCAGTTTAAGTCTGTCCTTGATTTGAGGTAGGCGGGGGGGGGGGGGGTGTTATTGTAATATGTATCTATAGGAATTTGGGAGTTTATATGTTTGTAGAAATTTTTGTCCATGTATATCTGTAGAAGTTTAAGGCTGATCGTGATTTGGATTGTTGAGATTGATCGATTGTATGTCACCTTGAGAATTTGTGTATGTAGGAAATTTAAGGCTTATCGCGATTTATGAGGGGCAAAGTGTTCATGAAATATATAACCGCGCAATTTGTGTGTATATCTGTAGGAGTTTAAGGCTGATCATGATTAATGAGAGGTGAGGTGTTCATGTATATGTATACGTATTTGTGTGTATATATGTCTATATGAGTTTAAGGCTGATCGTGATTTTGTGTATGTATATATGTAAGAACTTTAGGTTGACTGTGATTTGTGAGGGGAGGGGCGTTGTTGAAATAGGTTTAATTTTTCGTAGATGAATTTTAGTATGTGTGTGTGTATGTGATTTTCTCACCATAGTATTTATATGTACGTAGAAATAAATTGTTTCTCATATGAAAATTTTTTGCTAGAAAATATCATATATCTGAACTTCCCTAATCCTAGTATGTTTTTTATATTGGAGGATGAGATTGCTTTATATTTTATCAAGCTTAAATTTGTCCAGTGTTAAAGTCTGTCGGTCAGAAATTTGTTTATACAGGGTGTTTTTTTAGAGGTATAGAACTTCGAATTGAAATAAAACACAAGAAAATCGTTTTAATGTCCATCAATTTGGCTTTATTGGAAGGATAATTTTATGCCATTAACGTTTAAATATGATTTCGGGCATGTGGCCGCCGCGGCTGGCTCGAATAAAGCCAATTCTACAGGTCCAATTTTCAACCACTTTTTCGAGCATATGAGGCCGTATGTTGGCAATAACGCCACGAATGTTGGCTTCCAAGCCCCCTAACGTTTCTGGTTTGTTGGCGTAGACGAGCGACTCCACATATCCCCAAAGAAAATAATCCAATGGTGTCAAATCACACGATCTTCTTTCCTTCAATAAATCGATTGTGACGTGCGCTGTGTGGCATGTAGCGCCGTCTTGTTGGAACCACAACTCATCCACATTCATGCCATCCAATTCGGGAACAAAATAGTCGGTTATCATGGCTCTATACCGGTCTCCATTAACGGTAACTGACTCTCCAGCATTATTTCGGAAGAAGTATGGCCCAATGACTCCACCAGCCCATAGGGCACACCAAACAGTCAGTTTTTGTGGATGTAATGGCGTCTCAAGGGTCTCATGTGGATTCTCTTCACTCCAAATGCGGCAATTTTGCTTGTTGACGTAGCCATTCAACCAAAAATGAGCCTCATCACTGAACAAAATTTTGCGATGAAAATCAGCATCGAGATCAATCTCATTTTCGGCCCATACACCAAAATCACGACGCATTGCATGGTCTCGCGGCTTTAATTCTTGCACAAGCTGGATCTTGTAAGGTCGCAAGCCAAGATCTTTGCGCAAAATCTTCCATAAAGTTGATGGACAAAGCTCCAATTGCTGTGCACGGTGGCGAATCGATTCATTCGGGTCCTCTTCAACACTTTGCTCTACAGCGGCAATTGTTTCTTCGGTGCGCACTGTTCGACGTCTCTGCGGATGCGTATTATCACATAGAGTAAACGCAGTGCAAAAACGATCCATGGTTAACCGAATTAATTGCTCTGATGGACGATTATGTCGACCATAAAATGGACGGAGCTTGCGGTAAACTTCGCGAACTGAACCATTATTTTCGAAATAAATTTGCACGATTTGCAAGCGTTGTTCTTTAGTCAACCTGTTCATGATGAAATGGCAAACCAAACTAAATATTAATCACTTGACAGCTGACAAAATGGCCGCCAGTTAAAAAAGTGATGCCAACTTAAAGTTCTATACCTCAATAAAAAACACCCAATATTTGTAAAAAATTTTAATTTCAGATTTTGCAAAATCTTGTGTACGTGGTGATTTTGTGTGTGTGTATGTGTCTATGCGCGATAGAGTTTGACTGGTCTGTGATAAGTTTGTTTATTAAAGTACATTTGTCTTCTTCGACTTTCGTCTTCAAGCGTCAATAGCTTGGAGAACGGTTTGTATGTTTTCATGATGTAGATATGTAAGTGTGATTGTTAAAATCCAATAAATACTTGAGCATGGGTAAGAAATTTGATAATATGTGTACATATGTACATATGGATCTACAAATTGATTTTATGTATGTATGTATGTACATACAAATAAGTTTGGGGCTCCCTGTTTAAATACATTTTTTTGTCATGTGCTGTTGTTGCTGTTGTAAATATTCGCCTGGTCTTTTGTGTATAGATGTGAAATATCTCGATAGTTTTTTTTATTTGAAATTAAAAAAACGTTCTTTTAATTTTTAGATGTGTTTACTTAAAAGTTTGTGAGGAGTTTCTGTTTTAAGTAAAATTGAATTCCTCTCTAGTTGTAGTAACTATAGTATAAATATTTAATATATTTTAATTCCATTTGTTTAAAGTTGATGTAGCCTATATAGTCAACGTTAGAAATTTTTCGGTATAAAATTTTTTCCAACTATCATCTTTTTTCTTCACCTTTTTCATATATTTTAGAACATCTTGCATTGGCTTTAAAAAATGACAAACGCTTTGAAATGAAACTGATCCAGCAGTCCAGCTTAGGTGATGATAGTTTTTTGTTAACCACTTTGCTCCTCTTTCCTTTTTTATTGATAAACATTTAAAATCAAATGGCGGTTTTATAATGAAATTGTTATACTTATTATAGTTAAAAACATCCGCTACTTCTTTTTGTAATGAAAATCATTCAAAACCTTACTCGTCTATTAAAACCATTTTTCATTCATATTACTTAATTTATAATACTTTCAGGACTTTCTATTATTCGATCATCAGTAAAAATGCAGTAGCTGAGGTCCTTGCTTACTGTTTCATATTAAATTTCTATATCAATTGGGCCGCTATTGAATAAAAGGAACTTTTATCTTAAACTTTAGTAAATTTGGAATTGCTTGAGATTCTTTCATATAATAGCTTTGTTGGAATCTTAGATACGAGTACATATAATATAGAATTGCATATCGTTTATTTTTAATTTTTATGTTAAGATCATAATCATTTGGATTGAGACTGAATTTAAATGTACTTTTAAATTAGTTAAATCATAATGAGGAAACTTGTTTTCTTCTTGAATAGCGATCAACAGAAAACGAAATCAAAATATCTGTCTACTCTTTGTCAGCGTTAAGGGGAGTGTAGTAGTGTTCATGTACACTCTCACCTCACCTTTGATAAATCACAGACAGCCTTAAACTCTTACAGACATACATACATACATGTACACAGATTCCCACGGATACATATTACAACAACTCCCCATCCTCCACCAGTCGATCTACCTCAAATACATCCCGCCCCCCACAAGCACAGCTTGGTTTAAATTCCAACAAGCATAAACGTCACCGAATTCCCGCGGTTACATATTACAAAACACCCTCACCTATCCAAATCACGGTCAGCCTTAAGGTCTCACAATCTAGACAAACCCCGTCCTCCACCAATCACAGCCAGTCTTCAATTCCTACAGCAGACACACCCACAAATTTTCCGTCGGCATTAGGAAAAATCATTTCAATGATTTTCCCGTCGGCATTCAAAAAAAATAAACATGTTTTCCCGTCGGCATTTGAAAAAAATAAAGATGTTATCTCGTCGGCATTAGAAAATCGTATACATATAAAAGCTTCAAACCTATAAACCCCCTTAATGTATTCCCACAAACATACATACATATAAATTCCCACGGTCATAAAAAGCCTGACTTATTGAACCGCCCTCGTATGTAGTAATAAAAAAAACTCCTTTTATAAACAAAAAACAGTTAATGTAAACAAAAAACACTTAATGTAAACAAAAAAACACAATTTCTCAAATTTCAGACAAATTTCAGCAAAATTTTAAAAATTTCAGTCCAGAATTTTTAGAAATTTCACACAAATTTCACAATTAATTGTCGCAGAACTGGGAATCTACTACTACTTACAGGAAAAATCGGGATTACATGAGTGCAGGTCCTTCTATAAGTTTTTATTTTATTTACGCAAAAGCTGTTTTCTACAACTGTTACAATAAAGTAAAATATACTAAAATAAAAAAATTACTAATCATTATAAAACTCTACTTGTCAACCTGATGGGACTCCAAAAATATAAAACCAAATGCCAACACAATATTTTTCTATCGCCATAACATAGGGTCTACACCTAACATAATATGTAAGATGAGATCGTCAAATTCAATCGCAGAGCGAGTTATGTTACGTGTAGACTTCAAATTAGTGTTATCTCAATCTTATAAGATTTTTTATGAGAGCGTTGTTATAAGAAATCCCATAACAACAATCTTATGAGATGAATTGTCAAAAAACACACGTACATGAAAATAAATTCGTATGCATGTATGAGTGTTTCTTAAAATAAATGAAAAACAATGTTTTGGACAATATTTCTGGGATTTTATATGTTCAAATGTGTTAAATTTAATTTGTGAATTAAAGTTTGTGCGAAAATGTGAAAACAAAATATATAATCATACAAAAATAATACATGTTAACCCGGTGAGAATTTGCATAAAATGAATTGTTATAAGAAAAGTAGAATTACGTTGTCCTGTTGTATGAGATGAAGAGAAATATTGGCATTTTATTTTTGTTATTCTGCCGATGTTCTCTCACATATTATGTCAGAGTTAATCGCAGTTGTAGACGCTATGTAAGAGTAGCAATGCCAATAGCCTAGAAATCATATATACACTCATATGTAAATATGTATGAAGAAGTGTTGATGTGATTCTTTTTTTTTTTTTTTTTTTTAATACATATAACTTATTTATTGCATCTTCAAAAAAATGAACTAACAATAAGTAATCAAATCTTAAGTCTAGATATAATTAATGTGTCCGACCAATGCCGAAAACAATTTTAGTGATAGTAGTTATTAATACAATAATTATGTACTAGCAAAAAAAAATTATTCTCAAAAAGTTTCATCTGAGGTATTGCGTATTAGAGCCTTGGTGTCCCTCTTTTTTAGGCGGATGTGTCCAGTAAAGTTCAAGATGTTACGAGCAAGGGGATTAGGATGGGACTCGAGTTTAGTTAAATATTTGCCTGCGTATTTTGAAATTTCTTCAGTCACTAATGGCATATTTAAATCACGATGTAAATTTGAATTTTTAATGTACCATGGAGCCGATGTTATTAAACGTAAAATTTTGTTTTGTCTTCGTTGGATTTTCTCAACATTTGAAGCTGAAGCAGTGCCCCATAACTGAATTCCGTAGCACCATATTGGTTTCAAAAGCGACTTGTATATTAACAGTTTACAGTCTAGGCTGAGTGTTGAATTTCTGCCAATCAACCAATGTATTTGAGATAACTTAAGTTTCATTTGAGTTAGCTTAGAGTCAATATGATGTTTCCACGTAAGCCTTCGATCAAGGTGAATACCAAGGTATTTCACGTGAGAATGTTGAGGAATATTCTCATTGTTTATTCGAATGGGGGAACAAGTATCTCTTCTTAGGGAAAACGTTATATGGACACACTTTTGTTCATTTACTTTAATTCTCCATAAGTTCAACCATATTTCCAACTGGGTAATATGTTCCTGGAGATTGCGGGATGCCTCAGAAGGGTTTTCGTGAATACTCATACAGGCTGTATCATCGGCAAACGTAGAGGTATGGATATTATTGCTCACAGGCATATCACAAGTATATATTAAATACAAGACTGGCCCCAGAATACTACCCTGTGGGACACCGGAAGATATAGATTCGGGCACACTCATGAAGTCTCCTTCCACAACAGTGAACTTCCTATCAACAATATAACTTTCCAAAAGTTTTTGAATGTTTACTGGCAGGTATGTCTTCAATTTTAAAACTAGGCCTTCGTGCCATACTTTGTCAAACGCTTGAGAAACATCAATGAAGAGGGCAGAACAATATTTCTTTTCTTCAAATGTCTTCCTTATAACTTGCACCAACCTATGCGTTTGCTCAATTGTGCTATGCTGACTTCTAAAACCAAATTGATGATCCGGGATACACCCATTATCAGCTAAAATTTTGGAAAATTTAGTCATGAGCAGCTTTTCGAAAAGCTTTGAGATTATTGATAGTAAACTTATAGGCCTATATGACTCAGCCTTGGTAAGATCTTTACCCGGCTTTGGAATCATTTTGATCTTCGCCAGTTTCCAGTTATGTGGAAAATACTGCAATCGCAAAATGGCATTAAAAATAAATAGCAGGATTCTTATTGCGATTAGAGGCAAATTCATCAGCATCTTGTTACTAATTCCATCAATACCTGGAGCTTTCTTCGGGTTGAGTTCAGCAATTATTTTTTGTAATTCACACAGCTTAAACCTTATGGGACGAGGGGGTAGAGAAACTACATTCGGCAAATCAACAGCGCCCGTACATGAATAGGGAGTGAATACAGCCTTTAAATGCTCAGCAAATAAGTTACCTTTCTCGCTATCGCTTCTTGCCCATCCTCCGGTCGAAGTGCGCAGTGGTGATTTAAGCTCAACGGGTCTTTTAAGATTTCTAGCAGCGCGCCATAAAGAGTAATTAGATGCTGACGTGACATCGAGACCTTCTAGAAATTTTTCTAGTAATGCTGTTTTTTCCGACGATAGCAACTCTTTGAGTCGTTTAGTACATTCTTTAAGTCTGAGTTTATTTAGGGGTGATCTGTGTTGTTGCCATTCTCTTCTAGCTCTCCTTTTTTCACATACAAGACGTTCAATATCCGCAGAATAAATTCTATTAAAGCCAGTCTGCGGATGGGAAGTAGTGGCATGTTCAGCAGCCTCTTTAATATTTTCGTTAAGATTGGCAACGTTAAATTCAATATCATCGGATGTACTTAGCTTAATGTTTTCCGTACAATGACTACTGAGATATTTTTTGAACCCCAGCCAATTAACACGACTTATCATCTTCACATATGAGTTCGGCAAATCACTCCTTAGTGGGTTAAAAATTGTAACTATTGTGGGAGAGTGATCGGAGGAGAGATCTAGAGAGGCCTCCACGTGAGTTAGGTCCCTAGGGATATTTTTCATGACACCAAAATCTATTACATCCGGAATTTTTTGTACGTCAGTAGGCCAATAAGTGGGCTCCCCACACGAAATGTCATCCAAGTCCATTTTTGAAATTGTATTAAACAACGCTCGACCTCTAGGTGTAACAAGACGCGAGCCCCAGTACGTATGTTTTGCATTGTAGTCGCCAGCTGCCAGGAAACAAGATCCAAGCGATTTGTAGAACTTCTCATACTGCTCTTCTGTAACTGCAAATCTGGGAGGTGAGTAAATTGATGATATCACGAAATTCGCACAAAAATTTTCTACGAAAATATTCGTTGCTTGCATATATTCTTCACAAACGTTGTCAAGGACATAGTGCTTGAGTCTTGACTTAATTAGAATTGCTGATCCACCGCATGCTCTCCCTCTCGGGTCCTTTGAATCATATAGAGTGTAACCATTTATTTTGAATAAGCTTCTTGATGTCAAATGAGTCTCAGAGACCAACATTATATCAATATTTTTTTCCATAAGGAAGTGCTCGAGCTCATTTTTGTGTTGGCGGATGCCGTTTGCGTTCCAGAAACATATTTTCAACGTGTTCATGGCTTGTTAATTAATGCTTGAAGCAGAGTATTCTGCATTCGTAGCATTTCTTGCATCATGTTAGTCATATTTGTAGTAAAGTTGTTTATAGTTTGCACTAGATTATCAATAGTGGCTTCAAGGCGGCTGAAATTAAAGCTTGTGTTAGCATTTGTCGAATTACTTGTTGTTGGTGGGGACACTTTCTGCGTGGGAATTGAATTTATCTTAACAGCATCCGCATACGATACTCGTAAAGTACTTGGTTGGCTCATTGGAGGAAAAGTGGCGGAGTAAGCATTTGCTGATTGAGCTGGAGTTAATTTAGGTTTTTGTCCCATAGTCTGTTTAACAAAAGAATATACAGGGCAACCTCTGTAGTTAGCAGTGTGATTACCTCCACAATTACTACATTTTTTTTCTGCTTGAACTTTTGGCTTGGCTAGCAGTGCCATGCAATTCACCGCAGATAACACAAACTGTAGGTAAATTGCAGTAGGATTTTGTATGACCATATTCTTGGCAATTATGGCACTGTACGGGACCTGAACGCTTGCGTGGCTCTTCAACTGTGATTTTTCGGTGTAAGAGAAACTTTACATTATAAATAGGATGGGTTTCATTTTTTTTCAATTGTATGTCATTCGGCTCCAGTTCAACCCGAAATAGGGGTTGGGGGACCTTTTCTCTATTAATTATATTAGTACCACTTTTTACTTTAAATCCTTGCTCGATAAGTGCGCATTTTACTTCTTCGGGGTCAACATATGAATCTATGCCCTTTAGTACTATCTGTAGGCCTTTAGCACTCTTGAGTTGGTAAGTGTAAAAATTTGTTTTATTTTTCTCAAAATCACTAACAACTGTTCGGAAATTTTTTTCATCATAAATTTGGATTTTTGTTTCATCAATATTACCTCGTTTAATTGGAATGATGTGGAAGGTATTTTCACCAATGGCCGACAGTAGTTTTTTTAGAAGCGCGTTGGAATTTTTTTCTCTCAGATAGATAGGTGGTGGCTTAAAAGACTTTTGCGATGATGCAGCGGGCTTGTCGTTATTGTCTTGCAATATTGAAAAACGATTTTGACGATTAGTAGAGGACGCGCTGTTATCCCTAGACATCTTTGGAGCAGATGAAATTTTAGAAGAATTTGGGCTTCGCCCACGCTTTACCACAGTTATGTATCTGTCCATACCGATTTGGACCTTGGGTTTTGAACTGCTGCTATCTGTAGTGATAACTTGGTTAAGTGATGAACACGAGCCCGAAGGGGATGAAATCGCTGACTTATATGAAGAAGTACTAGGCAACTGTAATGTTAATGAATCACTAGTTGGCATTGGACAAAGCGAAATTGATCGCTGACGAAAAATTGGCTTTGCCGTTAAAAAATTACTTTCATAAGATTTTTTATTTTTATTGTTTTCATTAAGAGTTTCAGAACTCACAGTAAAATATGCATTTCTGCCGTTAGAACTCACTTCACATTTTTTTGTATTTGAGGTACTCATGTAGAGTATTCCTCAAGGGTACTTTGTTTGCGGTTATTTGTTTGTTTTTGTTGTTTTGACTATGTAAAAAAAAAAATTTGCAATATTTGCTTTGCTTATTTATCAAAGTTAATTTTGTATTACGAATATTTTTTGAATGTTTTATTGTTTTTTGTTTTTGTTTTTTTTTTGTTTTGTGTGTATGTAAAAATAATCCGCTATGACGTGTGTTCAATGAAGGTTCAACGAGAACTGATGTGATTCTGACAAGCAATGACAACAACATAAACATACACACATACATTACCAAATACATTCCCTATCCCCCTCCATTCCAAACATCTATCAGGGTTGCCGCTACCTAGAGCTATTAGACTAGAGAGATCCCAAAAACAAATGTATACATCATGGCTGTCCATTTCACCAAACAATTGTTTAGAAGCCATACATCATTTTATTTTATGCTCTTCAATTTAGTCGTTCATGAGACAGCAACGAGTGAACATGCGTAGCGGCTGTATTGAGATTTTTCAAATACAGTGCGTAAATTATGTATATGATAGACCTAAAAAAAATACTTTTCGATATATAATGCTTTTGATAATGTCCAATGTTTTTATGTTATTAAACATATAAGAGACATTATAAAATGTTATTTAAAGGCTTTTAATATCAATATGATTAAGTATAATGATGAGGAAAAATTAAAGCGAGGGTTAGTGGGAAAAAATAAGGAAAGAAAATTGGATTTTAGTTTAAAAAATCAAATTTTAAGCGTAGTACCCTTATATATTGATACGTAAAGTAGACCGCTTACCGATGGGGTTTTTATTAAGGAATCTACTATTTTTTATTTGATAAAGTCCGAAAATTTTCAATATATTTTGTTTTTAAAAGTTAAATTTTAAAACAGCAAAATGTATTGAAAACTTTATCATTTTACCTAGTCAACAAATAGCCATCTCAGTGCGAACTGCACTCTATTTTCTTTTTGATAAACAAAACAATTTGTTTTAATTAAATTTTAAATAAAATATTTGTGCTTACTTATCGTAAGCACACTGTACTTCAAATTCTCTCACCACTACAGCTGCAAAACATTTTTGGACATCATTGGTATACATACAATAATAATCATACATACGCAAAGCAACGAAAACTCAGAGGAGCAAACCAAAGTCAATCAACTAACGATCACTACATACTCGTACACACATACACACAGATCCCTTGTCACTACCCTGCAGTCAGACTGGGACCAAGTGCCTTTGTGTCAACACTAAAATTCTAGTAACAATTGTAGTATAATAAGTTTTCTTCTATACGTCAGTATAAAAGAGAGAGAGAAAACAGATATGACGTATTTGTGGTGGAATTGTCAACAACTTGTCAATATACATACATTAAAACTAAGTAGTCTACTATGTCTATAGCACAAAGCATTGCATGAATAATTATATAGTAGTACTGGTTACAAAGTCAAAAGCAAGTTAGTACATTTTCACCATCGACATTTCCTACAGGGTATAATATTTGTCTACCACTAAAACAAACCCAGCGGTAAAACTCAGAAGACCTTTTTACTTCAGGCCTTATTAAAGGGCTGCTCAGGAATTTTTTCGATTTAATTACTATTCTTATCAAACTGCCAAAGAAGGCCTTATAGAAGCCTCGGCTTTTCCGCTTAAAAGATAAGGTACACATTCCCTTCTATGAGAAGGGAGAACAGAAGGAGTAAGTATTTTGTTTAGTTATTTTACCAAAACAAAACCAAACGAATTCATGTTTTGACTCAGTTACCATTCTTATGTATAAGAAGGTTTAATAGAAAACTTCGGCTCTTTAGTAAAAAAAGATGGGATACCCATTCCACATTCCAATCTATAAGAAGGCAGAACAGAAGGAGTAAAGTATTTTGTTTTGCTTTTTTTTTTGGCAAAGCAAAAACAAAAGAATTCAGATGCCGTTATAAAAAACAAAATTCCATATAAAAATACCAAATACAGAACGATTAAAGAAAAGAAAACGTAAATCATTTTAGTTGAGTTTTGTACGTTTAAAAAGACAGTTGTGTTGTTCGATCATTAGTATGTATATAAATACTATGTGGGTTCTTGTTATTTCAGAAGTTTCCTTTCAATATGTTCGACACCTCGGGCCTGTTTATCAAAACTTACAACTGCTATAATACAGTTGAAAACCTTTATTAAGACCCTTTCAATATGACCTTTATTTTAAGGCCTTTTAACGGCCATTCTCTAGAAGGCCTTTTAACAGCCATTATCTGGAAGGCCTTTAAGAGCCATTAATTTGAAGGCCTTTTAGAATATCTGCAAAAGAAGCGAGAACGGAAGGCCTACCTCGCAATGACAACGTGTGTAAAAAAGATATGAAGATGGGATGGAGCGAGCAGGCCTCGTACATCCATAAGAAGGAGTACAGAAGCCTTTTAGAAGGCATCCTTACTCCTTCTTTTTCTCGCTGGGAAAGTAGTGGAAACCGGCAAACATCCAATTATATACAAAAACGCACACATATGCACACACACATACATACACATATACAAACACTAAAGACCAGGGATCGCAAATAACGATTATTTTCCAAATTTAAACTGAAAAAATCACAATAATAGAGAAGTGCTACGGGCACAAGGAATATACCACAATACTCCATGTTACATGGACTACCTATAGATGCAATGATTTTTATTTTTTTAATTTTTATTTATTCCTCACAAAATAAGAGTTATTTCTTGATTTTTATTTATTCCTCACAAAATAAGAGTTATTTTGTGACTTTTATTTATTCCTCACAAAATAATAGTTATTTTGTGATTTATATTTATTCCTCAGAAAATAAGAGTTATTTTTTTATTTTTATTTATTTCTCACAAAATAACAGTTATTTTGTGACTTTTATTTATTCCTCACAAAATAAGAGTTATTTTGTGACTTTTATTCCTCACAAAATAACAGTTATTTTTTGATTTTTATTTATTCCTCAGAAAATAAAAGTCATTTTTAAAATGTGTTTATTAATTAATTTAATTTAACAAATAAGAGTTTTTGCATGGACTCTGGTGATAAATTCGATCTTAAATCTGTCAATATTAATTTTAGCGCAGAAAATGCTCTTTCCACAGAGACTTGTGTTGCTGGCGTGCTATGCAAAACCTGTGCCAATCTGTACAGGTATGGATATATATATTTTTTTCCTCCCAATATTTCATTACATCTGCATCCACGTCAATGGGCTTAGGATTGTAATTGTCTATTTCGCTTATCGCCCTTTTCATTTCCTCCTCCAGATCATCATCTGAGTCTTCATCCTCTGAATTTACTTCAATAGAGTTTAAGAACTCGTTTAATAATGAACACGTGTTTGTGTCTTCAGACGACGGTAAAGCATCTGGTGTTTCAGCGTTTGAAGATGATGGTAAGTCAGAAGACTTTTGCGTTGCATCATTCTTCACAAAGAGTAAAATTTATTAAATTCATGTACATTAGACCACCCAATGGGCCGAAGTTTTTATTTTATTCGCTAAAGCCCATATGACATTTCATTTTTCTTTCATTTATCAAGTTTCATTTATCAAGCTGGTAACTCTTATGTGTTAATTATGAAGGTGTTGAGATATTTAGTACATTAAAAAATTTTGACAAATCAAAAAATATTTTTATGTTATGCAACAAATTAATTATAAAATACATAAGAACCGGTCTTAAAACCCTAACCAGCACAAAAATGTGTTTTTCGGACAAAATCCGTACCAAATATAAGAAATCCGGTTCCAAACCGGATAAAAATGTCTTATATTTGACGCTGGTAATGTAGCTTTCCATTGGTGAAAGAATTTTTAAAACCAGATGAGCGGCTTGGGCGTGAAAGCTTAGCAAAAAACAAACTCACTTTCTTATAAATTGGTTGTTTTTGTAAATGAAATAAAATTATTTGTAATAAAAAATATCAAATTTGTTTTTTTTTTTCAATTTAAATAGGCATATTTTGTAAAAAATTTCATTTCTACACGTTACCAAATTGTATGAAAAATAATGACAATTCGTTACAAACAATATGTTTTTCATACAAATTTCAAAAGGAAAAAATTATTGTACGAATATATGCAGAATCTATACTAAAGTCTCTATTTTTCATTTTATTTACAAAAACATTGAGTTATTTTTTTATATTTTATTTACTGCCATGTAAAAATTCTTGCTTGGCTATTTATATTGAAAACACAAACAAAGCACTCAAAATTTGTTTTTGATTTCAATGTAAATAGCCAAGCAAGAATTTTTACTTGACTTCTATGAACTGGCAGTTATTAGTTTAAAAATGACTTTTATTTTCTGAGGAATAAATAAAAATCAAAAAATAACTCTTATTTTGTGAGGAATAAATAAAAGTCACAAAATAACTGTTATTTTGTGAGGAATAAATAAAAGTCACAAAATAACTCTTATTTTGTGAGGAATAAATAAAAGTCACAAAATAACTGTTATTTTGTGAGAAATAAATAAAAATAAAAAAATAACTCTTATTTTGTGAGGAATAAATAAAAATCAAGAAATAACTCTTATTTTGTGAGGAATAAATAAAAGTCACAAAATAACTATTATTTTGTGAGGAATAAATAAAACTCAAGAAATAACGATTAAAAAGTAATTTTTAAAATAAAAATTATAACCGTTACGGTCCCTGCTAAAGACACATCCATAAATCTACTGTAAGAACAACGTTTCCCTACAATAGCAACAAAAGCTGCACACAAAACCACATATATACATACACATAAACAAAGAATAAAACTCACGCACACTTAGTCTCACAAAATCTCAGCATGAGTTACCAACATATTTTGGTTTTTTCCGGTTTTGAATTCCTAAAACATGTCGTCCTCCGCCATTAACTACATATCTACTACTAGTCTTAAGTAGAAAACATTTTTGCGCAAATCAAACACTGCCTTATCTCTTTCAAAAACCGAAAAATATTTCCAAACACCGCTGTAAGTATATGTATCTTTTTCGTGCTGACTTATGTATCTTTTTCTTTTTGACGTTTGTTAATCGTAAACTGTTTTCGTAAAAGAAGTAAAAAAATTTTTTTGTCTTTAGTATTCGCTGAACCTTCATATACATATTTTTCATATATGTACATATGTATTAAAGAAACAAAAAATATTCGTAATACATAATAACCGTAATACATATTAACTTTGATAAATAAACAAAGCAAATATTGCTGATATTTTTTTTACATAGCAAAACACAAAAAACCGCCAACAAAGTGCCCTTGAGGAATACTCACAGAAAATTGTGAAGTGAGTTCTAACCGCAGAAATGCCTATTTTACTGTGAGTTCTGAAGCTCTTAATGTTAACAGTAAAAATAACAAATCTAAAGATAGTCGTTTTCTAACAGCAAAGACACTTTTTCGTCAGCAGATAACAGTAGCCCTAAACCCCAGGTCCAAGTCGGTATGGACAGATATATAAATGTAGTAAAGCGTGGGCGAAGCCCAAATTCTTCAAAAATTTCATCTGCTCGAAAGATGTCTAGGGATAACAGCGCGTCCTCTACTAATCGTCAAAATCGTTTTTCAATATTGCAAGACAATAACGACAAGCCCGCTGCATCATCGCAAAAGTCTTTTAAGCCACCACCTATCTATCTGAGAGAAAAAAATTCCAACGCGCTTCTAAAAAAACTACTGTCGGCCATTGGTGAAAATACCTTCCACATCATTCCAATTAAACGAGGTAATATTGATGAAACAAAAATCCAAATTTATGATGAAAAAAATTTCCGAACAGTTGTTAGTGATTTTGAGAAAAATAAAACAAATTTTTACACTTACCAACTCAAGAGTGCTAAAGGCCTACAGATAGTACTAAAGGGCATAGATTCATATGTTGACCCCGAAGAAGTAAAATGTGCTCTTATCGCCAAAGGATTTAAGGTTAAAAATGTTACTAATATAATTAACAGAGAAAAGGTCCCCAACCCCTATTTCGGGTCGAACTGGAGCTGAATGACATACAATTGGAAAATAATTAAACCCATCCAATTTATAGCATAAAGCTTCTCTTACACAGAAAAATCATAGTTGAAGAGCCACGTAAGCGTTCAGGTCCCTTCCAGTGCCATAATTGCCAAGAATATGGCCACACAAAAACTTACTGCAAATTACTTACAGTTTGCGTTATCTGCGGTGAATTGCACGATTTTGCTAACTGTACTAAGCCAAAAGATCAAGCTGAAAAATATGTAGTAATTGTGGAGGTAATCACAATGCTAACTACAGAGGATGTCCTGTATATTCTTTCTTTAAACATACTATGGGACAACAACCTAAATTACCTCCATCTCAATCAGCAAATGCTTACACTGCCAATTTTCCTCCAGTGAGCCAACCAAGTACTTCACGTGTATCGTATGCCGATGCTGTTAAGATAAATTCTTTTTCCACGCAGAAAGTGTCCCACCAAGTAATTCAACAAATGCTTACACAAGCTTTAATTTCAGTCGCCTTGAAGCCACTATTGATAATCTGGTGCAAACTATAAACAACTTTACTACAAATAGGACTAACATGGTGCAAGAAATGCTGCGAATGCAGAATACTCTGCTTCAAGCATTAATTAACAAGCAATGAACACGTTAAAAATATGTCTCTGGAACGCAAACGGCATTCGCCAACACAAAAATGAACTCGAGCACTTCCTTAAGGAAAAAAATACGTATTTATAAAGGCTTCTTGTTAAATCCTTTTGTTCCTGCACGGAAAGTCAGCGTAATCCTTACTTGGCCGATGAGGTTTTCCCACATCAAATTGCAGAGCGATTTATTTTTAATTGTTATCTCCATGATAGCTTTAACTAAAATGATAACATTGAACTCATCGCAACTTAAATGTATAACAGGTACAAACATACACATAATAGGGGTGTGCGCGGTGGTAGCTTTGTCATTGTGGTTATATATTTACTGCCTGTGTATATTAATTTTTATATGTTTGAGCCAAATAAAAGTAATTAATTAAAAAAGATACTTAATAACACCTACTAGAGATCATAAAAAATGTGAGTTTGTTTGAATAGCAGAAAAAACACGTACATTTTCATTTGAGGTGTTGTATTTATGTATACATTTCAAGACTGATATAATGGCAGAGGTATACATATTATAGACCTTTATATAGACAATTCGTCTTTTAATGTGATTACATAGAAAAAATTAAGAAACATTTGAAGTAAATAAAATGAGATCAACAATTTAGGCAAAAAGAAAAAATTTAGAAAGTTTAATTTTATAATCAAAATTCGATTTAAAAAATATTTCGAAAAGTATTAGAGGTATCAGAATAAAATTTTCCAGTTTGTAAAGCTAAGCGAATTGAATTGAATTAAAATGTAAATCACTTCTTAGAGGGCTACAAATTTTAAAGATTGTGGGAGAATGATCGGAGGAGAGATATAGGGAAGCTTCAATATGAACTAATCACTAGAGATATTTTTCATGACGCCAAAATCTATAACATCCGGAATTTTGTGTATATCCGTAGGCCAGTAAGTGGGCTCCCACTCTAAATGACGTCTCAGACCATTTTTGAAATTGTGTTGAACAACGCCCGTCTTCTAGGCTTAATAAGACGCGCACCCCAGGACCAAGAGGTTTGTAGAAATTCTGTATTGATCCACAGTGTTAGAAAATCTCGGAGGGGAGTAAATTGATGATATCATGAAATTTGTACAAAAATTTTCAATGCAGATATTTGTTGCTTGTAGGTGTTCTTCACAAATGTTGTCAAGAATATAATGCTTGAGTCTCGACTTTATTAGAATAGCTGATCCACCGCATGATCTTCCTCTCGGGTGCTTTGAATAATATAAGGTGTAGCCATTGATTTTGAAAGGGCTTCTCGAAATCAAATGAGTCTCAGAAACCAACATTATATCAATATTTTTTTCCATGAGGAAGTGCTCAAGTTCATTTTTATTTTTGCGAATGCCGTTTGCGTTCCAGAAACATATTTTTAACGTGTTCATGGCTTATTAACTAATGCTTGAAGCAGTGTATTCAGAATTCGCAGCATTTCTTGCATCATGCTAGTCATATTTGCTGTAAAGTTGTTTATAGTTTGCACCAGATTATCAATAGTAGCTTCAAGGCAATTAAAATTAAAGCTAGAGTTTTTGATTGTCGAATTATTTTGCGGTGAAACTTTTTGTGCGGGAATGGAATTTTTCATAACAGCATTGGTATACGATACACGTGAAGTAATTGATAGGCTCATTTGGGACAAGTGGCGGAGTAAGCGTTGACTGATTGAGCTGGAGCTAATATAGGTTTTTTTCTCATAGTCTGCTTAATGAAAGAATATATAAATACAGGACATCCTCTGTAGTTAGCGGTGTGATCCACAATTACTACAGTTTTTATCCGCTTGATCTTTTGGCTTAGTGCAGCTAGCAGTATCGTGCAATTCACCGCAGATCATACAAACTTTAGGTAATTTACATTAAGTTTTTGCGTGGCCATATTCTTGACAATTATGGCATTGTATGGGACCTGAAGGTTTGTGTGGTTCTTCAACTGTAATTTTTCGGTATAAATGTTATTTTAAGCTATAAATTGGATGGGTCTCATTTTGCTCAATTTTATATCATTTGGCTTAACTTCAACGCGGAATAGAGGTTGGGGTATCTTCTCCCTATTTAATATGTTTGATAAATATTTTACCTTAAAGCATCTTTTATTTCTTCGGGAACAACATACGAATCTATGCCCTTCAGTACAATTTGCAGGCCTTTAGCACTCTTGGAGCAGATGAAATTTTAGAAGAATTTGGGCTTGGCCCACGCTTTACCACAGTTATATATCTTTCCATTCCGACTTAGACCTTGGGTTTTGAGCTACTGTTATCTGTAGAGATAACTTGGTTAATTGATGAACACGAACCCAAAGGTGATGATATCGGTGACTTATATAAAGAAGTACTAGCCAACTGTAATGTTACCGAATCACTAGTTGGCATTCGACAAAGCGAAGTTGATCGCTGACGAAAAAGTGGCTTCGCCGTTAAAAAAGACTTTCATCAGATTGTTTATTTTTATTGTTTTCAATAAATGCAAATATTTATTGCATTCACTTCATATAATTTAAAAAATTCTCAATTTCAATCGGTGTTTGCCGATAAACCATACTTAGTAGTTATTATATACAACATTTGGTTAACCTTGCTTGACCGAGTAGTCCCATCAGTAAAGTTTTCATACATCAATTTGCAGAGCGATTTAGTTTTAGTTATCTCCATGATAGTTTAAATTGAAATAATAACATTGAACGCATCGCAACTTAAATATATAGGCATGTATTTTACAAACAACGCATACAAATAACAGGTAAAAACATACCCTGAAATTCAACTAATAATAATCCATTTCTAAAACTGTCAATATTTGCTCTAGGACTATTAACATTACCATGTTCAAATCCTGCGGTGGAAATAACTTTTAGCGCTAATAACTATTTTAAAAGTAAGTTAGAAATATAATAATGATTTTTTAATACATCGAATTGCTTACTTCATATAAAATACGGTCTAAAAAGAAAAGACTTATGTTCGAAATGTAACATACTGAACCATGTTCATGTAAAAATTAATTCAGATGAAAATATAGATAAAAAATCTAATTAACTTATTAACAGTTTTATGGCCAGAAGAAAAAGATGAAACGACTTTTTCCATAACCGAGTATAATTATATATTAATATAAATATGTACATATGTATTTATATATGCACATCCATACATAAATAGTTTTTACATATTTATACGCATATACATACACATAAATACATATACATGTATATAATTAAGTGTACTCTGCACTCTGCAATTTGAAATAAAGGAAAATTCTTTCGATTTGTATGCTAATTACACGCAGAATGCATTTTATTTCGATTCGAGTTACAATGTACCCCCAGTAACAAATTGAGGGAATCGATATCGACCAAAATCCTAAAACATTTCCACGTAAATTTTATTCAAGTGTTTTGATATTTCGTCTATACGGAATGATTTAATTTAGGCAGTTATATAAAAGAGTACAAATAAAATTTTAATTGAAATCTTTATGCTATAAATAAAATTCAGTTGTTTCCGAAATATCTGTTCCTTTAGGCCGTACGTCTCTCGTTGATCACTCTTTTGTTAAAATAATACACCATAATTGAGTGTCTTGGCAAATGAACTTGAATTATTTTCCTACTCATATTCTACTTATGTATAAGCAAAATCGAAACATAGCTCGATATACTCGTAATTGAAATTATTACAAAAACCTATGAAATGTAGTAAATTTAAAATTGTAGTTAACTTAAGTTTCTAATTTTTACTCATGCAATACCTATATAATTGGCCATGTCGGCTTTCTTTGTATTGAAAATAAATAAATAAAAAATAAAAATATAGCTATGTGCATACAAATATACTTATTGCATTTAGTGCTTTTTACTCTGAAAAAGTTGGTATCACTGTTCGTGTGGCATTTTCTTATGTATATTCACACATAGATACGTATCATACGCACGTACATATATACATACATACATATAAGCATACAAACTTACATATATTCAACTCATTCAAAATCTTGTTTTTGAAGGCATCCCTATATTTTATTCTTATTTTTCCTGTTTTATACTATTCATAACTAAATTAAGTTCATTTATTTTAAACTCACATCCTTGTTTTTATTTGTTCACAAACACACACACATTGATAGCTAATTCAATTAAACTTGCGATAAACTGCGATAAAAGTTAGAGAAGATACCAATTTTACGAGCTTCGCAAGTAGATTCATATTGAATCTACTTGATGTAGATTCATATTGAATCTACTTGATGTAGATTCATATTGAATCTACTTGATTCGCTCTCATAATTTTGTATGGCGAAGCAAGTAGATTCACTCTTGAAAGTTTGCGGATACAACAAAAAATACAAAGGACAGTGAACACAAAGGAAGATAAAGATAATACCAAAATACAATATTCTGCCGCAATAGTCTGATTTAGTTGGAGTTCTGGGATATTAGCGTTAAGATTGGCGAATAAATTTGTGTTGTATTTTGTTTACTTATTTATTTATTTTTTATTTATACAAATTCTGTGTCGTGAAGTCTAGTTTTTCTATTTTTAATTAATAAGTTGATAGTGACAATATGTAAAACAAATATTTGTAAGTCAAAAATTAATTGCTATTTAATTGTAGAATTCAAAATCTGATTGAACTATTGTTTTCTTGCTAGATCTTATGAATAAAAAACTACCTCTGAAGAAGTTTGAAAAAAAAAAACAAACGAAACGTTGGGTACTTAAACATAAAATAAATTTGTTTTATTTACAATTGGAATTGACCATTACTAGCCCGAAGTTAACCCCTGTTACAAGAAGTAAAATAAATATGTCTGTATCTTTACACCAAATATAATTTTTTCTTTTAGTTACTTTTAATTATTATTGTTCGAACTTCATTTGTTTCTATATTTATAATTTGATCAGGCTAAAGTTCGTATCGCCTTTTAAGATAATTACATTGATAATTATTAATGAACAAATAACACCAAAGTTAATTTTAAATATTCCGACAAAGACGTAGTAGAACGGAACAACTAGCTGTTTTCGAAGGCCACTATACCTTCATCGTCAGCGTTCTTGTGAATTGTTTTGATTCATCGTATTACAATTTGCTGAAAGGTTTTTTTACAACAGTCTTGTCTTTGTCGTTTGTTCTTTACTAATTATGCACACGTTATTTAATTTGCTTATTTTTTTTCTACTTAAGACAGTAGGGTGTTTATGATTTTATTTATAAAACGTAATGGATTAGGAGTAATTCAAAGACTTGTGGAAAAAATTCCTTAGAAATTGACTGAGTTATTATATGTTTATTAGAAGACTTTTTCTTAAAAAAATTCCTGTATGATGTTGTTCGCGTACTATTTATGCGCTTTCTGTGTATTTAAGCTATCAGGATGCTGAAAGTACAATTTAATAGATGTATATCAACACAAAGTATAAAATTGGTACATCAGTGGTTCAAATTGTACAAATCTTATTAGTTATTAAAGGTAGAGGATTCTAACTAGATATAAAGATACAATGCAAATAAAATACTACATACTACTTATTTTCCCTTGCAGTATTTCAAACAACGGACTATAGGAAATTTCACCCATTTTTTGGCCAAAACTAAAAATTATAATTTTTGCAAAGTTTATTTATTTTTTTTTGCTTTAATATAATAAAAAATATAACAAAGTAAACATAGTTTTTTAAATTTTTCAAAAAATTCAATTTCTGTTACTTTAACAGTTGTTTTGATTACGATTTCTAAACCAGTTATCAGAAAACCTTAAAGTGCAGTGAATTTTGTGACATCTTCTAATAAAAGTTTTTGTAACAAAAATTTATATTTTTGAAAAATTTAAAAATGGGAAATAATTCCGAAGGTAAGTACTTTTACATTCCATAGCAAAATGTTGGTAAACTCATCTGTAAAATCGATTAAATTGGAAAAATTAAAGTGACTTTAAAATGAACTAACGGAATTATGAATTAGAATTTTATAAAGACTTACAAAAAATGATAACACATCTTAGATATAATATCATAATAGTTCTCTAAAACAATCAATTATCTTGCAAATTTAATATATATATTTCATCTGCGAATTTTTTGCGAGTTTAAAAAAAAATAAATTTTTCAGGTGACTACTGCATGCCAAATTCAGAATTATTCAATATATGGCTAGAGAAACATAACAAAATTGACAAAAGAGCCGCTATTTACGCCCATTTCTTGTCATATAATTCTGAGAGTGAGATCTGAGGAGCAAAATTGTGTAGAAAATTCTCAAACTGACGAGGAAAATCCCGAAAGCGAAGATGAAGAAATGGAGACTGGCGGCATTTGGAACCCATGTACATTTAACTGACGGTTTGGAACTCTAAAATCAAATTGTCGAATAAAATATTTTTTAAACATGACTTTGTTACTTCATTAAATTGGTAAAATTAATTTCTACTGTTATATTCGAAAGGTAAATGTACACAAGAAAAATTTTTTAGAAAAAAAACATTTTAGAAAACCAGATTATCTATCAAAGATCTAAAAAAATCTTGGATGCGGAAACCTACCGCTTCTTAGAACTAATTATATGTTAATTTTTTAGTTATATTTACTTATGTTTTTTCTGAGTGTATGAAAATTTTTTGGCTCACTCCCTATCTCTTAAGTGTTCACCAAAATTCAAATCCAAAAAATCGTTCAAATCGGTCCACGGGTTTGGCTTTAATTAATTTTGGCCAAAAAAGGGGGAAATTTCCTATGGTGCAACGATACAAACCCCGAAATAAATTATAATTTGGTGTAATTTAGCGGAATGTATGGTTGGTGTTGTGAAAAATGTGGCACTCAAGGAAAAAAGTTTGGCGACCACTATTGTACCAATTTTATACTTTGTGTTGCTATACGTCTATTAAATATTACTTTTATCATCCTGAAACCTTAAATGCACAGAAAGCGTATAAATAGAACGAAAAACATCATGCAGGTAGTTTTTTAAGTTTCTAAGGAATTTTTTAACACAGAGCTGTGAATTACTCTTAATCAATTATGTTTTATAAATAAGGTTACAAACGTATGGTTCCAGTACAAAAATACTGCCTAAGAACGAATCCAAAGTAGAAAAGTGACGAAGAAACCGAACAAACTATGTTTGGTGGAAAAATACACACATATTTCTGATATTTACTGAAACAATCTATATATGGTCTTTCTAAATTGATTTATAAAATTAAAATCGGTTGATATTTAAGTTAGTTGGAGATTTATAAAGCCTGGTACTCTGTTCACAATTTCGTGCGAAATGCTGTCAAACTACATATAAAAGTATTTGGTGTGAAATATTTGCGAAATAAATTCGCAAAAGTAGTACTCTGTTCTTGTTGTAAAAAACACGTAAAATCATGTCTTTCCATGCAAAATTAGTCTGGCATCATTTTAGTTTAGCTGCGAAACAACATTACATAGCGTCTACAACTGCGATTAACTCTGACATAATATGTGAGAGAACGTCGGCAGAATAACAAAAATAAAATGCCGATATTTCTCTTCATCTCATACAACAGGACAACGAAATTCTACTTTTCTTATAACATTTCATTTTATGCAAATTCTCATAGAGTTAACATGTATTATTTTTGTATAATTATATAATTTGTTTTCACTTTTTGGCACAAACTTTAATTCACAAATTAAATTTAACACATTTGAACATATATAATCCCAGAAATATTGTCCAAAACATCATCTTACATATTATGTTAGGTGTAGACCCTATGTTACCAGTGATCTTTTCGCACGGAATTTTAACAATGTTGCATACTTTCAAGCAATAAAAGCAAGAAATTTATAAAAAAAAAACCGCGAGTTGGGCTACATTTAGTACATGTCAAATTTTTCACGCGAAATAATCAATGGTGCTGAAAATTTTTCACAACTTTGAACAGAGTACCACCCTTAAGTGCCTACGGGTACGAAAAACCTGTTTTTACGCGTAACTCAAAACTTAGGAGATGTTTGGAAAATTTCAAACACAGATTGTTGTTATACTCGACAATACCTACCAGAAAAATAGTAACAAGTCACTAGTATTTTTTTTTGTCACACAATAGCTCAATTCAAAATCTTGTGCAATTGGTCTTGCATCGTAGCATGTGCAAAATGGTGTAGTATATTTATACTCACCACTAAGAATTGTTAAGTGGTGAGTATCAATATACTATACCATTTTTCACATGCTACGATGCAAGACCACTTGCACAAGATTGTGAATTGGACTAGTGTAATAAACATCACTTTGTCAAGTGCTTTATGCAACGGCCGCCGATTTTAATGCATTGTGTCAAGTGACCATTGTTTTGGCTGGCATCACAGAGGAGACCAGAGGTGTCACAAGCACAAACTAAGACGGAAGATAATTGTGATTTTGTGGTGTTTTTAGAGGTCTCGCTCACACAGTCATCAAATCCACTTTACTTTTTCTTTCGCGTGGTATTATTTTAAAGTAATTACGTTGTATTCCTTGTGGGCTCATTCGCAGCCTAGTTTTTGTAAATAAATGGTAAAAATTAATATTTGCGAACGAAAATGCTTAAAACAAAGTCTCTAATCATTTGAAAACAAATTTTAGTCACTTTATTAATACTAATAATCTTTTTCGCATTGTATTTTTTAATTCAATACCACAAATTCCTCCATTTAATTTTGTGCAAATGTTCATGTGCTCAAGTGTATTTTCAATTTATGCTTTGTGGTCTCATTCGTTGTTTGCTTTTTGCAAGTTGAAGTTAAAAATTAATATTTTTGAAGGAAAATTGTTAAAATTGAGTTTGTAAGCATTTGGAAACTAATTTTAATCACTTTTGTAATACTAATAATATTTTACACATTGTTTTATTTAGTTCAACACTGCAAAATCGTTCATTTAATTTTGTAAAAATTTTCAATTGTTCATTTCACTAAGTATACATTTTCTGCTGTTTGTTTTGATTATTGTACTAAAAATATTCAGTAACAAACACACTATATTTGTCCCTTTTTAACAGTGATCAAATCAGATGATTTGAGCTTTTTCTTAAGTCACTTTCTACAACTCTGGCCTCCTCTGTGCTGGCATTTAGATTATTTTGGACGGCACTTGAATTATTTTAGCTAGCACGTGTTAATGTAATTTGATGCGCTACATACTGTGGGTAATAGTGATTGTTAGATTACGCTACAATGTATCTTAAATATTTATGTAAAAAATTAATCATAAATGGTTGAAAACATTTTTCTGTGTTGCAATAAGGTCGTTTCAAACAGATTTTTGTACTTTCACTTCGCTCAAATTCTTCGTTTTTCGTTTTCTGAAGAACCCAATTACGGAATTGGGTATTAATGACGAACAATTCCACATGCATAATACACATAAAGTTAAGGCCTTTTCATTGCCGTTTTGTGTCGTTCTTTTCTGAATAAAATATTTCGCAATTACTTTTTCTGTGAAAGGAATCAGTTGGCAACCTATAGAATTGATTAAACTTGTATACAAAATATCACAAAAAACTAATACATACACCCTTTTTGCTGTCACTTTACGTTGAATTCTATTTTCTACAGATTTGTCCGGAACAGAACAGAACTAAGAAGGAAAAACTAATCACAAACACAGGTTTTCAGTGGGACCGAAACAAAACAGCTGATTCATAATAGAACAGCATGTACAAACTAATTTTGCCTTTACTACTATATTAAGGGATCATAGTTTCCTTCATATTCTAGTAACTTATTAATTGCCACAAACACCCACAAAACGATAAAAATAGCAACCCTAATGATAATAATAAAGGATATAACAGCGTAAACATGCAATAAACAATAGCTATAATGCCTTAGCATATTAGTAGGGTCTCCACCAGCCATGAACTTGGTATAGACATCATGTCGGACATCGCAAATGGCTAATGGAGACCGTGACCATGACCATGTTTCGTCAATGCCCAAACATATGGCTGAGGAACAATAGTCGCCATGAGATTCACCGTCCGCAACCATTTGCGATAGAAAGAAGAGAGACAGAACAAAATTTTTAAATATTCCATCTTATTGCACTACCACAAATTACTTCGTAATGCCTTAGCATAGACATATGACGTATTCACCACATTCATGACATTTTCATGTCATGTCCAAGTCGATGGTTCGTGACGACGTAGGATAAAGCTAGAGGCCGTGATACAAAATCATACACAGTCGTGTGATTTTTGAGAAAATACAACCCTGGCATGATGTAGTTTATGAAATTTTCCAAAAGACAGTAACAATTTATTAGATCAGGGTTGTATTTTTTCGTAGATCGTGCGATTGTGTAGGATAGTGAGTCACGGCCTTGCCTTAATAAGACATTAAGTACCATTTTCACCAACACAAAAACACCAATTTACAAGTTACAACAAAACACTATCCTGTATGCAATACCATGTTTGGGGTGATAGTGCAAACAGCTGTGATCTTGTCTATATTGGCACAACAAAAATAAACTTAGTAACAAAAATTAAAGAACATAAAGTCAACTTAAGCAAAAAGCAAAGAAAGTACGGCATTATCAAAAGTAGAAGTGTCAAGAATTTGAAAAAAACAGGACTATAATGGCATAGTGAAAGATTTTTAGAGAAATCCAGAAAAACTAGATATTTTGTATTATGGATTGCTTTCGATTTCCTCAACAAATACGACAAGTAAAGGGATTTTTCTAAGTAAAAATTTATCAAAACTAAAGAGAAGAATCTCTTAAATCCTAAACATTTAAACCAAATTATTTTTCTGAAATATTGTGCTAGAAGATTTCTCTAAACTATTGCAGTACTAATATAATGATCTCAAAAACTTTTTAGTTTTTAACTAATACACGTTTATGAATTGTTTGCTTGATTGTGGATCTGTGGAAAAAGAAATGGCATAATGGTATGAAATTTGAAGAAAAGTTGAAAAAGTTTAGTAGATTTAGCTTAAGAATTATTATGTGTCTTTTTTTGTTTGTTTTATTAATATACTCAAAATACACTTTTGATTTATGAAAAAACTTTATTAATCGGTTAACCGGTTAATACCGAAATTAACCAATTAGGTCAAAACCTCGGTTAATTAATCGAGCGATTAACCGATTAAAGCAAAACTCCGATTAAATGGATACCCTAGTTATTATTATAAATATATATATATATATATATAGCATCAAAAATTTATACAATTATACCTGATTTACATTAAGCATTTTTTTCATGAATTTTGATGCACGACACTTTCTATTTGCTGATTGCACCGCTATAGAAGAGCGTGATGTATAAAAAATGACACAGCATGAATCTTTGAAGCATTTTTGGTAACTTTTTTGGTCTGAGTTGCTTCTCCAGGCCTGCTGTTGACAAATAAAAAATTTTCATGCAACTAATTTCATTAAAAAATGCTTAATGTAAATTAGGTATAATACCTATTATTCATTAAAAAACAAAAAATATATTTGGCTTACAAAGCGATACGAACTTTAGCCTAACCAAATAATAAATATGTATAGAAACAACTGAAGTTCGAAAAATAATAATAAAAACTAACTAAAAGTAATAGATATGGGCCTGTGGCAAAAAAAAACTTAATAAAAATAACCAAAAAAGTTTGTCTTAAGTAGAACAAAAATAAGCATATTAACTAGCATGTGCATAATTAGTAAAGAACAAACGACAATAGCAAGACTGTTGAATATTTGTAAAATTAGATATGGTAAAAATTAGCTTTCATTTCAAAAAAACTTTCAGCAAATTGTAATACGATGAATCAAAACTGAAAACTTGCAGAAATCTACATAAACTGACACCACACACAGTGTACCAAACACAAAGAACGGTGATGATGAAGGTGTAGTGATCTTCGAAAACAGCCGGTTGTATTTGTAGTTAAATTTGTTATTAATTGAACAGTAAAATATGACTTAAGAACTTTTTCCTTATTGCCCAGATTTTATAAGCACTTTTGATGCTATTTTTTAAATTTTAATTAAATAGACGAATCCCCTGAAAAAGTAAACATAAAATTCACGAAACGTCGGAAAAAAATAAAAAATTTAGTTTTTTTGACATAAAACAAGATAAGCTTCATCAGCTAAATAACACGATTTTAATACACAATAAATTTGATTCGGCCAAAAATAAATGAACAACATAAATTACCGATAGTTCATTAATATTGGGAACTCAATAATTGAGTGGAGAGCAGGACCAACCGTTCATGGGGAAGTAGAGAGGATTGCAGAGTCTCGAGGGATATGTGCCTAAAACTTGACTCATGAAGATCCAAACTGTTATTGGAAGGTGATGCGAGTCTTTATAGGCACGTTGACTGGCCAGGGCTTGGGCAGAGCAAGGACCATCATTTGAGAAACTGGCACTTCAGATTTCTGTAGGATGCGCGAGGAACGATTGAACATATTGGGTACATTTTTAAATTCAGCAAATTTATGCTCTATACAGCAATCCTGCCAAGTTTTACTGCACATGCGTGATTAGCTGTTGCACATGCTTTGCAACTGTTCAACATCTGTGCATAGTTGACATTTCTGAACGAACTGCAAACAGTTTTTAAGTCGGCAAGTAATTTTATTTAAGAAAATCATGATAACAAAAGCAACAATTTTCTTACATGAAATACCGAAGTATATTTATTTGACATAAAGTCTTTATTTATTTAATTTGAAAATTTGGCTTGTTTTTACGGTTAAGCAATTGTCTATATGCATTTCGTTCCCGCTTTGGAACTCATCAGTAGACTTCAACCCAAAAAATTTTTGAATTTAGCTAACAAACTTCGTATGTTTATAGTAAGACTCTTCTGATTCTCAATATAGTATTATTGAGAATCACAATATACAAACATAATAAGTTTGAAAGCCTCAAAAAAAAATCTTTACAAAACAAGCATTTTTATTCGATTGAGCATCTATTTTATTTTTCTTTTAAATTATAGTAAGAAAAAGATTGGAAAGAATATCAAAGCGGCTACTTCTTGTAAAAACACACTTGGCCGTAAAAAGAAGACAACTAAAATTAAGAAACTCCTTTAAAGTAATAAAAAACTACCAAAATTATGTGTTTGAAAATCATTTCCTTTTTTGGTAAAATTCGAAACATTTAAATATCAAAATATATACAGGCATATGCATATTCAACTTAGTGTTCCACTGCAACTTGTTGCATTTTTTTTACATGCATATAATTTATTTATTGTATCTTCAAAAAAAAAAATAAATTACTAACAATAAGTATTAAAATCTTAAATCTAGATATAATAATTAGACCCAACTAGTGTCAGGCATAAACTTATTGATAGTAATCAATAATAAATAAATGTCGTATTAAGCACTTGTTGCATCTGAAAATAATTTACTGCACCATTTGCAGAGATTTACGGCAGGAATACCGTTTACTTGCATTAACAAATGTTTGACGCTAAACAGTGCTGCCAAGTTATGCATTTTTTAACGTTAGATGTTCGTGATGCTGCAGACGTGCACTATAAATGCTTTTACGAACGCACCCATTATCTGTCATTGCCAGAAGGTGCAACGCCATAGGCTTAGATGGCTGAACAAAGTTTCCATTTGTGATATCGCGAAGTGTAAAATGGAGCAACCAGGTGCTTAATCATGGGAATTCAGTGGCTTAATGACAGATAATTGGGGTTCTTCTAGGTTCAATTGGGGGTTAAATTTTTATTAACGGGTACTAATAGAAGGGAATCACTAACATAACCTAACCTATGTATATATGTATGTAATAATAAAATGACACCATAACTTACGTGGTAATTCGTCGCTGGTCTCTTTGTCAGTGTAGCGCTTACGTGTCACTGGGAATGGCTCGTTTGCTTCCTGTATTATAAAACCATCAATGACATGTGTTAAAACATTTGGTTTAATCATGGCTTTTGGCAAATCTTTCTCAACCTTTACAATGGTAGCGCCAGGTGTGGATTTTGGAGGCGGACCAGTGGCTTTGGTACTAACAGATATGGTAGTAGAACCAGTTGTACTTGTCGTATTTGAGGTGTTAAAATTACTCGAAATATTAGTAACAGAAGTAGTACTTATGGATGTGGTACAACTGTTGGAAGACGTGACGGCAGCAGCTGGAAAACAAGGCAGGCTGATACTTTCTTCTTGGGGAGATGAAGAAGCAACTGCTGCTATTTCTGGTGTAGACTTTTCGTTTTCATTTGCAAAACTTTGTTGAGTATTTAAAGTTTTCGAAGTCTTCGAATGTGACGAATTAACACTTTCTGTCATTTGTGTAGTTGAAGCTAAAGGTTTGGAATTCGATTGCTTAGTAGCTACAGATTGTGTTGAAGATTCGTTAGGTTGTTCATTGATTGTTTCCATTGGCTGCACTGCCATCTGTGGTGTTTCTGTCGGTGTTGCGTTTCCATGGTTTAATGCTACAACGACAACTGGAGGAAGTTGTTGTTGTGCAGCACAATTGTTCGTGGTAGAAGTTGAAAGGGTAGATGTAGTAGTCATTATGGAAGTAGTATGCTCCATTCCTTTACTTTCGATCGACTTTAACGGTGTCTCCTTCGATTGCTGCTCGGTATTGGAAAGTTGTATGGGAGTTGATGGAGCAGATATAGGTGGGTTGGTGTTAATGTTGACTGTAGATGGGGTAGTGGTCGCACTCGAAACAGTTTTCATAGGTTCAATGGTTGATTTTGTTGGCGTGACTGGTAAAGAGCACACATTCGTTGTTGTAGTATTGCCAATAGGTGATGTCATTGCAACTGCACTTGTCAGTGAAGTGTTAGACATGAGATTACCTCCTGAGGCAGCATTCATCATGGATGCCATTGCTAGAATTGGATTTTGCCCCGGAGATGAAGGGGGTGCCATACCTGTTTGTTGTTGTTGTGACTGCGGTTGCTGTTGGTGCGGAACGGCTACCAAATGTTGTGTTTGCTGCTGTTGTTGCAAATGCTGTTGTTGATGAGTAGCAGCAATTGTAGCTGCTATCAACTGTTGTTGTTGCAATTGGGATGATGCTTGACTTAGGCCCACCGTACTTGTAACTAGTGGTCCCGTTTGATTGGAAATTGTCACTACTGAAGTAGTGGGTAGTGAAGTTGATGTCTTCGTGGGGTATGGAACATGCTGCTGTATAGATTGAGATGTTGCAATAGAAGCTGGGGTCGAAGACGAAACGGAAAATGGTACAGCATTTATTTGTTGTTGCGCTTGCTGTGGATGTTGCTGTTGTTGCGGCGACTGCTGCACTACAATTTGGTGTATAATACTTTGAGATTGTTGTTGGTCTCTTTGATGTTGTTGCAGTTGTAGTTGTTGTTGCTGTTGTAGTAATTGATTTTGAAGCTGTTGCTGCTGTTGAGCTGTTATAAAACCCTGTGGACCCACTTGTAATTGAATTTGAGCTTGTTGCTGATGTTGCTGTCCCACTTGCTGCTGCTGCTGAGCAGCTACGACTTGCTGCAGTTGTTGTTGCTGGTGTTGATGTACGGCAGCTTGTTGTTGTTGTTGTTGATGTTGCAGTTGTATTTGAGCGAATTGTTGTTGAATCAACTGTTGTTGAAGATACTGCTGTTGTTGCTTTTGTAACTGATGCAATTGTAATTGCTGCTGTTGCTGTTGTTTATCAACGGCCTGCTGTAGGGTCTGGCCATTTTGTATAGTAATTGGAGTGCCAGCACTCATTACCACCATTCTGCATAAAGAGTTTGACAAAAAAATATTCAGTTACTTTAATTTTTTTTTTTCGAACTTTATCTTTTTTTTCTTGGTTTTGATTGGGCTAAATCATCAGGAATCAAGGGCCTTATTTTGTAAAACGCAACGCCAAGCGTTACAAATTTTATGTATTTTGTTTTTGTAATTTACATTTTTTCCATATAAAATTTGTCAACGATTGGCGTTGCGTTTTACAAAATTAGGCCCCAAATTTCATGTAATAATTCTTAAGGAACAAATTACACCAAAGTTAATGGCAAATGCTTTGTTATTTCGTTCTGCTGGTGTTTATCAGAGTATTTGTTATTATTTCTTTATTTCGCTAATAAATGATTTGTGCTTCTGTTAATAGATATTGAAATAAATAAAACACAACTATATATTTGCAAAGTACATTAAAGAAAAAACTAAAAAGTAAAAGATTTTCTGTAAAACAGCTTTGCAAAGGATATACAGTGGCACAGAAAACTCTACATACCCCCCAAATAGATACATTTTATGCAAGACTACATAAAAAAACTATTTTAAAAGAAATAATTTTTGAAAAGGAAAATATTTATGAAAAAAAAACAGTTTTTAATACACAGGAAAGTATACATACTGCATAGTTTTTTTTCTAGTTCATAAAAAATATTAATATTTAGTTAATTTTAATTATTATTGTTCGAACTTTCATTTTATTTATATATTTATGATTTAATCAGGCTAAAGTTCGTATCGCTTTGTAAGCCAAATTACATGTGATAATTATTAATGAACAAATAACATCAAAGTTAGTTGTAAATATTCTGACAACACATAGTTGAACGGAACAGCCAGCCGTTTTCGAAGGCCACTAAACCTTCATCATCAGCGTTCTTCTGTGTTTGGTCCACTGTGTGTGGTGTCAGTTGATGTAGATTTCTGCCTTATATACGAAACTTTTCTGCAAATGGAATATGTGAATTGGTTTGATTCATCGTATTTCAATTTGCTGAAATGTGTTTTTGTAATGAAGGCCCCAAAATTTACCATCACTATATTTACAACAGTCTTACCATTGTCGTTTTTTCATTACTTTCAGCCGAAAACGGCTGGCTGTTCCGTTCAACTATGTGTTGTCAGAATATTTACAACTAACTTTGATGTTATTTGTTCATTAATAATTATCACATGTAATTTGGCTTACAAAGCGATACGAACTTTAGCCTGATTAAATCATAAATATATAAATAAAATGAAAGTTCGAACAATAATAATTAAAATTAACTAAATAGATAGTCATGGGCCAGTGGCAAAAACTAAATAAAAAATATACTTATAGTATCAAACCAAAAAAGTTTGTCTTAAGTAGAACAAAAATAAGCAAATTAACTAACATGTGCATAATTATGTAGTAATGAAAAAACGACAATGGTAAGACTGTTGTAAATATAGTGATGGTAAATTTTGGGGCCTTCATTACAAAAACACATTTCAGCAAATTTAAATACGATGAATCAAACCAATTCACATATTCCATTTGCAGAAAAGTTTCGTATATAAGGCAGAAATCTACATCAACTGACACCACACACAGTAGACCAAACACAGAAGAACGCTGATGATGAAGGTTTAGTGGCCTTCGAAAACGGCTGGCTGTTCCGTTCAACTATGTGTTGTCAGAATATTTACAACTAACTTTGATGTTATTTGTTCATTAATAATTATCACATGTAATTTGGCTTACAAAGCGATACGAACTTTAACCTGATTAAATCATAAATATAAAAATATTAATATTTTAATATTTTGTTGCACTTTCTTTGCTCTCTAAAACTATATTTAATGGATTTTTTATATCGCGGTTTTTCTTATCGTGCAGCGACTGGGGAAGAGAATGCAGTTATTTTGGCACATTTTACAACAGCAATTCCTTTACAGTGACCGCTGCATGATTTGGGTCGTTATCTTGTTGGAAGTACCAGCTTCCAGGTAGACCTATTTTGGTTACTGACGCCTTTAAATTAATCTTTAATATGTCCAAATACATAAATCGATCCATTGTTGGCTCCATAAAAACTAAATTTCGAACTCCAGCCACCGACATACAAAAAAAAATATAATAGAGCCTCGTGAGTGTTAATTGTGGGCGTCAGTTTTTTCGTTCCAGCTCTTCATTATTTTTGAGCCAAACTTTTTCTTTTCCATTGTATACGAATAAGTTAAAATTATTCTCTGTGGAAAACACAAAATTTTTTCAAACGTTTTGTTTCATTTAAATGCTTTTAAGCAAATTCTATTTGGCCTTATTGGCGCTTATGAATGGTTTTTTCTTCGATGCACTCGGCTATGATAACTTCCGCTTCCCAATATACTGCGTAGTGTTTCTGGATGAACAGTGACAATCAAAATTTTTTTCATCTCTTTTGCTATATCAACAGCAGAAATTCTGGAATTTTTCTCAATTTCTTTTTTTTTTATACGTTGAGTAATTTTTGGCGGACGGCCACTTCTTGGCCTACTAATAACACTCTTGTTCTTTTTATAACGGTTTGTTTATTAGACTTTTACTGCCCAACAATTTCAGAAATTTTGAGCAACGATTTTCCATTCTTTTGATGCTGAAAAATCAGATTTCTAGTATGTAATCTTATTTCTTTAACTTTTGGACACATTGTTATTAAAAATTAAGAAGGAGTGATACGAACATTTTCAATTATTAACTGAGAGGCATGAAGCATTTCAACGTAGTGGCAAACCATGTGTAAGTTCTTTTTTTGGAAAAGTATCGTTGATCAACATTGGGAGTATGTATACTTTTCGGTGCAGTAAAATTTTATTTTCTTTAAATTATTAATATATATATATTTTTTTCCAAAACTTTTTGTTTTTGGAAAAAGTTTTATTTTTTACAAGAAATGATACAGAGTAGCTTTTGTTGATAACAATTTTAAGTTTTGGGGGCGTATGAAGAAATTTCTGTGCAACTGTACATATTGCTCCTTTACTTCAACAACGTCATAATTCAAAAAAAAAAATAGTTTGCCAGAAAATAAGTTTAAAGTTTTAAATTTGTTTCAGTAAATGAGCGATATGATGTGGAAAGTCATTTCAACTTTGTCCGCACAAAAATTAAAACAATTCAAGCTGAAAATTTCCGTTAATTGGCTTACAGAGCGATACGAACCTTAGCCTAATCAAATCTTAAATATAGAAATAATTAAACTAACTAAAATTAATAGCTATGGGCTTGTGGCAAAAATTAAATAATATATACTTAATAGTAACAAATCACAAAAGTTTGTCTAAGTTATCAAAAAATAAGCAAATTAACTAACATGTGCATAACTAGTAAAAAAACAAACGACAATGGCAAGACTGTTGTTAATTTAGAGATGTTAAAATTGAGCTTTCATTACAAAAAAAGCTTTCAGCAAATTGTTATGCGAAGAATCAAAACAATTCACATATTCCATTTGCGCTGAAGGCTAACTGCCATATTCATAAAAAATATTTCACGTTTATTAAACGCTTATTTGACGTTTTTCTATGGGAAATTTTTCAAATAAACCTGTAATAAACCTAAAATATTTTTTATGAATTAGACCGTAAGTATATAAAGTAAAAGTCTACATCAACTGACAGCACACACAGTTGACCAAACACAAAGAACGCTGATTATGAAGGTACGAAAATAGCTAGTTGTTCCGTTCTACTAGTGTTTGGCAGAATATTTACAATTAACTTTGGTGTTATTTATTCATTAATAATTATCACATGTAATTTGGCTTACAGAGCGATACGAACTTTAGCGTAATGAAATCATAAAGTACTTATTTTAATTTACGAGGAAGAGAGTAATAGCTCAAAAAGCGCTATATACATATATCTAAAATTTCATTAAATTGCGAAAATTTTAGTACATTTGTTAGATTATCAATTATATGAAAACTATTTCAACTTCAAAGTTTTGTTATAAAAAAGAACATAAAAATTCCTAAAACATCCTTTGTCTTAAAAGTAAGCCCTACAAGATTTCCTATGTCGAATACTAATAGTAGAAATTAATCCTTAAAAATATTTTACGTTTTTAATGTTTTATGCGTTCAAGTTGAGAATTTAGCTAAGATATCTTTAGAGGATCTGATTCACTATCCTACACGATCGCACGATTCATTCACAAGAAAATTTTGCAGAAGTCTGATCGACTTTAAAAAATCACTTCGAAATGGTGTTTTAGGTGCCATTTTTCCTGGGAACAACTCCAACTTAAAGCAAGTAATAGGGAAAACAAAATATTCTAATTGGAAAAGGGAGAAATTTTAAGCAGAATTTTATTCATAATTGCCCTGAATATTTCTAAAATTAGTTTTTGTATTTTTTAAGAAAGGTATAAAAAGACCCATACAAGGAAGAGCTAGGGGGTTACCATGTTGTACAAAACGTTTCTGGTGTTGTTTTACATAAAAGTCCCAAATTCATAGTTTACCTTAAATGTAAGGCTTACAATATTTCACTACAACTATAAGGTAAAAATAAATCAAAATAAATTATTACAAATTAATCACATTCATTCTGTTAGGCGTCGCACAAAATCCAATATTTACACAGCCAAAATTGAATTTTCTGGGTAGAAGATCGTTCCGAAAATCTTAACTGAACCCTTAAGCTTATCTGGGACACACCGCGACCGGCAGTCGTAACTTGGCCCTCAACCCGTGCCCTCGTTTTTGTTGATTAAAGTTATAAACCATACAAAAGTTACACCATTTATATTTTTTTTTCTGTGCCAGTTTTTAGGTTAAAAGTGATAGATTCATTTTCATTATTGGTTATTAGCCAGAATGCATAATTCAAATAATTTGGTAGTTTCAAACACATGGTGTTTTTCGACAAATTTTAAACTTTACTTCCATTTGCAGAAAAGTTTCGTATATAAGGCAGAAATCTACATCAACTGACACCACACACAGTGGACCAAACACAGAAGAACGCTGATGATGAAGGTTTAGTGGCCTTCGAAAACGGCTGGCTGTTCCGTTCAACTATGTGTTGTCAGAATATTTACAACTAACTTTGATGTTATTTGTTCATTAATAATTATCACATTTAATTTGGCTTAAAAGGCGAAAGGAACATTACCCTGTTCAATTCATTAAATATAGAAACAAATACAGTTCGAATAATAATAATTAAATTAACTTTACTTCATTCTTTTCTTATATTAAAGTACAATCCTTGAACCAAAAAAAAAAAATTGGCTGCAGAAGAGTGAAGGTGACAAAATTGGGGACCTTGTTAAAAAATCGTTGCTTATCATTGTAGGTACTTCGAGCACATCAAGTATGGACAAATTTGCCAAATTTCAATGCAAAAGTGAATTACTTAAAAAGTCATTTATTATTAAACTATGACAATACAGACGAAGACATAACAAACTAAAGGTCTGCAGCGAGTAAGTTTTTTGTTCATATGTGAAACTCGCTGTCGAGTACAGTAGATATTTGTTCTCTCTCTCAGAGCACAAGCAGTGAAGAATAGATATTATTTATTTGACAAATACTAACATGAAGTAGTCGAAGATTAAATATGTACCGAAAATTAACATAGAAAAATTTAGGTAACCTTAAGTAGTATGTTCACTTCAAGAAAGGATGAAATGTAAACAGCAATGCCGGGAATGGCACTTACATTCTTATGTGAATAGGCCTTCAATGATTAAGAAAATGCGATGCGTTTTAAAAATAAGGACATTTTATTTTATATAATAAAATTAATTTAATAGTAATTCAAAAAGGTGTTGATCTCAATTATATTTTAAATAACTCATGTATATTAGATATCTAACGCCTATAGTACAGGGCATGTAAAAAGCCAGATGCGTATGTGGCGATGACGTCAAGAAAATTTCAGCATGTTGGTTGTATTTTTAAAAATTACTAGTAGTGGCTACACGCCGTAAAATTTTAATAGTATTTTCGTTCCAATATAGGCTTTACATTCCTTATTATTATTTTTTTTAATACGTATATTTATTTATTGTATCTTCAAAAATGAACTAACAATAAGTATTCAAATCTTAAATATAAACATAATTATTAGGCCCGACCAGTGTCGGACATAAACTTAGTGATAGTAGTTAATAATACGAGTCGTGCTAAGCAAAAATAAAAATATTTTCAAGCAGTTTCATCTGGTGTGTTAAGTATTAGAGCCCTTATGTCCCTCTTTTTTAAGCGGATGTGTCGAGTAAAGTTTAAGATATTACGAGCGAGCGGATTAGGGTGTGACTCGAGTTTTTTTAAATATTTGCCTGCCTATTTTGCAATTCCTTCAGTCACTAGTGGCATATTTAAATCACGATGTAAATTTGAGTTTCATATGTACCATGGAGCGGATGTTATTAACCGTAAAACTTTGTTTTGTCTTCGTTGGATTTTCTCTACGTTTGAAGCTGAAGCAGTGCCCCATAGCTAAATTCCGTAGCACCATATAGGTTTCAAAAGCAGCTTGTATATCAAAAGATTACAATCTAGACTTAGGCTGGAATTTCTACCAATCAGCCAATGTAAGTGAGTTACTTTTAGTTTTATTTTTGTTAGTTTAGATTCAATGTTGTGTTTCCATGTAAGCCGTCGGTCAAGGTGTATACCAAGGTATTTCACATGTGAGTGTTGAGGAACAATTTGATTATTGATTCTAATGGGGGAAGAAGTATCTTTTCGTAGGATAAATGTTACATGAGCACACTTCTGGTCGTTTACTTTTATTCTCCATACGTTTAGCCATAGTTCCAGCTGGGTACTATGTTCCTGAAGATATCGAGATGCTTCGTTAGAGTTTTCGTGCTTACTAAGTCCTAGTTTACACTATGCAAGTCTTATTGCTAAGCCGATTAGTTTGTGAGGAGAGAGATGAGAGGAAAAGAAACGTTACTGTTCCCCTCGTCTCTCTATCCATCAAACTAATCAGCTTAGCAATAAGACTTGCATAGTGTAAATATGGACTAAGGCTGGCTGTATCATCGGCAAATTTAGATGTGTGGATGTTACTGCTCACAGGCATATCATAAGTATAAATCAACTACAAAATTGGCCACAGTATACTCTCCTGTGGCACACCGGATGAGATTGATTCGGCCACACTCATGAAGTCTCCTTCCACAACAGTGAACGTCCGGGCAATCTTCAATTTTAAAATTAGGCTTTCATGCCACACTTAATCAAATGCCTGAGAAACATCAATAAAGAGGGCAGAACAATATTTTTTTTCTTCAAATGTTCTTCTTATAAATTGAACCAATCTATGCGTTTGTTCAGTGGTGCTATGCTGAGTTCAGCAATTACTTTTTTTATATCACGCATCTTAAACTTTAATGGTACCGGGGGTTGAGTAACTACACACGGCAAATCGACAACGCCCGTACATGTGTTTGGGGTAAATACGGATTTTAAATGCTTAGCAAAAATGTTACCTTTTTCAGTATCGCTTCTTGCCCAACCTCCGGTAGAAGTGCCCAGAGATGGTTTAAACTCAACGTGTGTTTTAAGCTTTCTCGCAGCGTACCACAATAAGTAATTAGATGCTGGTGTGACATCGAGGTTTTCCAGATAATTTTTAAGAGATGCAGTTTTTTCAGATGCAAACAACTCTTGGAGTCGTTAGTGCACTCTTTAAACCTGATTTTATGTTGGAGTGATCTGTGTTGTTGCCATTCCCTTCTAGCTCTTCTTTTTTCACATACGAGTCGTTCAATATCCGCAGAATAAATTCTATTACAACCAGTCTGCGGGTGGGACATAGTAGCATGTTCAGCAGCCTGCTTAATATTTTCCTTAAGATTAGCAATATTAGATTCAATATCATCGGCTGTTCTTAGCGTTATGTTTTCCGTGCAATGAATACTAAGATATTTTTTGAATCTCAGCCAATTACCACGATTGATCATCTTCACATATGAATGCGGTAAGTCACTTCTTAGTGGGTTACAGATTGTAACGATAGTGAGAGAGTGATCGGAGAGATATAGGGGAGCTTCAACATGACCTAAATCCCTAGAAATATTTTTCATGACGCTAAAATCTTTAACATCCGGAATTTTTTGTATGTATGTAGGCCAGTAAGTGGGCTCCCCACTCGAAATGACGTCCAAGCCCATTATTGAAATTGTGTTGAACAACGCTCTTCATCTAGGTGTAATAAGGCGCGAACCTCAGAACGTATGTTTTGCGTTGTAGTCTCCATCTGCTACGAAAAAAGGTCCAAGCGATTTGTAGAAATCCTTTGATCCTCAGTGATTGATAATCTTGGAAGGGAGTAAATTAAGTTCATTTTTATGTTAGCGAATGCCGTTTGCGTTCCAGAAACATAATTTTAACGTGTTTATGGCTTGGTAATTAATGCTTGAAGCAGAGTATTCTGCATTCGCAGCATTTCGTACATCCTGTTAGTCATATTTGTTGTAAAGTTGTTTATAGTTTGCACCAGATTATCAATAGGGGCTTCATGGCGACAGAAATGAAAGCCTGTGTTAGCATTTGTTGAATTACTTGGTGGAGACACTTTCTGTATGGGAATAGAATTTCTCTTAACAGCATCGGCATAAGAAGTACTTGGATGGCTCATTGGAGGAAAAGTGGCGAAGTAAGCGTTTGCTGATTGAGCTGGAGGTAATTAAGTTTTTGTTCCATATTGTGTTTAACGAAAGAATATACAGAACATCCTCTGTAGTTAACAGTGTGATTACCTCCACTATTACATTTTTTCAGCTTGATCTTTTGGCTTCGTACAGCTAGCAGAACCGTGCAACTCACTGCAGATAACACAAACTGTAGGAAATTTGCAGTAAGTTTTTGTGTGGTCATATTTTTGGCAATTATGGCACTGTACTGGACCTGAACGCTTATGTGGCTCTTCAACTGTGATTTTTTGGTGTAAGAGAAAAATTAAATGGGTTTAATATTTTTTTCAATTGTATGTCATTCGACTCCACTTCAACCCGAAATAGGGGTTGGGGGATCTTTTCTCTGTTAATTATATTAGTAAAATTTTTTACCTTAAATTCTTGGTCGATAAGTGCACATTATACTTCTTCGTTTAATTAGAATGATGTGAAAAGTATTTTCACCAATGGCCGACAGTAGTTTTTTAGAAGCGCGTTAGAATTTTTTCTCTCAGATAGATAGGTGGTGGCTTAAAAGACTTGCGATGATGCAGCGGGCTTGTCGTTATTGTGTTGCAATAATGATAAACGATTTTGACGATTAGTGAAGGATGCGTTGTTATCCTAGATATCTTTGGAGCAGATGAAATTTTAGAAGAATTTAGGCTTCGCCCACGCTTTACTTCAGTTATATATCTGTCCATTACGACTTGGACATTGGGTTTTGAGCTACTGCTATCTGTAGTGATAACTTGGTTAAGTGATGAACACGAGCCCGAAGCGAATGATATTGCTGTCTTATATGAAAAAGTACTAGATAACTGTAATGTTAACGAATCACTAGTTGGCATTGGACAAAGCGAAGTTGATCGCTGACGAAAAAGAGGCTTTGCCGTTAGAAAAAGACTCATCAGATTTTTTATTTTTATTGTTAACATTAAGAGCTTCAGAACTCACAGTAAAATAGGCATTTCTGCCGTTAGAACTCACTTCACAATTTTTTGTTTTTAAGGTACTCATGTAGAGTATTCCTCAATGTCACTTTGATTGCGGTATTTTTTTGTTTCTTGCTATGTAAAAAAATATTAGTAAAGCAAATAAGCTTATTTATCGAAGTCAATATGTACTACGAATATTTTTTTTTATGTACTCGTATAAGTTTTGTTTTTATTGTTTTTTGTTTCGTATGTACAAGAAAAACTCTGCTATGACGTCTGTTCACTATGAAGGTTCAACGACTCTCTTTTGACATTCCTTATTAAAGCAGAATATTTACATTTGAAACAAAAACAAAATTTTAATTTTGGTTGTGTTTTAGATTTGAATTTTGTTTTAATTATAATTCCACAAAACTATTTTTTTTCGATATTGTGTTTAAGGAATTAATAAAATATGAAATGATAATCCTCCTCATTGTGGTTGGCATATTTCGACTTCGACTGCGACGTGTTTATAATAGAATAAAGAACACCACATGTTTTCTTTAATCTAAGAACAGATGCCGTAGTCGAAGTCGAAATATGCCAACCAAAATGTCCTAGTCGAAGCTTAAATACGCAAACCAGGATAAATACATATGTTTCACATACGTGTACATCAAAATTTATCATGAAATGTAAATAATGTCTTTCACAAATATATAAGTAATAAAAATATTTATTTTACAAACCGACGCTTACAAAAGTTCTTTATACAATAATTCCTTCTTCTCGCGATCATTCGTATACAAGTACGTTAACTTTTGAAAAATTAGATAATCAAATGAGACTAAAAGAAAAGATAAGATAATAAAAGATAAATCTGCAGGGTTGCAACTGTATACAGGGTGACATATGTAAATATTTACTACATTATCCTTATTTCTATACCTTTTCCAGTTATAATTCAGAAAGCGTTAATTGTAATTCAGAAAGCGTTAATAGTAATATAGATTTGTCAATTTAATTTCAGAAAGCGTTAATTGTAATTTAGACTTATCAATTGTAATTCAGAAACCGTCAATTGTAATTCAGAAAATAATAAATATAAAGAAAAATCCATACATAAAAATTTTATGGCTAAAAATTTTATAAAAACATACACCACTGTTGTAGGTAGTGCTTGTTCTATCTGCAGAATAATAATCATTGGAAAGGAAGCAATTGATAGGAAAAAAGTTATAAAAAAATATTGTTTTTTGCTATAATAAAATTAAAATAAATTCATAGTTAATAAAATTTGTACTTTTTCTGAATTACGACTGACGCTTTCGGTTAACTTCTTCAGGATATTTCTTTTAAAGAAAAAATTAAATATCCAAAAACAAAAAATAAGAAATATTCTTTAAAAGAAAAACTTAAATATCAAAAAATTAATAATAAGAAATATCCTGAAGTTAGTCAAGGTTAACACATAATCGAACTGAAAAATAATACTAAAAACGAAATATCGAACTAAAAAATTTGATAAAAGTAGATAAAAAGTTTGATAAAAAGTAGTAAAGTTAAAACTAAAATAATAATTTGTATGTGCACGTTTTTAAAACAATTATATACTCTTAAAAATAAGTTATAAGTAGCGCATATACTTTTTAGCAGGGACCGTAACTGTTATGCATTTTATTGTAAAAGTCAGAAGATGCTCGTTATTTTTTATTTTTTGCAGCAGAAATAATGGTTATTTTCTGATTTTTACTTTTTCGAGCAGAAATAAAAATCAGGGGGGTTACTCTCTATTGCGATGCGAAAGAAAAATGCTACGAAATCGAACGATTGGTACTCTCTAATGCGTTAGCGCATTTGCTTTTCGCATCTATTTTTCTTTTCTTTCGCAAGCCTAGTATCACCGCACTCTGTAATAAGAAAGCGTCTGTCAAAATCGTCCGATTATCGCAAATATCTTGCGATAGGTAAATATCCAACGCAAAGGGAGAAAAACATGATATTTATATCTATTTGATATTGAAATTGTTATTTTTAGAGAAAGATAAAACAAATTACATTTCATTTTGTGATCACATGCATATGTATTTAAAAATGTAAAAACAAGGTGATATATTATTAACCAAACCATAGCATTCATACTGTGCAGCAATTTTGTGTTGAGGAGTAAGTGCTTGTTTTAGGCCGATCTAACCGTTTGTATTGAGTACCATCTACTGCTCCAATCACACCAGGAATGCCTCACGTGTTGTAAAACTCTTCTTTGACTTCTTGTTCCCCTTCTGCAGCTAAATAAAATTTGATATGGTTGTAACGTAGCATTCTTTTAATGCCACGTAGACCTCTACGCAATGTGAGACTGCTGCGATACACCTATGTATGGTCCTGCCCAATTTGATGTTGATATCCGCCTTGACCAAGTAATTGGAATGCGGCGGCTAGTTTTATAATAGTTGAAATTGCTGTGGATGTCCTTGAAACTTTTAGCTCGTGTTGAATAACGTTTATAACATACAAAAACGCTTCCTTATTCAAACGGAAATTGTGAAGATAGTATATTGGACTTTCATATCTCTTAAGACTCGTCCTACATGGTAGTTTCCTCATCAAACACTATTCTGCTTTCAATTAAAAACTGTTACAGTTCACTTTTTCCTAACTTTACTTTTTTGAAAAGACTTTTTTTTACATATTTTGACATTTCATTACTGTCATTCGTTTCCATATTTCCTTTTGCACTGACTTTGTGCTGCCACTTTATCAAAGAATTTTGCGAAAGGATTTGCGAAAGTAATAGAGAGTACCAAATTGGCATTTCATCGCATTTAGCTTTCGCATCGTATTTGCTTTCCCATCGCAATAGAGAGTAACCCCCCAGTTTTTTATTTTTCGAGGAGAAATAAAAGTTATTCCCTGATTTTTATTTGTTCGAGCAGAAATAAAAATCAACTTCTTATTTCTACATTAAATGTAATGTAATCTCCAGGAACATATTACATAGCTGGAAATATGGTTGAACTTATGGAGAATTAAAGTAAATGAACAAAAGAGTGTCGATATAACGTTTACCCTAAGAAGAGATACTTGTTCCCCCATTCGAATCAACAAGCAAAATATTCTTCAACATTCTCATATTGACTCTAATACCATGTTCACATGGACACCAATTATCGAGGTTCGCTCTCTCATTCGCGGTCGAATCTTGATTAAATCAAAATGGTTGGCCATACAAATTTTTGAGAGCGAACCATCTTGGTTCATTTTAAACCTTGCTGCGAACCATAAAGAAATTGCTATCATCGCTAGTTTTGATAACATGTGTAAACAAAAAAAAACCATAATAAATGGATGCGTGTACGATATGAATTAAAAAATTTAGAATACACTTTATTCATTATTTTTGCTTAATTTGTTTATCTACTGTAATGTTTTAATAATGTAATAACACAAAATATAAAACTCTTGCCAAATATTCACGTATGTACATAAGTATGCCAACTTTTGATACTCAAAACGTGTAACACTTTTTTTAAAAAGGGCTAAATTGAAAACAAGTAAGAGTGTAATATTCGGCTGTGCCGAATCTTATATACCCTTCACAAATCATAAAATGTAGAGAAAAGACATGCGTGCATATGTACGTATGTACATATGTATATATGTAGATACGTAGACATGCGTAATTTTATGAGAAAACTTTCGTATCCATTACCAATTAAACTACAATATGCAGCACAAAACTGCATTTTAAATGCATCTTGCAGACAAAAGATTCCTTAACTGACGCTTGCCTTGTTAACATGACTGTGTGTGCTCAACAGCGAACTTGTATAAATACATACTTTCAAATTTATCGGGCCTGTTCTTAAAATCATGGTGATTTCAAATCACGTGATCTCAAAAGTAAACCACTAATAGCTGACTTGATAGTGGGTTTTCATTGTATTTTAAGTTTTTGTCATTTATAATATAATATTTTCTTCCAACTTCCAACGCTTTAAATCGTGCAATTTAAAAAAGAAATTATTTAGTTTTCATTAATTTTTTGAAACCACCGTGATTTGACATGTCGTGATTTGCAGAACAGACCCGTGTGAATTAGGTCAAGTGAAACTGAAATATAGGCACTTTGCAGCAATATGCATGGGTATAAGGGTTAAAAAATTTGTGTTTTTATATATATATACACAATATATTTTAGTTTATAGAACTTTTTTCATTTAATCTTCCGATAAATTTTTTAAAATATGTACATTGGAGCGACTCACTTCAAAAAAAAGTTTTTGTTACGCCTCAATATAATGTCATACATATCGCTCGTTTATTAAATAAAAACTAGTTTATTTTAAACTTTAAAGTTTTCAATTTACACACAACTTAATGGAAAAGGATAATTTTATTTGTCTCTCGATAGTTAAGTATACAAGATATGGTATGAAATTTTTACACAATATGAATAACATATGAGGATTTTGCATCATTAACCCAAAAATCCCATTTTTTGATATATAATGTTTTTTTTTTAGAAAATGAGCGATATGTACATGTGTAGCTTGTTAAGTTACAAAAAACCTACTAGCCTACTATGTTCCGTTGAAATTTCTTATAATACCTAAAACAATTTAAATTCAAAATAAACTTTTTAAAAATTAATGCTGCAGATCTACCAATGAGTAGACATAAGCACCAATAAAATGCAGGAATACAAACTCGCTTTAGATATAAAAGTTAGCATTTTTTTTTAACCCAACACTTCTCCTTAGGTAAGTTTATTTAGCAATCGAATAATTAAGTTATTTTCGGACGCAGCAAAAAAGACATGCAAAAGAAATAGTTAATACATGGGTTCAATTCAGGTGCAAAACGCAAGATTTTAACACAGGCGTGTCATTGACGACCATGGGTTCACATTTAACAAAACTGCTCGTCATTGAAATGAGTGCTTAGAACCCATGAAAGTTCCTGATTCGATGACGTTTTTCACAAAACAAAACAAAAATATTGTCGTAGCCAGGATACGAACCTTGCTGCTGTTAAGACTGTCCAGACACACACTCTATCACCGAGCTACTTACTGTATTCTTAATACTTGATGCAGATAAAACTTGTTTTATGACAATGTGTCAATGCGATGATTTAATTCTGTTATTATATGCCTATTTCGGTGGATATTTAATTGAATGTATTAATTACCCAGTAATATTGCATGCGTTTTTGATGAGTTCTAAAACTATAGCTTTATTACGATTTGCGATGATCTTTAGAATACATTCGAAGACACAAATGCTAAAGAAAGCATGAAACACTATTAAATTTTGAACGCATTAATTTTTTTGCTGGGGAAAACATTAATAAATTTATCATTTGCAATGATAGGTATACATACTTAGATACAAACATTCATGTAGGTATTACATACATACTTATTTATATATATACATATGTACGTAAGCACCTTCATAGGTACATATGTATGTATGTAATTAAACTAAGATTTAGATCTTTAAAATATGTAAGTGCAAAATGCCAATAAAACAAAATGTGAATCAAACATTCGTTCTGAAAATACATATGTAGAAGAACGTGAGTTCATATTCTCATCTCAACTTTTATGTTTTTTTTTCCTACCTATTAAAAAATATTTCTTTCATATACCTACTACACATACATACATATATGTATGTATGTATTTACATATGTACATACATATGTATGTACATATATACTATAAAGGAATTTTTCTGAAGAATTTTACAAAATAATAATAATATGTATGTATGTACATACATATGTAATTACTACCTTCATCATTAATTGAACTCAGCCAGTGAATCAATCCCTGCCGATTGCCTATGTATGTACATATATACAAACACCACCTTAATTAAGTAGAAGAAATTTTTACTAAATTTATTGAAAAAAAAAAAATGAATGAAAGAAAATAGCAACAACAAGCACCACTTTAAAATATTTATAAGAAATCCATGATCTTTAGCAAGGGATTTACTTTTTTTAACATATGTATGTATGTACATATAGATACACAATACAGACCTTAGCAAAGGAATTTATATTTACTTGTGCATATTTATATACCCATATGTACTCGTATGTATATATAAACATGTCTTTAAAAAAATTTATAAGTTCTTAAAACAACAACCAGTGTTGCCAGAAAATGATGGTGAGAGAATGCTAAATCTGTCAAAAAATTCAGGTAAAATGTTCTACAGAAGAAAAGTATAATGCCAGATTTAAATGTAGAAAAAATTATTGTAAAGGCTTTGAATTTCATGTTTATACAAACTTATTAGTATTTAAAGGTATTTTTATAGGAAATGTTGCAATTACGTTTAAAAGCGTTTGGGATAGTTTCATTGTTGCCATTTTAGCATTTTTACTGCTAGATCTTGTATTTTCATTAGTTAAACAGCATTCAACTTGCAAAAAATTCGGCTAAATGCTTTCTGGCAGAATTTGTTGAAAATATAAAATTTTAATTTCTTAAAAAAATTCTTCTGTATGCAGGATGTTTCGCAAAAATGTACATGTATTTATTGCAGGGTAAAGGTTGCCTGATGATCTGCACTAACTAGCAACAATGAAATGCAAATATGATCCAGCTAACCTTTCAATAATCAATTTCAATGTACCTACGTATTTTTAATAAACAAATATTTTACTGAATAAGTAAAATAATAATGATATTATTAGTGCGTTAAAACTTTTTTTTAACGTTATTATAACATTTAAAAAAAACACCAATTATTAACTATTTTATGTTTGTATGTGCTATAAAAATACATGTAAATACTAATGAGTTTGCATAAACATGAAATTCAAAGCTATTTCAGTAATTTTTTCTACATTTAAATCGAGCATCATACTTTTCTTCTGTGGAACATTTTAGCAGAATTTTTTGACCGATCTCTCATCAGCATTTTCTGGCAACACTGATTAAATTGCTACTTCAAGTGCAGATATGTATATGTATTTATAATTGTATGCATGTACAATGTGTACGCCAACCCCTACTTTGATACAAGGCGAGCACATTACTACACAGCGGGAAAACTCAGAATATCTTCTTACTTCAGGCCTTATTAAATCAATTACTATTTTTATCTAACTGCTAAAGAATGCCCTATAGAAGGCCGAGACTCTTTTGCATAAAAGATAAGATACATATTCCCTTGTATAAGAAGGGGGAAGAGGAGTAAAATTGTTTGCGTGTATTTTTACCAAACGAAAAGTAAAATCTATTAATTTGAAGACTTTTCAGAATGGCTGGCAAAAGAGGCGAGAGGGAAAGGCAAAAATGAGATAAGAGTGGAATGGAGCGAGTATACCTTGTACATCCAAAAGAAGGAGTACAAAGGCCTTCTAGAAGGTATCCTTGCTCCTTATTTTTCCTGCTGGGTATAAATCGTACAAGTATAAAATTGGTATTTGCAAACATGTGTATGTATGAACATATGTGTATACATATCGAAAGAAAAAATATAAACAAACTATGCGAAGTGTTCATGCAATTTGCTTGCAAATAATCTACGAAGCCAAATGTTGCCGATTTTTTAATTGTAGGGGACGAATACATGTTTTGTTGTTGTACAATTGCAAATAGATATGTATATACATAAGTATATCGATTCACACCGAAGTCAATATTGCAGTAATAAATATCTGTACATAAATAATTACAAGGCTTAATTTTTAAAACAATTGCCTTATTTATCAAAAATAGTTTAAATTTTAAGGGCGCAATTTTCATCACATGTAGTATATACCTATTATGTTCATGCAAAAATATATGAAAATCAATCAGACTTTGGAGGTTTGTGTGATCCATCCGGCTCATTTCTTGCAGTTTGTAAGGCTGAGTTTGCATCTGGCATTTCTTGTGTGTCATGTGCCAAAAAAAGGGTAACCAGTAATTACTACGGAAAAACTGTTTGAATTCAGTCATGTAGGTATTTATTGATTTAAACTGTTTCCAAATAATGTTAGATTCCATGAAATTGTCTATTAGTTATGCATGAAACTGTTTAACTTAATAAATATGTATGTACATACATACGTGTCTGAAACAAAAATTTTTTCATTAGTAATTAGTGGTTACGCTTTTTTACGCATGTAGGGCACATGGCATACAGATGTAAACCCGGCCTAACATTCGTATAAATGTCTTCGAAAATTTTTGTTTAAATTACAAAGAAATCAAGAGCTGTAAAAATTAAGGTTTGGAACCAGTAAAATTTTAAATAGCACTTACATAAGTATTTAGGTACATATGTATGAATACCTATCTGTGAATACCTATAATTAATAAATAGCTTACTAACTAAGCATAAGTTTTCGTTTTATTACATCTTCGTTAGATAAATTTATACCTAAACATTATATGTTATATGTATATATTTAATTATGTTTATTATGACAGATTCAAATACAGCCATTCAAGCTTATCTTCTTGGGAGTATTTATAAGAAATACAAGTGTTGAAATAATTGTTTAATTGTATCAGTGTGTATACAAAGTACAAAAATTTTATAAATATGTACATATGTACACACTTTGAAATTTTTGAATTAAATTGTGTGAACCTGGAATATACATATGTACATACATATGTGACCAAAATATGCATAAGTAGGTAGGTATAAGGTATTTGTTTTTAATAAAACAACGACAGATATCAGTAAATGAGTTCAAATTTTCAGCATGATTCCACCATGATTTTTCCATTGGAAAATCCCTTTCATTTGACAGCCATATCAAAAAAGTGTGAGAAATAGCGGTTCGCAGCTTTGGGCGGCTACCACGTTTTATGGCTACGGAATCTCCACACGTTGATCCTGTCGTAGTCAGTGATGACAACTATTTATAGCCCAAACGCGCTATTCCCCTTCGCAAAACGCGCTAAGTTACAGCATTGTTAACTATTTATAGCCAAAACGCGCTATTTTCCTACGCGCTAAATTAAATTTTAATAAAAGTAGATGTATATAGGTATGTACTTGTGTATTAGTAAATACAATTGATTTGTTTTAGTAGGTCTTTTCAGATTTTATAAAAAATAAAATAGATGCACAATCGAATAAAGATGCTTGTTTTGTAAAGATTTTTGTTTGAGGCTTTCAAACTTATTATGTTTGTGTATTGTGATTCTCAATATAGTATTAAGAGTCTTACTATAAACATACGAAGTTTGTTAGCTAAAATCAAAAATGTTTTGGGTTGAAGTCTACTGATGAGTTCCAAAAAGCGGGAAGGAAATGCATATATACAATCGCTTAACCATAAAAACAAGCAAAAAAATCGATCGTCACCTTTCAAACAGAAAAAAAAACTAAATCAAAATCCGTTCAGCCGTTTGGTCTGTGCGTGGACACGGACAGACACACAGATACACAGCCACACACTACAAACTTCCCTAGTCGTTTTGGTCGGGGGTTAAAAATAAAAACTAAGGATTTCGATTATTTAGGATATAATTTTGAAGAAACAATATTATAAAATCTGAAAAGAGCTACTAAAAAAAATCAATTGTATTTACTAATACTTTTATTAAAATTTAATTTAGCGCGTAGGAAAATAGCGCGTTTTGGCTATAAATAGTTGACAATGCTGAAACTTAGCGCGTTTTGCGAAGGGGAATAGCGCGTTTGGGTTATAAATAGTTGATATCGCTGCTTATACTAGGGCGATTATATCAAAAGGTTCATCTAAATTTCCTGAAAATAAAATAGATATTCATATTTCATCAAAAAAATAGATGTTCATATTTTCTGTACATTTTGCGTACAAATTCAAAAGATACGAAAAATTTCGGGATTACACATGGTACCTGAAGTCATCAAAAGGTACGAAAAATGTATCTTTCGTATCCTAATGGCATCACTGGCTGAAGTCTACTGATGAGTTGCAAAAAGCGGGAACGAAATGCATATAGACAATCGCTTAACCATAAAAACAAGCAAAATTTTCAAATTAAATAAATAAAGACTTTATGTCAAATAAATTACTTCGGTATTTCATGTATTTCTATAATTATTATTTCAGTAGGCTAAAAGTTCGTATCTCTCCGTAAGCCAAATTACATGTGATAATTTTTAAGGAACAAATAACACCAAAGTTAATTAATTGTAAATATTCTGACAAACACTAGCAGAACGAAAGCACTAACAATTATTTCTGCTGGAAAAAGGAAAAATCAGAAAATAACAATTATTTCCAGTTAAAATATAAAAATCATGAAATAACAATTATTTCTGCTTAAAAAATAAAAATTATAATTTTAAAATTGGAGCTTAGAAAATAGTTTAGAATAATTAAAATGGTGTGATTGTCTACTTTGTCTGATGCTTCCTTGTATGTAGTTTTGCCTTTTTCTATGAAAATTCAACAATAATTATTATTTTTTGTCCCTCATTAATTTTTTTTTCCAAAAATATATTGAAAAAAATTTTCAATCAAGTTCGAAACTCAGCATACGAGTTTTGACAGGCCGACTTCTTACTTAAGGTACGGCCACATTGGGAAAACATTTGCATGAAATCTGCTTTCCCACATTTCCATAAAATTTTTTCAAAACTAAGGAGACTTTGTTTGGTGGTCACACTAATCAAATTTTTTTGACCATTTTTGTTTGTTCAAAAACCCATAAAATAGTGTTATGTGCAAACATGGGAAAAAATATTTTCTGTGCGGTCACACTTATGTCAAACAATATATTTAATCAAAATGTTTAATCCAAGTGTCAAAATTTAAAAACTTGATTTCCCAAAAATTTTAGTATAAATTTGTCACGAAAAATTTAAAAGATTTCGTTGCGTTATATTGTGCTCGGTCATAATAATGGAAGATTTTGATATATGTGAAATATTAGTGTTAAGCTGTGGAGCTGCATCATTATTAATGTTGGAGGAGGAAGAAAATTAAAAGAAAAAAAGGCAATGGGTAAGTAAATGGGTGCAACGACGCAAAGAAGAAGGATGCTGTACCAAATTACTGTTTGAACTACGATCTGAGCCGCCAAGCCTTTTATCAATTCCACTTTTAATAATTAAATTTTTGGAGTAACAAATGGTTTTAACACACAGCTGCTTGTTTATTTTTATTTTATGACAGTGTCGTCAGTTATAGCGCTTTTGAACCAGTAATTAAACAAAACTTTTAGCGCTTTTTTAATTTCAGTTAGTCCCCTTTTACAATTGGGAAATTGAAATGCAGACACTTTTCTCATTCTCTTTTGAACTTAACTAAACCTTTTACAATTGGGAAATTAACAGACACACAAAAAATTTATAGTTTATTTACTGTTTGTTTGTTTTATGCCTTGATACTCATCAATTATGCATACAGCCTCTGAAAGGAGAGAAAGCATGTGAAGCTATGGAATTTTTGTATATTTTTCATACCTATCAGGCATGTTCTGCAAATTACATTTTTCAAATCACATGTGATTTTGAAAGTAATTTTGGTCTTGCAGATATTTTTTTTTGCTCTTTTTAATAATTTTTCTATTGTATATCAGTTCTGCAAGACATTTATCCAATATGATTTTACAAAAGGTCTGCAAGACCACCATTACTTTTAAAATCACATGTGATTTGAAAAATGTTATGTGGCTATAACGTTTTTCGACAAAAACATCTCTCTGAATGAAATTAAGTTCTGTGTAAATAGTTGTTTAAGCAAGCATAATTTTTGCGATTTTTTGTTATACTTTTACACTAGAAGATACATCACTTGGAAACAGCTGTCATTTGCCACTGTTTGTTCATACAAAAACTTTGTAAGAACAAATAATTTTTTGACCGAACTGACGAAAAATGTTTGACAGAGGGTGGTCACACTATGTTCACATCAGAGAAACTTTTATTTGCTACCAAACGAATTTATTTTCTCTAAATGTTGTTTGCCCTCAAAAATATTTTGTGGTCAGATCTATGGCAATCCAAAATTTCATGATTTTGGTCAAATGTTTTACAAGTCTGACCGTAGCTTTATTAACCACGCTAGCCTTTAAATCTTATGCATTTTGTTACAATTTATGTATATTCAGAAAACAAACAAGGAAATCAAACACATTCAAACAATCCTATCCCCTTTGAAATATTTATAAAAAACCAATGCTCTTTAACAAGCGCTTATTTACATAATACCGACATAGCAAACGAATTTATACATATACATATGTATGTACATATGTATACTTGGGCACATTGAATATACATACATACATACGTATTTACAATCATATGTGCCCTTAATTATGAAAGTGGTCTAAGTCATATGCATATACCCAGGCAGAAATTGCCAACCGTACAAAAATTTTAGCACTGGGAAAGTACTTTTACTCAAGAAACCAGAACGGTTTGCCAACGTTACGGTTTTCAATCTGAAAAATTATTTGCCAGTGCTTTTAAAAAAATTTTATTTTTTTATTTTTTTTATATTTTTATATTAATGTACATTAAGTTCTTTATGTAAAAGGGTGATAGCAACTGTCTCATTTTGGCATTTGGTAAAAATACACGTCACATCTTCCATGTTTAGCTCTATTTCAACTTTTTTCTGGTCTTAATCTTCAACGATACATAATCGTAGGTCCCTGGATGACATTGGATACGTAAAAAATTAAGAGTGCCTTTTGAGTAAATATCACATTTGTTTACAGAAAGTTTGCTAATAAAAATTTTTGATATAACCATGATATTTCCATTACTTAGTAAACAGATATTATCGGGAGGAACGGTTGTAATTTTATAGCCATAAATGTTGACAAAAGAAAATAGTGTTTTCGAGTTAACTGTGTCTATAATTTTTCGTAGCGATTGTTTTCTATTTTTAACAAAAGGAAATACCTACTAATAGTATATTATTGGAGAAACTGTTAGTATGGAAAATGTGCAATTTCCTTTGAATTCGCTATTGGATTTGTAGTTGATTTAACAATTGACTTTAAATGCCCCACACTATTTTCAAAGTCAAAGCTGAAAATTGTGATAAAGGAGCTCCTAAGTTAATTACATCATCTGGTATATGGATTACATTATGTATATTCATAGTTTGCGAATTAGGGCCGTAATATCGTGGCATAAGTTCATCAAATGATTTTAACAATTCTTCAACATATTTTGAATTTAATATGCCTAACTTGGTTTACGCGTAAATACGAAGTAAATAAAATAAAAAAATTTTTGTATATTGCAACAGCATATAACAAGAAGAAACTGAATTCTGTAGCTTTCCTCAAACTGAAAAGGTATATTGTTAGATACCATTAGTAAGTTCTGTTGAAGTGCTGATACATTTTCTTGTGAAATATAAGAGAATGAATTTATTTTACAGTTAGCTTTGGAAGTAATTGTTTACTAATTCGGAGATAAAGCATGTGCATTTCATCAATAACGACGTGTTTTATGGGATCGAAATTAATAATGTCCAGTAGTGGGCTATCTTTTTTTGATAAGTGATGTTGCGGGTTTGATTTATTTTTAAATGAATATGAGCGTTCCTCGCAATTTGTTTCCTTAAATTCTTATTGACTGTCTCCCCTTAACGATACACCTTTCGCAGGAAAAAATCCAGTGTGACCTCTGTAGCATTTAACAAAACCTGGGGCTAGCTTATCGCAACAAAAAGCAAAATTTCAAATTTTAAAGTTTTTCGTTCAGTTGTATACCTATGTAAGAATAATAAAAAAATATATACATATCAGGTTTAACATTTGAAAGTTTTTCTTTATACCTGTGCTAATGAAATTATTGGCTTCTAAAACGAATTCAGCTTAAAACTGCCTATCTGAAAAAAGGTTAACATTTTTGGATAACATATTCATTTTTGAGTTTGAAGTATTGGGAATATATTACACTTAACAAAAAAATTATGTTGGCAAAGCACTTAAATTGTGGTTTTCATAGTGTTTAGCCAACGACGTAAAAAATAGTTGGGCAACCCCATCATGAGGTTATCATTTGTGTGTTGGCACAACACTCCAAAAGTAGAATTTGTGATGTTTTGCCAACGTTTGAACCACCCTAGGAAACGCTTTGCCAACGTTCACCCGATTGTATTTTTCTGCGTGGGTATGTACATATTTCTGCATCGAAATATGAAATAAATCTCTAAAAAACTTGAAAAAATATTTAATAAATATTAAATAAACTTCTATTAATCGACACTAGCACAACTATAAGTTAAAATGTTACATAATATAAAAATATTTTTTAATTTCTTCAAATGTAATCTATTAAATATCTCGAGTTTTTTGCATGACGCTACTGATTGTTATACACATCAATTCATATGCATGCGTACGAAAAAACATGTGCCAAGCAAAAATACCATAAGGCAATGTCTATGTACTGGTGACAAAAAGGGGTTTAATACGAAATAATGCTAATTAAAGAAAATGTTTAACTAAAGTAAATATAAAGTAAATTCAAGAAAGCTTCAGCGGTGGAGTGGCTAATGGGGTTAGTAACTGAAATAAATATTGTTGGTTCTATGCACGGCAACTTTTTTGGTAGATTTGTAAAAAATGTGTGATAAAACTTTATATATAGAAAATGCAAGAACCGATTCTTTATTTTTGCTGATTTTCAATACCAACCGTGCCAAGACAAATGCGGTCGATTCAGTCCAAATCCGAGCTCTAACGCTTTTAGGAGCTTCAGAGAATCACTTTCAAGCCACCCATAGAAAATCCGTACACGCAGACGGTCAGACGGACGTCTTTTTTTCATCTCCTATTCATAAGGATCCAAAATAACTAACTTTATTTGGCCGCAAATGAATATTGTAGAAGTTACAAAAATCTGGACAAACCTATATATACCCTTTACCATTTGTGGTGAAGGGTATAAATATACGTTTAGCGCAAAATAAAGTCAAATTTATCGAATAAGCGTGAATAGGGGCTAATTTTGAAATGTTTCTGTTGTAAATCAAAACACCAAAAAAATTTTTGTAAAGTAATTTTTTAGAATATAAATAACTATCATGAGATCAACATATGTATATGTACATAGCTTGAGATTTTACATTTCAATAAGGTACATATAAATAGTGTACATACATATGTACATATATGATAGAAGTGTGGAGACTTTCCATAATACACTTTAATGATCAAACAGAATTGCGGCATAACACATTTTCCATACAAATTGACACAAAAATCAGCCCCAGAAAGCAGTCGAGAAATAGAATTAATTTTATTTTGACAGCATTTTTTCTTATCCTCTCACATATAAATAAATATTTTCTCAACAATGCTACCATACTTTCAATAAATTTCATAAATTTTGTAAATAAAACTACAAACAATAATAAGCATAATAAGATTTTATAATGGGCTTTGTTAATTTGACAGCGATTTTTCCTGAAAGTTCTCGTTGAACCTTCATAGTGAACACACGTCATAGCGGATTATTTTTACATACAAACAAAACAAAAACAAAAAACATTCAAAAAATATTCGTAATACAAAATTAACTTTGATAAATAAGCAAAGCAAATATTGCAAATTTTTTTTTTTTACATAGTCAATACAACAAAAACAAACAAATAACCGCAAACAAAGTACCCTTGAGGAATACTCTACATGAGTACCTCAAATACAAAAAAATGTGAAGTGAGTTCTAACGGCAGAAATGCATATTTTACTGTGAGTTCTGAAACTCTTAATGAAAACAATAAAAATAAAAAATCTTATGAAAGTAATTTTTTAACGGCAAAGCCAATTTTTCGTCAGCGATCAATTTCGCTTTGTCCAATGCCAACTAGTGATTCATTAACATTACAGTTGCCTAGTACTTCTTCATATAAGTCAGCGATTTCATCCCCTTCGGGCTCGTGTTCATCACTTAACCAAGTTATCACTACAGATAGCAGCAGTTCAAAACCCAAGGTCCAAATCGGTATGGACAGATACATAACTGTGGTAAAGCGTGGGCGAAGCCCAAATTCTTCTAAAATTTCATCTGCTCCAAAGATGTCTAGGGATAACAGCGCGTCCTCTACTAATCGTCAAAATCGTTTTTCAATATTGCAAGACAATAACGACAAGCCCGCTGCATCATCGCAAAAGTCTTTTAAGCCACCACCTATCTATCTGAGAGAAAAAAATTCCAACGCGCTTCTAAAAAAACTACTGTCGGCCATTGGTGAAAATACCTTCCACATCATTCCAATTAAACGAGGTAATATTGACGAAACAAAAATCCAAATTTATGATGAAAAAAATTTCCGAACAGTTGTTAGTGATTTTGAGAAAAATAAAACAAATTTTTACACTTACCAACTCAAGAGTGCTAAAGGCCTACAGATAGTACTAAAGGGCATAGATTCATATGTTGACCCCGAAGAAGTAAAATGCGCACTTATCGAGCAAGGATTTAAAGTAAAAAGTGCTACTAATATAATTAATAGAGAAAAGGTCCCCCAACCCCTATTTCGGGTTGAACTGGAGCCGAATGACATACAATTGAAAAAAAATGAAACCCATCCTATTTATAATGTAAAGTTTCTCTTACACCGAAAAATCACAGTTGAAGAGCCACGCAAGCGTTCAGGTCCCGTACAGTGCCATAATTGCCAAGAATATGGTCATACAAAATCCTACTGCAATTTACCTACAGTTTGTGTTATCTGCGGTGAATTGCATGGCACTGCTAGTTGTACCAAGCCAAAAGTTCAAGCAGAAAAAAAATGTAGTAATTGTGGAGGTAATCACACCGCTAACTACAGAGGTTGCCCTGTATATTCTTTTGTTAAACAGACTATGGGACAAAAACCTAAATTAACTCCAGCTCAATCAGCAAATGCTTACTCCGCCACTTTTCCTCCAATGAGCCAACCAAGTACTTTACGAGTATCGTATGCGGATGCTGTTAAGACAAATTCAATTCCCACGCAGAAAGTGTCCCCACCAACAACAAGTAATTCGACAAATGCTAATACAAGCTTTAATTTCAGCCGCCTTGAAGCCACTATTGATAATCTAGTGCAAACTATAAACAACTTTACTACAAATATGACTAACATGATGCAAGAAATGCTACGAATGCAGAATACTCTGCTTCAAGCATTAATTAACAAGCCATGAACACGTTAAAAATATGTTTCTGGAACGCAAACGGCATCCGCCAACACAAAAATGAGCTCGAGCACTTCCTTATGGAAAAAAATATTGATATAATGTTGGTCTCTGAGACTCATTTGACATCAAGAAGCTTATTCAAAGTAAATGGTTACACTCTATATGATTCAAAGGACCCGAGAGGGAGAGCATGCGGTGGATCAGCAATTCTAATTAAGTCAAGACTCAAGCACTATGTCCTTGACAACGTTTGTGAAGAATATATGCAAGCAACGAATATTTTCGTAGAAAATTTTTGTGCGAATTTCGTGATATCATCAATTTACTCACCTCCCAGATTTGCAGTTACAGAAGAGCAGTATGAGAAGTTCTACAAATCGCTTGGATCTTGTTTCCTGGCAGCTGGCGACTACAATGCAAAACATACGTACTGGGGCTCGCGTCTTGTTACACCTAGAGGTCGAGCGTTGTTTAATACAATTTCAAAAATGGACTTGGATGTCATTTCGTGTGGGGAGCCCACTTATTGGCCTACTGACGTACAAAAAATTCCGGATGTAATAGATTTTGGTGTCATGAAAAATATCCCTAGGGACCTAACTCACGTGGAGGCCTCTCTAGATCTCTCCTCCGATCACTCTCCCACAATAGTTACAATTTTTAACCCACTAAGGAGTGATTTGCCGAACTCATATGTGAAGATAAGTCGTGTTAATTGGCTGGGGTTCAAAAAATATCTCAGTAGTCATTGTACGGAAAACATTAAGCTAAGTACATCCGATGATATTGAATTTAACGTTGCCAATCTTAACGAAAATATTAAAGAGGCTGCTGAACATGCCACTACTTCCCATCCGCAGGCTGGCTTTAATAGAATTTATTCTGCGGATATTGAACGTCTTGTATGTGAAAAAAGGAGTGCTAGAAGAGAATGGCAACAACACAGATCACCCCTAAATAAACTCAGACTTAAAGAATGTACTAAACGACTCAAAGAGTTGCTATCGTCGGAAAAAACAGCATTACTAGAAAAATTTCTAGAAGGTCTCGATGTCACGTCAGCATCTAATTACTCTTTATGGCGCGCTGCTAGAAATCTTAAAAGACCCGTTGAGCTTAAATCACCACTGCGCACTTCGACCGGAGGATGGGCAAGAAGCGATAGCGAGAAAGGTAACTTATTTGCTGAGCATTTAAAAGCTGTATTCACTCCCTATTCATGTACGGGCGCTGTTGATTTGCCGAATGTAGTTTCTCTACACCCTCGTCCCATAAGGTTTAAGCTGTGTGAATTACAAAAAATAATTGCTGAACTCAACCCGAAGAAAGCTCCAGGTATTGATGGAATTAGTAACAAGATGCTGATGAATTTGCCTCTAATCGCAATAAGAATCCTGCTATTTATTTTTAATGCCATTTTGCGATTGCAGTATTTTCCACATAACTGGAAACTGGCGAAGATCAAAATGATTCCAAAGCCGGGTAAAGATCTTACCAAGGCTGAGTCATATAGGCCTATAAGTTTACTATCAACAATCTCAAAGCTTTTCGAAAAGCTGCTCATGACTAAATTTTCCAAAATTTTAGCTGATAATGGGTGTATCCCGGATCATCAATTTGGTTTTAGAAGTCAGCATAGCACAATTGAGCAAACGCATAGGTTGGTGCAAGTTATAAGGAAGACATTTGAAGAAAAGAAATATTGTTCTGCCCTCTTCATTGATGTTTCTCAAGCGTTTGACAAAGTATGGCACGAAGGCCTAGTTTTAAAATTGAAGACATACCTGCCAGTAAACATTCAAAAACTTTTGGAAAGTTATATTGTTGATAGGAAGTTCACTGTTGTGGAAGGAGACTTCATGAGTGTGCCCGAATCTATATCTTCCGGTGTCCCACAGGGTAGTATTCTGGGGCCAGTCTTGTATTTAATATATACTTGTGATATGCCTGTGAGCAATAATATCCATACCTCTACGTTTGCCGATGATACAGCCTGTATGAGTATTCACGAAAACCCTTCTGAGGCATCCCGCAATCTCCAGGAACATATTACCCAGTTGGAAATATGGTTGAACTTATGGAGAATTAAAGTAAATGAACAAAAGTGTGTCCATATAACGTTTTCCCTAAGAAGAGATACTTGTTCCCCCATTCGAATAAACAATGAGAATATTCCTCAACATTCTCACGTGAAATACCTTGGTATTCACCTTGATCGAAGGCTTACGTGGAAACATCATATTGACTCTAAGCTAACTCAAATGAAACTTAAGTTATCTCAAATACATTGGTTGATTGGCAGAAATTCAACACTCAGCCTAGACTGCAAACTGTTAATATACAAGTCGCTTTTGAAACCAATATGGTGCTACGGAATTCAGTTATGGGGCACTGCTTCAGCTTCAAATGTTGAGAAAATCCAACGAAGACAAAACAAAATTTTACGTTTAATAACATCGGCTCCATGGTACATTAAAAATTCAAATTTACATCGTGATTTAAATATGCCACTAGTGACTGAAGAAATTTCAAAATACGCAGGCAAATATTTAACTAAACTCGAGTCCCATCCTAATCCCCTTGCTCGTAACATCTTGAACTTTACTGGACACATCCGCTTAAAAAAGAGGGACACCAAGGCTCTAATACGCAATACCTCAGATGAAACTTTTTGAGAATAATTTTTTTTGCTAGTACATAATTATTGTATTAATAACTACTATCACTAAAATTGTTTTCGGCATTGGTCGGACACATTAATTATATCTAGACTTAAGATTTGATTACTTATTGTTAGTTCATTTTTTTGAAGATGCAATAAATAAGTTATATGTATTAAAAAAAAAAAAAAAAAAAAAAAAAAAAAAAATTTCCTGAAGTTGCGGACTTTTTCTGATTGATAATTTAGTTGAACTAAAAAATTTTTAACACTGTTTTTTTTAATATTGTATTCTATTTTTATTATTAAAAAATTTTCAATTGAGAAAAAAGAAAAAAAACAAAAAATAATATATCTTTTCATTTTTAAATAGTATTGAATTGTATATAATTTTGTGAAACTACAGAAGTATATATACATATGTATATATGTTTACATAAGTACATATGAATACATATAAAATTAGTCGTTATTAAATAAAATTTCGATTTCTCGCTCTTTAAAAAACATACATACTTAATACATTTCTTATTTGTTCGTTGGGATATGCATATTATTGTTTAAGTTATTATTAATTGTATTAATTTCATCACTAAGAGTAATTTTTTGTTTATAACCATACCAGGCCAATTACCATGTATTGCACAAAATTCTTTATGCCAACATTACAGTTTGTAATATGCAAAAGTAGGTCATTGCTAAGTTATCGTTTATTAATTTTGCAATACAAAATTCTAGCAATTAATCATTTATAGAATAAGCATTTCTTTTCTTTAATTTTATGTATAAAAGAAAGCAAAATAAAGTTAAATTTTTAGAACATAATTCATAAAAAATATTTTGATTTTATAAAAGGTTTATTAATCAAATTTCCATAGAAAATACGTTTCATAAACCTCTTATTAAACACATATGTATATTTTTTATGAATAAGGCAGTTATTGTTTAGTAGAATAACAAATGAATTGTTTTATTGAACACTGCCTCCAAGTTCAAGTGCTTGTGAGGACAACTAAATAAACCACAATTATCTCCAAATTTAAGTGCTTGTGAGAATCACAAAATAAACACAATTCTTCAAGTTACAAGTGCTTGTAAGAATCTACCTTACAACTTACATTAAGACATACATTGAAAGAAATAGAAGATTATTCTATATTATTCTTCCTTTTTTAATTGGTAAAGCGAACTAGCAAAATAAAATGAGTAAAAAGTCGATATTGCAAGATTAAATGAAGAAAAATTTCACAAAGATTAAACTATAGTCATATTGAATAAAAAGTAAAAAGGGGCTAATAGATAATTGTAAAAAGTGCTAGATTTGCGTGTTTTTTACTTTGGGTTAAACCTAGCCCGAAAAGGGCTAAGTTGGTATCACTGCGTCAAAAGGATTTGTCAAAACGAAACACGAATGTTTTATGCAAACGGCATGATTCGCAATCGTGGTTCAGAGAGCGAACCAAGTGGTTCATGTTGCCGTCTGAACATAGTATAAGAAACTTAAATTAACTGGTTGATTGGCAAAATTTCGACACTCATGCACTAAACACATTCATCACAGCAGACTACACGAACACCCGATTTCAAATGCCGCTAGCTGCATTTGTCGCCTTGTAGCCAGCTACTTAATTATTTTAGAGACGGCAGCGGCATCGTAAACTGCTGATATTCAAGTAAAAATACATATTTTAGTGGTACCACCATAAAATATTTCACATTTATTAAAAAAAAATTAAATTTTCAAATGTCAATGTCAATTTACTTCTTTATATAAATTTTGGGATATTATCGGTGTTAAATAATAGGCCTAATTACGAATGTCTTATTTTGATTACGACTACGACGATTTTATACTAGATTAAAGAAAAAATTTTACAATGTTCTTTAGTCTAATATAAAATAGTCATAGTCAAAGTCGTGATACGACACTCGTGATAAGGCTCAATATGAAATAATAGTGGGATATCGTTCATTCAACATTTTGTATTAGTTATAATAGTAATACTATATTTGCTCATTATCGCCAAAAAATAGAAATTAGTTTAATTGGACTACAATTAAACAAAATCAGCATGGACAACAACCTGGCGCCTTGTTGCCTCGCCGTCGTCAAAATAATCATTCTCATATAAATATGTGTATTCTATCCTTGACATTTTGAAGACGGTAGCTTGCTGTGATGAATGTGTTTAATGATTCAACCTAGACTGCAAATTTTTAATATACGAGTCGATTTTAAAGTCACTATGGTGCTACGGAATTCAGTTATGGGGCACTGCTTCAGCTTCAAATGTTGAGAAAATCCAACTAAGGCAAAAAAAATTCTCGTTGAACCTTCATAGTGAACAGACGTCATAGCGGAGTTTTTCTTACATACATACGAAACAAAAAAAACAAAAACAAAACTTGTACATACAAGAAAATATTCGTAATACATATTGACTTAGATAATTAGATGAGTTCTGAAGCTCTTAACGTTATCAAAAAAACTAAAAAATCTGATGATAGTCTTTTTCTAACGGCAAAGCCACTTTTGCGTCAGCGATCAACTTCGCTTTGTCCAATGTCAACTAGTCATTCGTTAACGTTACAGTTGCCTAGTACTTCATCATTTAAGCCAGCGACATCATCTGCTACAGGCTCGTGTTCATCACTTAACCAAGTTATCACTACAGATAGCAGCAGTTCAAAACCCAAGGTCCAAATCGGTATGGACAGATACATAACTGTGGTAAAGCGTGGGCGAAGCCCAAATTCTTCTAAAATTTCATCTGCTCCAAAGATGTCTAGGGATAACAGCGCGTCCTCTACTAATCGTCAAAATCGTTTTTCAATATTGCAAGACAATAACGACAAGCCCGCTGCATCATCGCAAAAGTCTTTTAAGCCACCACCTATCTATCTGAGAGAAAAAAATTCCAACGCGCTTCTAAAAAAACTACTGTCGGCCATTGGTGAAAATACCTTCCACATCATTCCAATTAAACGAGGTAATATTGACGAAACAAAAATCCAAATTTATGATGAAAAAAATTTCCGAACAGTTGTTAGTGATTTTGAGAAAAATAAAACAAATTTTTACACTTACCAACTCAAGAGTGCTAAAGGCCTACAGATAGTACTAAAGGGCATAGATTCATATGTTGACCCCGAAGAAGTAAAATGCGCACTTATCGAGCAAGGATTTAAAGTAAAAAGTGCTACTAATATAATTAATAGAGAAAAGGTCCCCCAACCCCTATTTCGGGTTGAACTGGAGCCGAATGACATACAATTGAAAAAAAATGAAACCCATCCTATTTATAATGTAAAGTTTCTCTTACACCGAAAAATCACAGTTGAAGAGCCACGCAAGCGTTCAGGTCCCGTACAGTGCCATAATTGCCAAGAATATGGTCATACAAAATCCTACTGCAATTTACCTACAGTTTGTGTTATCTGCGGTGAATTGCATGGCACTGCTAGTTGTACCAAGCCAAAAGTTCAAGCAGAAAAAAAATGTAGTAATTGTGGAGGTAATCACACCGCTAACTACAGAGGTTGCCCTGTATATTCTTTTGTTAAACAGACTATGGGACAAAAACCTAAATTAACTCCAGCTCAATCAGCAAATGCTTACTCCGCCACTTTTCCTCCAATGAGCCAACCAAGTACTTTACGAGTATCGTATGCGGATGCTGTTAAGACAAATTCAATTCCCACGCAGAAAGTGTCCCCACCAACAACAAGTAATTCGACAAATGCTAATACAAGCTTTAATTTCAGCCGCCTTGAAGCCACTATTGATAATCTAGTGCAAACTATAAACAACTTTACTACAAATATGACTAACATGATGCAAGAAATGCTACGAATGCAGAATACTCTGCTTCAAGCATTAATTAACAAGCCATGAACACGTTAAAAATATGTTTCTGGAACGCAAACGGCATCCGCCAACACAAAAATGAGCTCGAGCACTTCCTTATGGAAAAAAATATTGATATAATGTTGGTCTCTGAGACTCATTTGACATCAAGAAGCTTATTCAAAGTAAATGGTTACACTCTATATGATTCAAAGGACCCGAGAGGGAGAGCATGCGGTGGATCAGCAATTCTAATTAAGTCAAGACTCAAGCACTATGTCCTTGACAACGTTTGTGAAGAATATATGCAAGCAACGAATATTTTCGTAGAAAATTTTTGTGCGAATTTCGTGATATCATCAATTTACTCACCTCCCAGATTTGCAGTTACAGAAGAGCAGTATGAGAAGTTCTACAAATCGCTTGGATCTTGTTTCCTGGCAGCTGGCGACTACAATGCAAAACATACGTACTGGGGCTCGCGTCTTGTTACACCTAGAGGTCGAGCGTTGTTTAATACAATTTCAAAAATGGACTTGGATGTCATTTCGTGTGGGGAGCCCACTTATTGGCCTACTGACGTACAAAAAATTCCGGATGTAATAGATTTTGGTGTCATGAAAAATATCCCTAGGGACCTAACTCACGTGGAGGCCTCTCTAGATCTCTCCTCCGATCACTCTCCCACAATAGTTACAATTTTTAACCCACTAAGGAGTGATTTGCCGAACTCATATGTGAAGATAAGTCGTGTTAATTGGCTGGGGTTCAAAAAATATCTCAGTAGTCATTGTACGGAAAACATTAAGCTAAGTACATCCGATGATATTGAATTTAACGTTGCCAATCTTAACGAAAATATTAAAGAGGCTGCTGAACATGCCACTACTTCCCATCCGCAGGCTGGCTTTAATAGAATTTATTCTGCGGATATTGAACGTCTTGTATGTGAAAAAAGGAGTGCTAGAAGAGAATGGCAACAACACAGATCACCCCTAAATAAACTCAGACTTAAAGAATGTACTAAACGACTCAAAGAGTTGCTATCGTCGGAAAAAACAGCATTACTAGAAAAATTTCTAGAAGGTCTCGATGTCACGTCAGCATCTAATTACTCTTTATGGCGCGCTGCTAGAAATCTTAAAAGACCCGTTGAGCTTAAATCACCACTGCGCACTTCGACCGGAGGATGGGCAAGAAGCGATAGCGAGAAAGGTAACTTATTTGCTGAGCATTTAAAAGCTGTATTCACTCCCTATTCATGTACGGGCGCTGTTGATTTGCCGAATGTAGTTTCTCTACACCCTCGTCCCATAAGGTTTAAGCTGTGTGAATTACAAAAAATAATTGCTGAACTCAACCCGAAGAAAGCTCCAGGTATTGATGGAATTAGTAACAAGATGCTGATGAATTTGCCTCTAATCGCAATAAGAATCCTGCTATTTATTTTTAATGCCATTTTGCGATTGCAGTATTTTCCACATAACTGGAAACTGGCGAAGATCAAAATGATTCCAAAGCCGGGTAAAGATCTTACCAAGGCTGAGTCATATAGGCCTATAAGTTTACTATCAACAATCTCAAAGCTTTTCGAAAAGCTGCTCATGACTAAATTTTCCAAAATTTTAGCTGATAATGGGTGTATCCCGGATCATCAATTTGGTTTTAGAAGTCAGCATAGCACAATTGAGCAAACGCATAGGTTGGTGCAAGTTATAAGGAAGACATTTGAAGAAAAGAAATATTGTTCTGCCCTCTTCATTGATGTTTCTCAAGCGTTTGACAAAGTATGGCACGAAGGCCTAGTTTTAAAATTGAAGACATACCTGCCAGTAAACATTCAAAAACTTTTGGAAAGTTATATTGTTGATAGGAAGTTCACTGTTGTGGAAGGAGACTTCATGAGTGTGCCCGAATCTATATCTTCCGGTGTCCCACAGGGTAGTATTCTGGGGCCAGTCTTGTATTTAATATATACTTGTGATATGCCTGTGAGCAATAATATCCATACCTCTACGTTTGCCGATGATACAGCCTGTATGAGTATTCACGAAAACCCTTCTGAGGCATCCCGCAATCTCCAGGAACATATTACCCAGTTGGAAATATGGTTGAACTTATGGAGAATTAAAGTAAATGAACAAAAGTGTGTCCATATAACGTTTTCCCTAAGAAGAGATACTTGTTCCCCCATTCGAATAAACAATGAGAATATTCCTCAACATTCTCACGTGAAATACCTTGGTATTCACCTTGATCGAAGGCTTACGTGGAAACATCATATTGACTCTAAGCTAACTCAAATGAAACTTAAGTTATCTCAAATACATTGGTTGATTGGCAGAAATTCAACACTCAGCCTAGACTGCAAACTGTTAATATACAAGTCGCTTTTGAAACCAATATGGTGCTACGGAATTCAGTTATGGGGCACTGCTTCAGCTTCAAATGTTGAGAAAATCCAACGAAGACAAAACAAAATTTTACGTTTAATAACATCGGCTCCATGGTACATTAAAAATTCAAATTTACATCGTGATTTAAATATGCCACTAGTGACTGAAGAAATTTCAAAATACGCAGGCAAATATTTAACTAAACTCGAGTCCCATCCTAATCCCCTTGCTCGTAACATCTTGAACTTTACTGGACACATCCGCTTAAAAAAGAGGGACACCAAGGCTCTAATACGCAATACCTCAGATGAAACTTTTTGAGAATAATTTTTTTTGCTAGTACATAATTATTGTATTAATAACTACTATCACTAAAATTGTTTTCGGCATTGGTCGGACACATTAATTATATCTAGACTTAAGATTTGATTACTTATTGTTAGTTCATTTTTTTGAAGATGCAATAAATAAGTTATATGTATTAAAAAAAAAAAAAAAAAAAAAAAAAAAAAAAATTTCCTGAAGTTGCGGACTTTTTCTGATTGATAATTTAGTTGAACTAAAAAATTTTTAACACTGTTTTTTTTAATATTGTATTCTATTTTTATTATTAAAAAATTTTCAATTGAGAAAAAAGAAAAAAAACAAAAAATAATATATCTTTTCATTTTTAAATAGTATTGAATTGTATATAATTTTGTGAAACTACAGAAGTATATATACATATGTATATATGTTTACATAAGTACATATGAATACATATAAAATTAGTCGTTATTAAATAAAATTTCGATTTCTCGCTCTTTAAAAAACATACATACTTAATACATTTCTTATTTGTTCGTTGGGATATGCATATTATTGTTTAAGTTATTATTAATTGTATTAATTTCATCACTAAGAGTAATTTTTTGTTTATAACCATACCAGGCCAATTACCATGTATTGCACAAAATTCTTTATGCCAACATTACAGTTTGTAATATGCAAAAGTAGGTCATTGCTAAGTTATCGTTTATTAATTTTGCAATACAAAATTCTAGCAATTAATCATTTATAGAATAAGCATTTCTTTTCTTTAATTTTATGTATAAAAGAAAGCAAAATAAAGTTAAATTTTTAGAACATAATTCATAAAAAATATTTTGATTTTATAAAAGGTTTATTAATCAAATTTCCATAGAAAATACGTTTCATAAACCTCTTATTAAACACATATGTATATTTTTTATGAATAAGGCAGTTATTGTTTAGTAGAATAACAAATGAATTGTTTTATTGAACACTGCCTCCAAGTTCAAGTGCTTGTGAGGACAACTAAATAAACCACAATTATCTCCAAATTTAAGTGCTTGTGAGAATCACAAAATAAACACAATTCTTCAAGTTACAAGTGCTTGTAAGAATCTACCTTACAACTTACATTAAGACATACATTGAAAGAAATAGAAGATTATTCTATATTATTCTTCCTTTTTTAATTGGTAAAGCGAACTAGCAAAATAAAATGAGTAAAAAGTCGATATTGCAAGATTAAATGAAGAAAAATTTCACAAAGATTAAACTATAGTCATTTTGAATAAAAAGTAAAAAGGGGCTAATAGATAATTGTAAAAAGTGCTAGATTTGCGTGTTTTTTACTTTGGGTTAAACCTAGCCCGAAAAGGGCTAAGTTGGTATCACTGCGTCAAAAGGATTTGTCAAAACGAAACACGAATGTTTTATGCAAACGGCATGATTCGCAATCGTGGTTCAGAGAGCGAACCAAGTGGTTCATGTTGCCGTCTGAACATAGTATAAGAAACTTAAATTAACTGGTTGATTGGCAAAATTTCGACACTCATGCACTAAACACATTCATCACAGCAGACTACACGAACACCCGATTTCAAATGCCGCTAGCTGCATTTGTCGCCTTGTAGCCAGCTACTTAATTATTTTAGAGACGGCAGCGGCATCGTAAACTGCTGATATTCAAGTAAAAATACATATTTTAGTGGTACCACCATAAAATATTTCACATTTATTAAAAAAAAATTAAATTTTCAAATGTCAATGTCAATTTACTTCTTTATATAAATTTTGGGATATTATCGGTGTTAAATAATAGGCCTAATTACGAATGTCTTATTTTGATTACGACTACGACGATTTTATACTAGATTAAAGAAAAAATTTTACAATGTTCTTTAGTCTAATATAAAATAGTCATAGTCAAAGTCGTGATACGACACTCGTGATAAGGCTCAATATGAAATAATAGTGGGATATCGTTCATTCAACATTTTGTATTAGTTATAATAGTAATACTATATTTGCTCATTATCGCCAAAAAATAGAAATTAGTTTAATTGGACTACAATTAAACAAAATCAGCATGGACAACAACCTGGCGCCTTGTTGCCTCGCCGTCGTCAAAATAATCATTCTCATATAAATATGTGTATTCTATCCTTGACATTTTGAAGACGGTAGCTTGCTGTGATGAATGTGTTTAATGATTCAACCTAGACTGCAAATTTTTAATATACGAGTCGATTTTAAAGTCACTATGGTGCTACGGAATTCAGTTATGGGGCACTGCTTCAGCTTCAAATGTTGAGAAAATCCAACTAAGGCAAAAAAAATTCTCGTTGAACCTTCATAGTGAACAGACGTCATAGCGGAGTTTTTCTTACATACATACGAAACAAAAAAAACAAAAACAAAACTTGTACATACAAGAAAATATTCGTAATACATATTGACTTAGATAATTAGATGAGTTCTGAAGCTCTTAACGTTATCAAAAAAACTAAAAAATCTGATGATAGTCTTTTTCTAACGGCAAAGCCACTTTTGCGTCAGCGATCAACTTCGCTTTGTCCAATGTCAACTAGTCATTCGTTAACGTTACAGTTGCCTAGTACTTCATCATTTAAGCCAGCGACATCATCTGCTACAGGCTCGTGCTCATCTCTTAACCAAGTTATCACTATTGATAACAGTAGCTCAAAACCCAAGGTCCAAGTCGGAATGGACAGATATATAACTGTGGTAAAGCGTGGACAAAGCTCAAATTCTTCTAAAATTGCATCTGCTCCAAAGATGTCTAGCGATAACAGCGCATTATCTACTAATAGTTAAAATCGGTTTTCATTATTGCAAGACAATAACGACAAGCCCGCTGCATCATCGCAAGTCTTTTAAGCCACCACCTATCTATCTGAGAAAAAAATTCTAACGCGCTTCTAAAAAACTATTATCGGCCATTGGTGAAAATACTTTTCACATCTTTCCAATTAAACTAGGTAATATTGATGAAACTAAGATCCAAATATATGATGAAAAAGATTTCCAAAAAATTGTTAGTGAATTTGTAAAAAATAATTAAAATTTTTACACATACCAACTGAAAAGTGCTAAAGACCTACAAATAGTATTCATATGTTGAACCCGCAGAAGTAAAATGCGCTCTTATCAACAAAGGATTTAACAGAGAAAAGGACCGCCAACCCCTATTTAGGGTCGAATAGGAGCCGAATAACATACAATTGAAAATAAATGAAACCTAACCAATTTATAGCGTAAAGTTTCTCTTACACCGAAAAATTACAGTTGAAGAGCCACGTAAGCGTTCAGGTCCCGTACAGTGCCATAATTGCCAAGAATATGGCCACACAAAAACTTACTGTAAATTACCTACAGTTTGTGTTATCTGCGGTGAATAGCACGGTTCTGCTAGCTGTACTAAGCCAAAAGATCCGCCTCTTTTTTACGCTGATGTGTCCAGTAAAGTTTAAGATATTATAAGCAAGTGGATGAGGATGTGACTCGAGTTTTTTAAATATTTGCCTGCGTATTTTGCAATTTCAGCAGTCTTACGTGGTATATTTAGATTACGATGTGAAATTGAATTTTTGATGTACCATGGAGCCGATGTGATTAGCCTTAAAATCTTGTTTTTCGTTGGATTCTCTTTACATAGGAAGCTGAAGCAGTGCCTCATAGCTGAATTCCGTAGCACCATATTGGCTTCAAAAGCGACTTGTATATTAAAAGTTTACAATCTAGACTGAGTGTTGAATTTCTATCAATCAGCCAATGTACCTCAGTTCATTTTAGCTTCATTTGTGTTTTTTGTTTTTATGTAAGCCGCACGGTGGCTCAGAATCAATTTTCATCGGCCAAAACCTATAATTTTTTCTTGACACAGATTCTAAAAATTTTTACGCCATTAGAAAAGAAACATATCAAAACTAAGGTAGTCAAAATATTTTTAGTAGTGGGAGTGGCATGCTGCCAAAAACAACAAATTTATGTTAATTTGAAAAAAAAAAAAATTCTCATTTTATCTGAAATAAATTACAATTCCTCGAAACATATCGATAAAGGGCTGCGGTCTTTTTTTTTTAGGCAAGCTGTTTTTTTTAAGAAATGATATGTGCACACCCTGTATAATTTGCAGGTAGAGTGCGATGTAAGAAATTTTAATCCCCCATATTTTCGTAAAACTTGAAGTTTAGTACTGTATAACTTTTGAAGATCAAAAGGGATCAAAAAACTGTTACCTTCCAGAGAAAGACGAAAGTGTATTCTTTAAGTGTATATATAATTTTGCACCCGCTACGACCCCCCTGTACTTTTTTTATTTTAATGAAAATACTCAAAAATTATAAACAAAAATTTGTACCCAAATTGCTAGAAAATCTACCTTAGAAATCATGTAAATGCCATTCTACCTGAACAAAATAAAAATAACAATAGCAAACTTTTTATTATATACATAACTTTGAATTAAAAAAAATAGAGATTTATATATGAAACATAATACGGCACACTCCAAATAAACAATCATAAGTACAAATGGCAGGTAGCAAAATATTATTTTGATTGTTTTCCTGCAATTTTGTATAGTTAATTGATTTGTGAATATTAGGTTAGGTAGACAGGTTACTGGGAAGATATAGCTATAAACTCACGTTCATTTCGAAATTCTTTTCATGCCCTGAAAGAAAATAAAGAAAAAGTGAGAGGGAGCGATCGGAGGACTTATTTTCAGTCGAAAATTGGTCATTTAAGTAGGTACCCTAGATTAGCTTTAAACATTTTATATTGAGTATAAGGACAATAATTTGGAAATAAAAATAAGTTTCATTCAAATATTTGATTTTAAAAGATTAATAAATCTTTGCAAGTTTTACTTTATAGCGTTTTAGGAAACACGATACTTTCATAAAAAAATAAACTTAAATTATTACAGCAGTGAAACAGAATTGGAATTACAAAAAAAATGTATCTGCTTTTGTTAAAAATTTGAAAAAACGCTACAAGGAAGCTGATTGGAGTAAAAGTAAATTCAATATGTGCTTTGCAAAATGGTTACAAGTTAAACCTACTATCCAGAAACTACAGGTAAAAACAGTGGAGGAAGATCTCAAAAATAGCTAGATAAGTGTAGCGATAGATATAAGAGGAGAAAACTGAAAAATATAAATGAAGAAATCGGATGTGAAAACATTAAAGATAGTTTACTTTGCCAATTGCGATCACAAAAACAACTAACGAAAGTGGAAGCCGAAGCTAAGGGACTGCTACACGACAGAAGTAATACAGAACTGAATAATGAATATTTGCAAACAATATTGATATAATTTGCATTTACTATTATTTGAGTGAAATAAAGTATAAAAATATTAATATTTAATGAATGATATTAAAATAACGTGTTTCTAACCTGTTTTGTGCATTGTATAAAAAGAAGTCAAATATAAATATCTATGATAAATCCATAGATTAACATTTCTTCAGGTACTAATATTTATTTTTATATTATCCATAGATTAACATTTCTTCAGGTACTAATATTTATTTTTATATATAGTTAAAGTTTCTCATAAGTCTATCATAAAAAAATCTAATAGCAAGATTTTTGGAGAAATCCCTCATTATATAATACTTAGCGTAAGGGCTTTATGATACCTAATTATATTTTAAATATTAACAGGTAATTTGTACTATAAGTGATATTTTGAACTAGTTTTATGATTCTCAGTGTCTTGCAGATATTCATCTAGTATTTATGTCTGCACATGTCTTACATACTTATTTATACATATATACTAATAACCAAGAGTCTATAAGCTATTTATTACTGAAAAAACTAGGCTCATGTACTAAATTTTCAAAAACTTACTTTGTTGTTTTTATAAAAATGATTTAAGTTTCATTATAAAGCCTTTTTTCAACTAAAATAAAAAATAAGAAGAGCGCATTTCGAAGCAAATTTAAAAAAATTTTAAAAGTTCAACTTTAACCTTAAATTTCTCCACAATCACTGTACTGATTTTAATGAAACTAAAACTAGATAAAAGCTTAAGATGTTATCTATCCAAGAAAAAAGTTACAGTTTTGGCCGATGAAAAACGATTCTGAACCACTGTGAGCCGTAGATTAAGGTGTATACCAAGATATTTCACATGTGAATGTTGACGAACATTTTGATTGTTGATTCAAATGGGCGAACAAGTAAGTAAATCTTATCTGAACACAATTCTTTTCGTTTACTTTTATTCTCCATAATCTTAACCATAGTTCCAGCTGGGTAATATGTGCCTGAAGATATCGGGATGCCTCGTGAGGGGTTTCATGCATACTAAGGCTAATATGTGTGGATATTACTGCTCAAAGGCATGTCAGAAGTATTTGATTTATACTACAAAACTAGCCCCATGCTACCCTGTGGCACACCGGATGATATAGATTCGGGCACACTCATGATGTACCCTTCCACAACAGTGAAGTTCCGGCCAAGACTGTAACTTTTCAAAATATTCAGAATGTTTATTGGTAGATATGATTTACATTTTAAAATTAGGCCTTCATGCCACACTTTGTCAAATGCCTGAGAAACGTCAATAAATAGGGCTGAACAATACGTCCTTTCTTCAAATGTTCTTCTTATAAATTGAACCAATCTACGTTTGTTCAATGGTGCTATGCTGACTTCTAAAACCAAATTGATGGTCTGGGATGCACCCACTACCAATTAGAATTAGGGACAATTTTGTCATGAGCAGTTTTTCGAAAAGTTTTGACTTTGTTGATAGCAGACTTATTGGCCTGTATGATTCAGCCTTGGTAAGATCTTTACCCGGCTTTGAAATCATGTTGACCTTAGCATGATTTCAGTGGTGTGGATAATGCTCTAAGCGCAATATGGCATAAAAATAAATAGCAGGATTCTTATTGCAATTCGAGTCAAATTCATCAGCATATTATTACTACTTCCATCAATACCTGAAGCTTTCTTTGTGTTGAGTTCAGCAATTAGTTTCTGTACATCACGCATCTTAAACTTTTAGGCTCGAGGGGGTAGAGCGACTACACTCGGTAAATCAACAACACCAGTACATGTGTTAGGGGTAAATAAGGAATTTAAATGCTCGGCAAATATATTACCTTTTTCAGTACTAACTCTTGCCCAACCTCCGGTTGAAGTGCGCAGAGGTGGTTTAAATTCAGCGAGTGTTTTAAGCTTTTTCGCAGTGCGCCGCAAAGAGTAATTAGATGCTGGTGTGACATCGACATTTTCCAGATAGTCTTTAAAAGATGCAGTTTTTTCCGATGCCAGCAACTCTTGGAGTCGTTTATTGCACTCTTTAAGCCTTATTTTATGTTGGGGTGATCTGTGATGTTGCCAATCCCTTCTAGCTCTTCTTTCTTCACGTAAAAGACGTAGAATGAGTTCTATTAAACCCAGTCTGCATATAGGAGGTACTGGAGTGTTCAGCAGCCTGCTTAATATTTTCGTTAAGATTGGCAATATTAGATCCAATATCATCGTGTGTTCTTAGCGTTATGTTTTTCGTGTAATGAATACTAAGATATTTTTTGAATCTCAGCCAATTTACACGATTTATCATCTTCACATATGGGTGAGTTAAATCTTTTCTTAGTGGGTTACGGATTGTAACGATAGAGGGAGAGTGATCGAAGGAGAGATCTAGGGGAGCTTCAACATGAACTAAATCCCTAGAAATATTTTTCATGACGCCAAAATCTATAACATCCGGAATTTTTTGTATGTCTGTAGGCCAGTAAGTGGGCTCCCCACTCGAAATGACGTCCAAGCCCATTTTTGAAATTATGTTGAACAACGCTCTTCCTCTAGGTGTAATAAGGCGTCAACCCCAGAACGTATGTTTTGCGTTGTAGTCTCCATCTGCTACCAAAAAAGGTCCAAGCGATTTGTAGAAATCCTCGTATTGATCCGCAGTGATTGAGATTCTTGGATGATATAACGAAATTTGTACAAAAATTTTCAACACAAATATTAGTTGCTTGTAAATGTTCTGCACAGATGTTATCAAGAATTTAGTGCTTGAGTCTTAACTTTATTAAAATTGCTGATCCACCGCATGCGCTTCCTCACGGGTCCTTAGTATCATATAAGGTGTAGCCATTCATTTTAAATAAGCTTCTCGAAGGCAAATGAGTCTCAGAAACCAACATTACATCAATATTCTTTTCCGAAAGGAAGTGCTCGAGCTCATGCTCATTTTTGAGTTCGCGAATGCCGTTTGCGTTCCAGAAACATATTTTTAACGTGTTCATGGCTTGTTAATTAATGCTTGAAGCAGAGTATTCTGCATTCGCAGCATTTTTTGTATCATGCTAGTCATATTTGTAGCAAAGTTGTTTATAGTTTGCACCAGATTATCAATAGTGGCTTCAAGGCGACTGATATTAAAGCTTGTGTTAACATTTGTTGAATTACTTGGTGGAGACACTTTCTGCGTGGGAAAAGAATTTCTCTTAACAGCATCGGCATATGATACACGTGAAGTACTTGGTAGGCTCATTGCAAAATTGGAGCTAATTTAAGTTATTCTCCCATAGTCTGTTTAACGAAAGAATATACAGGACATCCTCTGTAGTTAGCAGTGTGATTACCTCCACAATTGCTACATTTCTGTTCAGCTTGTTCTTTTGGCTTCAATTCACCGCAGATAACACAAATTGTAGGTAATTTGCAGTAAGTTTTTGTGTGGCCATATTCTTAGCAATTGTGGCACTGTACGGGACCTGAACGCTTACATGGCTCTTCAACTGTTCTTTTTCAGTATAAAATATATTTTTATCTATAAATTGGATGGGTATCATTTTTTTTCAATTTTATATCATTTGGCTCAAGTTCAACGAAAAATAGAGGTTGGGGGATCTTCTCCCTATTTAATATGTTTGATACATATTTTAAATTAAATCCCTGGAGAACGATTGCATCTTTTATTTCTTCGGGAACAACATACGTATCTATGCCCTTCAGTACAATTTGCAGTCCTTTAGCACTCTTAAGCTGGTAAGTATAGAAACTTGTTTAATTTTTTTCAAATTCAGTAACCATTTTGCGGAAATCTTTTTCTTCATAAATTTGAATTTTCGTTTTATCAATGTTTTATTGGAACAATGTGAAAATTATTCTCACCAATGATCGAGATTAATTTTTTAATAAGGGCGATTGAATTTTTTTTCTCTCAAATAGATTGGTAGGGTTTGGAGGTTTTGTTCGAGAATACATCCGGTTTGTCGTTGTCATGCTGCAAAATTTTAAAACGGTTTTGAGAATTAGTAGAGGATGCGCTGTTATCCCTAGACATCTTTGGAGTAGATGAAATTTTAGAAATTTAGATGAAATGGGATTTTGCCCACTCTTTACCACAGTTATATATCTGTCCATTCCGACTTGGACCTTGGGTTTTGAGCTCGTGTTATCTGTAGTGATAACATTCAAGAGATTTATTATTCGACATATTGTCATAATTATATGATAAGTGAAATTTATTTGCTGGTGGTTAAGCGATGTCTATATGCATTTCATTGTTGCTTTAACAAATCGTCAGTAGACTTCAACCACACATTTTGAACAGTCACAAACCTCTTATCTTATGCACAGACTTTCATAAACTATTTGAGAATTCACAAATATTAATATTTTTGAAAATCACAAAAGAAAAATAAGCATAGTAGGCTTAGTAACTTATACAAAACCCAGCAAATAATTTTTATTCGATATGAATCTATTTTATTTTTCTACACCTTTATACAATTGGAAATCCATTGGATAACAATAAAAGTATTTTTAGGCAAAATGAAAAATAATATTTTAATGAAACATTCATTAACCACCAGCAAATAAATTTCACTTATAATATAATTATGACAATATGTCGAATAATAAATCTCATGAATGTTTCATTAAAATATTATTTTTCATTTTGCCTAAAAATACTTTTATTGTTATCCAATGGATTTCTAATTGTATAAAGGTGTAGAAAAATAAAATAGATTCATATCGAATAAAAATTATTTGCTGGGTTTTGTATAAGTTACTAAGCCTACTATGCATATTTTGCTTTTGTGATTTTCAAAAATATTAATATTTGTGAATTCTCAAATAGTTTATGAAAGTCTGTGCATAAGATAAGAGGTTTGTGACTGTTCAAAATGTGTGGTTGAAATCTACTGACGATTTGTTAAAGCAACAATGAAATGCATATAGACATCGCTTAACCACCAGCAAATAAATTTCACTTGTAGTGATAACTTTGTTAAGTGATGAACACGAGCCCGAAGATTATATGGCTGACTTATATCAAGATGTAAAAGTGGCTTTTCCGTTAGAAAAAGACTATCATAAGGTTTTTTATTTTGATTGTTTTCATTAAGAGCTTCAGAACTCACAGTAAAATCGGCATTTCTGCCGTTAGAACTCGACTAAAATTTTTTTTAATTGAGGTATAGAATATTCCTCAATGTCAATCTGTTTATGTTTTTTTTTTATTTCTTGCTGTGTAAAATATATTATTAAAGCAAATAAAGCTTATTTATCAAATACTACGTTTATACACGCACTATTTGCAAATAAAAATATTTAAATTAACTCACTGTTTATACGGCATTGTAAGTGTATAAAAGCTTGGTAGAAATGTTACTAATGTTTACAAAAAAAATTGTGTAAATGTATAAAATAACAAATAATAATTTGTTTTTATTGCTATTATTTTCTTCTATCAATGTTTTTTGTGTGCATTATTTATCAATTTATTGTTTTTTATTAGCAAATATTTGTAAATGTCGCAACCTCAAGCATTTTATTTGCAAATAGTGCGTTAATCGTGAATAGTTTTCTGAATTAGTAAGTCGCAATAAAAACAATAATATGGCAACAATTTACAGTTTTATTTGCAAATAAGCCGTACTAAAAGTCAATATGTATTACGAATATTTTTTGTATGTTTTTGTTGTTTATTGTTTTGTATGTATGTAAGAAAAACACCGTCTGTTCACTATGAAGGTTCAACAAGAACTCGAAGACCACAATATGTTGATATTTCGTTTAAAAATCTGATCACGGGGAATGTTTTCGTGTTGCGTACAGCTTTTACAATTAAGTACTTGCTAAATGAGTCAGATACTGCTAATATGCAACAATAACCTGTTTTGAATTTCGTAAAATGACCAAGATGGTCAACGAGCACGGTTTGAAACGGAATTGGTTGTATCTCACCGTAATGTAAACAGGCTTCGGACTTAACGGTTCGATTTTTGTTGTAACAATATTTAATGCAGCTAGCGATATATTCCTTCGTATATTTTCTCATATTCGGAAACTAAAATTTCTGTTATATTCGCTGAATGGTCTTTTCAAGTCCAAAATGACCCATGTCATCATGAGAATATTTAATGATTCTCCATCGGATATTTTTCGATATGCTAGTTTTAAACCATTTCGACTTTTCGGTAAACTCTGTGATTTCGTAAACAAAACTCTGATTTTATTTCTTTTTCTTGTTTAGATGTTACATCACCTCTAAGTACGGCCATAAGATGAATAAGTTTTTCATCTCTTAGTTGCATTGTAGTTCGGGCATCTATGAGCTTTTCGAAAGATTTTTGTTGGTCAGTACCCCACACAAAAAAATTTTGTTTACGCAATAACATGGTAATAGGTCTTGATATTATGGAATAGTCTTGTACGAATTTTCCAAAGAAGCTCGTTAAACCTATAAATCTTCTTACTCCGGTTACGTTTGTCGGCTGAGTAAAATTGTTGACCGCCCTAGTTTTCTCCTCTTCAGGTCGTATACCATTTTCATCAAAGATGTGTCCCAAATGGGAAATTTGTTTCGCAAGAAAAATACATTTATCAAAGCGGATGGTAAGGCCACTTTTACTTAAGATATCGAAAAATCTATCAAGGCGATCTAATCCTTCTTCAATTGATCGGCTGGGAATTACGATGACGTCCACATAGGCTAAAATCTCACCTGGCTTCACTCTGGATATAAGCTTATTCATAGCACATTGGAAAACTGCGGAGGCGTTCACGAGACCGAAAGGCATACGACTGTATTCACAATGACCGTCAATAGTAACGAAAGCGGTGTACTTCGTAGATAGTTCATCAACCTCCTAGCGTAGAGAAAAACGATTTCCAGCTAACTGATCGAATTGTTCGTCCATAACCGGCATAGGATATGGCGTTTTTGACGTTATAGCATTTAATTGCCGATAGTCGACATACATTGGGTGTTCACCAGTACTTTTGTTTACTGGCGATGCATACGTTGAATCATAAAGGCGCATAATTTCATTTTCGAGCAAATCATTTGTGATGTTAATTAAAATTTATCGTTTGACGAAAGGTACTCGATATGGTTTCATTTGAATAGGCTTATCAGACGTTAGATATATTTTCATTTTGACTACGTTGCACTTTCCAAGATGGGAATTGTCTTCTGCAAAACAATAACGATGTTTAAAAAGTAATTCTTTTAATATAACCTTTTCCGACGCTATAAGCTTATCTGAAGCTTCAAGGCAGTTAATTTTTTCCCAAGCGACCGTCTTCATCTTCGATAATCAAACGTTTCCCCTTTTCGCATAAAACATCTCGACCTAGTAAAATATTTTCATTTACAAATGCAGCGTTGACAACAAGCAGGTCCACATTGTCATCAATGATCAAAACGGTATGTACTTTACATGTATTTACCAGCACCAAAACCCTCTAGTATAACTTTTTTGCCTCATCTATCCCACCGACTATCGCAGCATACGATTTTCGGACCAAGACCTATTGCTGCCCGGGTCCACAAAGGTATTGGTTTGGTGTCCGTTTACGTTGATAACCTTAACAATTTCAAAGTGTCCCAATTTTAAAAAATTTTAGCACTTTATTTTGCTGAGTAGAGCTGGCAAACTATCGATAGTACTATCGATAGTATCGATAGTTTGGTTTCCATTAGACTATCGATAGCTTTTTCTCGATAGCGATACTATCGTTGAAAAAAATTATTACCAAATTGGCAATAAACTCGATAAAATTTAACATATTAGTTTTCTTTTATTGAAAATACATATAAGTACATATCGCTCACTGAAAACTAAACAAATTTTTTTCAAAACTAGTTTTTTGAATTATGAAAATATTGTACCATTTATTGCATAGTATAGCTCGAAACGACAATAATATGTATAACAACATACGCAATAATATTGTATAATGGATGGGCCGCTTAATACCATGTCCATACGGATAGATTTTTGCTCTCTCATTCACGATTCGAGCGAATTGATTGAACTATAAAAAATTTTGTTTCATTCTATATCTTATGAAATCTTTTGATAACAAATTACCGGCAATTTATCTAAACTGGCTATCAAAACAAATCTGTTATATACATAAATATGTAGTTATAATCATAAAACAAAACAAAAAATAAATGTGTGCTTAAAATTAAAAAAATTAGAATCAAATAAAACATACAATTTATTATTTATAATTTTTCCGTAATTTTTTTTATCCATCTATATACATCAAAAAGAACTGTCAAACGAATCACGAATGAGTCGTGTGAACGGCATAATTTGCAATCGTGATTCAGAGACCGAACCCAGTGGTTGCCGTGCAGCGTTACCGTTTGTGCGACTAAAGTGGCAATTTTACACTTTTTTGAAGACTTGCCAGTTTTGTTGCCACTTTTTCCAAAATCCCCTTTTTTGCCACTTTTTTTTATAAATAAATACGTTATAATTTAACAATAGTTTCGGCTTGAGGTCATCCGTGCGAAATGAAAATCCAAACATTCCAAAGGTCAACTATACGTTAAATTATCTAAATACTTAATATTTACATAAATATTTACATATTTATATGAATTTGCTTCTATGTATCTTCTAAAGAATTGTTGTTTAGTTTTAATGTTAATTATCATTATATTTATTTTTAAATTCCAATGTTTTGTTTAAAATAAATGCCTTTATGAAAACGTTGCGACTTTTTTTTCAAAATCCCCTTTTTTGTGCCACTTTTTTATTTTAAATCCCTTTTTTGTGCCACTTTTTGAAATTTCTCAACGGTAACGCTGTTGCCGTGTGAACAAAATAATAAAAATTATAAAATAATTCGATACTATCGATAGTATCGATAGTTTTCCAACATACTATCGAAAATATCGAATGGCGTGACTATCTATAGTTTGCCAGCTCTATTGCTGAGCGAGTTTTCGTTATTGCTCTTGACGTTTTTTCTAGTTGTGGAATTTTCTCTATATGACAGCGTTAATTTTTCATGGCGCTGTACTGTTGTGTGACCATTCACAATATCATTATACATATGTACAATAATTTATTGTCTTTTAGTAATCTATTACACGAATAATATTCATTTGAAATTCTTTTTTTCTTTTTTTCTATTAAATATATAAATGGTATTAATGACCATTTACAATCACCCGTATTGCGTATGTCGAGTCGAATTTTTGTCTACGACAGTTTTGTCATAGATTAAAGAAAACTTGTACACATTTCCTTTAATATACATACATATGTTGACCAAAATTCTCGTACAATGTGTCTTGAAATTGCTGATTCAGACAGTCCACCTCTATGTATGGCTGTGTTTTTTATGTGAATTTTTTATGACGTTTAGATAATTTTTCTTTCAATGTTAATAAAATGATTTACATCTAGAATTTGGACGATTATGTCGTCCGTTTGGTTTATACTAGTTTTTATAAATAAAGCTGTCAGATTTTAACATCATTAATTTACCACAGTCTTGCCGTTGAGAGAACCAAATAAAGTTCGAACGAAGTAGAGATGGGCGCGTGTCGAATTTTTACAACACGATGCGGACGGAACACGAATACCAAGATATCCAACACGTACGAAACACCCAGCCGCAAAAATTTCCCAACTGCACATCCCGCACTATGCATATTTATGTTTGATTTCAGAACTTTTTTTGCATGTTGGACGAAACAAAATATAAAATTGTTTGTATATTTTATGATTTTATCAGGCTAAAGTTCGTATCGCTTTTTAAGCCAAATTACATGTGATAATTATTAATGAACAAATAACACCAAAGTTAGTTGTAAATATTCTGACAAACACGTATGTAGTTGAACGGAACAACCGGCTGTTTTCGAAGGCCACTAAACCTTCCTCATCAGCGTTCTTTTGTGTTTTGTGTCCATTGTGTGTGGTGTCAGTTCATGTAGATTTTCATCGTATTACAATTTGCTGAAAGCTTTTTTGTAATGAAATCTCATTTTTACCATCTCTACATTTACAACAGTCTTGCCATTGTCGTTTGTTCTTTACTAATTACGCACATATTAATTAATTTGCTTATTTTTGTTTTACTTAAGACAAACTTTTTTGTTTTGATACTATAAGTATATTTTTTTGATTTAGTTTTTTTTTTTTTTGAAAAAGGCCCATGCAAAAATTGTTTCTTTACTGGAAATTCATGCATACATATTTTGCACCTAGTCGTTTGGTGTTTTATCATTTCAATTGTGATCAACAAGATACGACCCGACCACGTACGAAATCAGATTTTCTGTCACAAACACTTCGTGTTGATTCGTTTGTGTGCGTGCCACGAAAAAACACGATACGCGCCCATCTCTAGAACAAAGTAATTAAATTAACATACTCACTCAAATTAAAAACTTACGTTTTTGAGTTAAGAATGAAATATTCTTGAAGTATTAAAAAAATATTAATAGGTATGGGCTTGTGGCAAAAATTAAACAAATATAAATCGTGCATTCCCAATTTTTTTCTTCGAAATTCGGATGACAGAATACATGCTATTAATTTTCATTTTCTAAATTTCAACTTAAACATGTGTATCGTATGTATTTTAACATTCGAATTCACAAGAAATTTTGTGAAAATGATTCAGAAGCGAAGGTGTTATATGGCCGCAATAATGAATATGCATATAAATTTAGAAAATTTTATTTAAATTGCAAGTGTACGTAATTTTAACAATGTACGCCGGTCCAACTTTCGACCTACCACGGTCCACCTGTTACCGACCGCTGGTATATATGTAGGTTAGTATTTTACTGAAAATAATATATTAAGATGGGAAAAAGCATGTTACAAAATAAAACTTAAATTTACGGGTAAAAATAACATTCCCGTAAAAAAATCAGTTTTAATTAAGTTTTGTGTTTAAAAACGTATTACTTCACTACTCACTTATTTCCAGCTGATGTAACAACTTGATGCATGGTCGGTTGAGTTTGCTGTTGTTGTTGTGATGCAACAGCAGTAATCTGCTGCTGAATTCCAGCAACTGTATTTGTTTTAGTCACTTGTTGCTGCTGTTGATGAATTTGTTGGACACTTTGGGGTTCAGTCTTCATGGCTGGCAGTGCAGGACGCACGGCCTGTTGCTTTGTACGCATCTTTTGTTTGAGAAGACTCTGATTTTGAGCCGTTTGTGTTGAAACTGATGATGCAGGACGGATTTGTGTACCGCCAGGTTGGGGTAAAATTTGTGTTTGACTGCGTTGCTGGTTGACAGCAGCAATAGAAGCAGCTGTTTGTTGCTGAAGATGTGCCTGCACAACGGCTTGTTGTTGCTGAACATTACTAACCTGTTGTTGTTGCGTCTGCTGTTGGACTTGTAGTTGGGTAGTCTGTTGTTGCACCATCTGTTGAGTATGTGTTTGTCCCGCTTGCGGTTGTTTAGCTGCAGCCAGCTGCTCTATCTGGGTACGTTGCTTGGTAGGAGTTTGAGTAACATTACATTGCAGAGTTATTTCTGATTTAAAAAAAAAATTAAAATGCAAGCGTAATACGAGATATTCTTAAAGTATGCAATAAAACTTACGATTTGGTTGTTGAGTCTGCAATGTTTGGCCACTTGGTTGTTGTATGAACACGCCCGGTGTACCGTCTGCTTGCGTGCCACGAATTATAATGGGGTTTTGTGCCAACTGTTGCAAGCCGTTTGACCAAAATGGAACACTTTGTACCCAAGGTGTGGCATTAATTTGCAATGGCTGGGGTTGACCTGCAGTCTGCTGCAGTGGGCTTATAATTTGAGTAGTACTGGCTGGCATGCTCGCAGGTTGGGCATTAACTTGCACACATTGCTGAGTAGATTGCTGTTGAGCGGCAGACACTGACCCTGCCGCAGCCTGTACATTGTTGGTAGTAGTAGTTACTTTTTGCATTACTTTTTGTTGCAGATTCTTTTGAGCATCCACGGCACCTTTTTGCTGTTGCTGCTGTTGTTGCTGCTGAGCGTTGGCAGCAGCAGTCATTGCTTGTAATATGTTTTGTTGCTGTTGTTGGGGCGACTGGGATATCACATTGACTGGAGAGAAGAGCAAAGTCTGTGGTGACTGGCTGGATGGTATGGCATACGTTGTGCCACTGGAAAAGCCTGTGTTGCCACCAATAGCCATTTGCTTCGTGTTCTGTGTGGTGGCTATCATTTGAGGCGCGGTACCTTGAAATGGTTTGCCAGCAGTTATAACTTGGATAGGTTGTTGGCCAAGGCCAGATTGTATGAGATTTCCGGGTACAAGCATATGCGGATATATAAATCCTGTGGATGGTTGCATCAGTTGAACAGTTCGACCCTGCGTCCAGTCACCTGTGGAAGTGACTTGGCCCGTAGCCGTGGCTAATTGCATGGGCGACATAGTGCTGATGGTGGCCGAATGTTGTTGATGCATAGCAGCGACAGCGGCAGCACTGGTAGGTGTATGTTGGGTAGCCGGGCTGTTGGGACCACCGCCGCCAGTAGCATCCGACGCAGTTTGGGCCAATTGCATTTGCATTTGTTGCAATTGGCCTTGAGTGGCAGCATCAAGAAGACCTGGATGTTTGATTTCGGTGCCTGTACCACCAGGACCGGTTATTGTGTGTTGCTGTGTAGGAAATTCTTGTTTCACTTGAATGGCAGCAAACGGCGACCCATGCTGCAGTTGATGATATTGTTGCAATTGCTGCAATTGTTCTGGCAATATTTGCAGGGGCACCGTTCCCGACGCCACCTGTTGGGCTGGACTCTGCGATTTCTCCAGCGTTAAGCTTTTATTGCCGTTACCAAAGTAGGAATTTAACGTAACGGCAACAGATGATTTATTCGTTTGCAACTGGGACTGAGAATATGGGGGTGACGTAGAAACTGAATTTGTTGTATTGGCAACAGACGTCCAAGGAGCAAAATCGTATTTTTCGTCAAATGTTATACCGGCTTTTTGGGCCAATGTTTCCAAACACTCAAGTGGTCTGTCGTTACCACCACCAATTGTATAAGAGACTTTTGTGGAGTTTGTACCGTTTGAAGTTGATGTGGCGTCCGATATTTTTGAATTCGTTAAGTAAGTATTAGAAGCGTTTTTGCTGATAATGTTCTTGTTGTTAATATTACTATTGCCTTTTATTAGTAGAGTGGTGGCCTGAGTTAGAACTTTTTGCTGTTGCTTCTGTTCGGGTAAGTTCGCTTGTTCGGCATTAAATTTTAGAATCCTTATATTAGAATTGTCCTTTAAAGGTTGTGTTGGCAGATTTGTTGCATTTTCTGATGTTGTATTTTCACTTTCTCTTATGGCCGTATTTCTAAAAATATAATTATAAACTATTTTAATGTTCAGTAAAAACAGTTTTGATATTTTATGTGTTAAAAAAAATTTAACTAACTATTCTATGAGATCTTGTAACTAATTTAATTTAATTTTAGTTAATTTCTGTTGGTCGCCAATTCATATTAATACTTTTGTGTGATATTGACACCGAGTGACTGGCAGTGACATAACACAGGTCAGCACGATTTCTAAGGCCCGTGCTGTGATAATCAATTTGCGTACATCTGATACTGAGCTCAAATGCCTATAAATTAGTTTTTTAAATTGACTCTTTATCTCGAGATTTTCCGTTATAATGAAAAAAGAGGAGGCTGCATCACATAATTTGCATTTACTCGAGAACCAGTTCTTCGATTAAATAAAAAAAGGATAGGCAACAAATTTACCTTTAAAAACGCACTTATCAATTTTTCAACAGTCTTATAGTTTCGGAGATATTCAGAAGATTTTTCTAAAAAAAACATTTTTTTAAAAAGAATTTAAAAAATCGTGTTTTAAGAGACTCATTAAATTTGTAAGCTAAAGAAAATTTTTAATTATATTCTTAATTGTGATACCTTTTGTTAAAAATATTTTTTCGTTTTGTGTTTATAATGCTACTAGGTTTTTTAATTTAATAGGCCTTCCTGTATAGCAACAATCAGACTGGCAATTTTTTATTGATAGTTCCAAAAGAAGTTTAAAATGAGTTTTACTAAATAATGCAAATAAATTGGCTTCGATCTCAATTAAAGAATATGAAAATATAAAACTCTTTTTAGACAAAATTTCAACCAACACCAGTGGTCAGAATGAAGATTTCAAAATGGTGAACTTTTTACTGGGTCAACAACATGGATATACTAAATAAGCCTGCTTTCTTTGTCTATGGGATAGTCATGCGAAAAACGAACACTGGAATAGAATAGAGTGACCGTTAAGAACAAATATGACTGTAGGAAAAGGAAACAACATCGTTCATGAACCTCTGATAAGCCGAGCAAAAATTATCCTTCCATCACTACATATCAAACTTGGACTTATTAAATAGTTTGTGAAAGCTTTAAATACGAACGGAGATTGCTTCAAATGTATCTGAAAAATGTTTCTGGTCTCAGTATAAAAAAGTTGAAAGGAGACATTTTCGATGGATCACAAATTCGTAAATTTATAAACAACTCAGAATTCACAAAGCATATGAATCAATTGAAATTTCAAGCAGATATCAAAGCAGAGGAATAATGCTTCAAGATTTCCAACAACTAGGAGCAAATATGAGTATCAAATTGAATTATTTCCACATTCATTTTGATGAATTTCTTGAGTATCTAGGTGATTATAGTGAGGAACAAGGTGAACGATTTCACCAAGATTTCCAAACCATGGAGGATAGACATCAAGGCCGATGAGATCGCCCAGCATTCAAATATAATAGGAAATCCCATACAAAACGATTTCCTAAAAATTTTTTTTATATTTGAAAATCAATTTCAAATACATAAGAATTAAAAAAATCTGTAAATAAGTCCGTGACTTTTCGAACTTTCCTCGTAGTTATATGAAATACAACACTGTTCGCATCAAGTACCACTTGTTAATAGACAACTGTCAAATTTTGAGCAAGTGTCGTCATTTACTTTGCGTTTTGTTTTTTTCCCGGTTTTGAATTCCTAAAACATGTCGTCCTTCGCCATTAACACTCCATGTATATATATATATGTATATATAAATTGACGTCGTTCCTACACGAAGCAGAGGTTCTCAATATAATCCCTGAGCATAACCCTATTCTGTGCCAACGCTTTCACATCTCCCGAACTTTTGCCACTGCGGTTTACTTCGGGTTCAGTTTGTGTTCTCCATGTGGAGCTGGGTTAGTTTGTAGGGGAGAGCGACGAAGGGAAACGAAACGAGTACTCAGGTTCATGTACTGTCAATCAGTCATGGGAAATGTAGAACAATTGTGCCATTTTTGACACTATTGGATGATGGCCGGCACTGTGGCACTCTCGTTCATTTTTTTGGCACTTTTTGTCCATTAACATGGAAAATTTTCATATTGCAATAAGTAATCGTTTTGTATTTTACGTTTTTAAGTCTTGAAAATGTAGTAGGATGTGGGGCTGTTCGGTTATGATGGCGAAAAGTAACTGTGTCCAATTAATGTTTGCCTAGAGACATTGACGATTTTTATTTATTTTATTTTATTGCTAGACGAGGGTCCGCTTACAATATTTTCTGATAACGGTACGAATTTTGTGGGAGCTTTTAGAGATATTGAAAGAGATTTTCGTACATTTCTAGCAGAATGTAAAGCCCGAATGTCTTCTACTTTCGGCCTTCAAGGTCTTACTTGGCGCTTTATTCCCGCTGGTAACCCAAATATGGGGGGATTATGAGAAGCTGCTGTTAAAAGCTTTAAAACGCATTTTCGAAAAGAAGCTCAAGATTTAAAATACACATTTGAAGAACTTTCTACCATATTAGCCAGAATTGAAGCGTGTCTTAATTCTAAGCCTTTGTGTCCATTATCAGACAATCTTAATGAGCCTGTGGCGCTTACGCCTGGTCATTTTCTAATAGGTTGTCCAATATTATCTCCGCCCGAACCAACTATTTTGGAAACCCATGATACTATAATAAATAGATACCGTAAACTCAAAGCTTTTTAACAAGACTTCTGTCGCAGATGGAAAGAAGAGTAATTGCAAAGTTTACAAAAACGATATATATGGAAGTTTCCTGAGAGAAATATACAGGTTGATAATTGTAATTTCCTACTAATATGGATCTCCTATGTTCTTTGTTGGAAGAAGCTCTTTTGGAAGAGAACAAGGAGGCAATGGAAGTAGCCACTCCGGCTCCAGTAGCGTTGGACACCATGTCTCCAACGGTTGACCCAACTCCTGTGGTGTCTTTACTTGTAAAGGAGTTGCCTGATACCTCGGATGCGGCTAAATCCTCAGCAAGCCCAGCTATTATGATTCAACCCACTGTGGCTTCGAAAAATCTGTCGGCTAATGAGCGGCCTAAGACCAATGCTCCTACGTGCAGCCTCTGCAAAAAACCGCATCCTCTGGTAGCTTGCTTTCGCTTTAGACGCTTGCGGCACGAGGAAAAATTGCGACATTTGTTGATTTGGGGTCACTGCTCTCGATGCTCGGCCAGCAATCACAAAGTCAAAGATTGTGCCAGTGTGCGTAAGTGTAGCAAATGCCAGGAGGACCACCACACGTTAATCCACTTATTAAAAGGAAACGACAATATTCCACAAAAATCGATTGATAAACTCCCACTGAAGAAGAAACCAACGAAAGTTGTTCCGTCGAGATCGAGTCAGGCTATTATGACGCCTTTGCAACTTCGCCATGTGGTGACCTTCTCCCCGACGGTCCAGGTAAAGTTGCAGGTGGGAGGGTCGTGAGTTTCCAGTTCGGGCAGTTATCGATGTCTGTTGCGACATTAGTTATGTTAGCGATCAACTAGTCCGTAAACTGAAACTGACAGATGCAGGTGGATATTGTCGTTTGAGCGGCGAAAATTAAGCAAATGCACGGCATAAAGACGCCTCGCGTAAGTGTGGCAGAGGCTGTAAAGGAACTATTTCCGGGGTTGCAGCTGGCTGACCCCACATTCTATCATTTCGGACAGGTGGCTTTGGTTTTGGGTCCTGAGCTTAACTCGCAGATTATGACGGTAAACGTAATTTCGTCTCCGGGTTCCCCCTTAGCCCAATATACCACCTTTGGTTGCGTAATATCCGGCTCATCGCCGCTGTAAACTTTTTATTTTAAATTTGTTTTGTATTTTATATTAAACCTTTTATTAAATAACATTGTTATTGCAAGGTGGCCGGCAATGTTTAAACCAAAACGCTATTCTTGTATATATTTTGATACTTTGTATAATTTCCCCTATTTAATTAAATAGTACTCAGTCAAGGTCCAAATTTATTCCTCTTTTAATCATTCTTGATTTTTTGGAGTACTTTCTTGGATTTTAACTAGTAAAATATCTAACGGTTTGATTTATTCGTTATTTCGGTACTGTATATTTTTTCCTGTGCTTGTTAAATCAGTTTTGTAGTGAGCCTTGCAAAAGAAATATCACTTTTCCACGCACAGCGATTTATCTTAAAGGTAAAATAACATTATTTTGCACAATTTAAACAATTGTCTTTTATTTTCCTCCTTCTTTACACGCAAACAGACAGTATATATACCCACAATGACAAAGGCACCTTCGCGCACACCCTTATTATGGGTAGGTTTTTACCTGATATTTGTATGCGTTGCTTGTAAAATACATGCCTATACATTAAGTTGCTATGCGTTCAATGTTATTATTTCAATTAAAGCTATCATAGAGATAACAATTAAAAATAAATCGCTCTGCAAATTGATGTGGGAAAACCTCACTTGTATATAATAACTACTGCGTATGGTTTATCGGCAAACACCGATTGAAATTTAAAATATAAATTTCTAAAAGTCATAATATATATAAGGATTGGTTATATATATGTATATAGAAAGAAGTTCGATCAGCCAAGTAAGGATTACGATAACCTTCGGTGCAGGAGCAAAAGGATTAAACAAGAAGCCTCTATAAATAAGTATTCGGAAAATGAAATCAAAGATTCATGCAAATTGATTTTAGCGAAGACCCAACCAATAGAAGCTGGCAAAATTGTAGATGTGCTACCAATTGCATTTTCCAAAATGTTAACACGGATGGTGGAAAGCGTTTAATCGCCAAAGTACAGTAAACATTTTACGGTGGACGACGCACTAGCACTCATTCTTAATCTGGGACTTTTTTTGAAATAAATACGGTATAAGGAAGGTGTTTAAAGAAAGTTGGCCATTGCCATCAAGCACGTTTTTGTTTAAAAAAAAAAGGGGAAATTTTTAAGGTAAAGAAAATTAGATCAACAATTTAGGCAAAAAGAAAGAATGTAGGAAGTTTAATTTTATAATTAAAATTCGATTTTAAACATTTCGAAAAGTATTGGAGGTTTTAGAATATTTTTTTTTTGAGTTTGTAAAGCTAAGTGTATACTATTGAATTAAATTAAAATATTTCCTAATATATTATTTCATAAAACTTTTTTTTATTGGGAAAAAATTGTGTTAGAACAATTTGAACATTATTAGAAAATCTCCTTTCTTGCCTACATTTATGTGTAGGATGTCAAGAGTTTCTTATAAATTACTTAAAACAAGTATATTAATAATAAAGGACCAGAAAATTAAAAAAAAGAGCGTGCAATTTTTTTGCCACATCCAAAAATTTGATTTTTTCCAAAAACAAATGTTAATTTTCGATTAATGCTGGATGTATGGTGCACCATCAAAAATATCTAAAATTTATTTCAATTTATTTTAAAATATTACAAAAAAATTAAGAATACTTTTTTCACAAAATATTTTCATAATTTTTAAAAATCCAAATTGCAAAATTATTCCTTTGAGATATCAAAATGATTTTTATTTTCATATGAATTGTAATGAAGTTGTCTTTTAAAAACAACAAACCCAAATGATTTTTGTCAAGTAATAAAGAGGTTATGTACTAACGATTAAAAAAGTCATGGCCAAAAATTAAAAAAAAAATTTAAAGTCAAATAACTTGGAAACTGTAAGAGATAAGATGGTGCTCTACGCATGTTGTATTTTTGTTTTTTAACGCTGATTGTCCCGCTGAAAAAATTATTATTTATAATTTATATTATTATCATCAGATCGGTCGATATTTACAAAAGTTACAAGCTCCGAAAGAATTTAGGTACCCGCAGTTTCCCACTTTGACGCTCTTTGGAGCCACCCTGTCTTAAAACAGGGTGCTTCCAGATATACTTTCTCAAAAGTTCAACACTTCTTCTTTCAAAAACAGTTGGTTTGATCGAAATCGGTTCACTAGTTCAAAAGTGGCGGACTTTTTATCACTTTTTTTCACCCCACTGTGCCATGCTATGTTAAAATTTTTACATTGAAAATGCATTACATAGTAACATTAGTGTATTTTTTCGCAAAACCCTACCAAAAATACTAATTCTATTCTTCGGAAACACATTTGAATTGGATGAGATTAAATGTAGAAAAATATATTTTATTATTTAAAATTATTATAAGAAATAAAATAAGAAAATAAATAAATAAATAATTATTTGTTCGATTTTCTACTATTGTTGAATAACGAACTGTTACTCTGAATACTCCAGCAATAAGCATCCATCATGTAGGCATCCCAGCGACCCTTGTATCTTTCTTCCATTGTCCGGATATCTTGGTGGAATCGTTCGCCCTGTACCTCACTCCTAGATTTTCAGAAAAACGATTGAACTTTCTCATTGGTAACACATATGTACTTGAGGGTGGGTGAAGATGAATACGATGTTTGTTCAAAACGTATCGGGAATTTTGAATTTTTGCGGGTTACGTATATTCGAGTTTTGATTTTTTTGTGGCGTTATGTTGGTACTCATGTCTCTCACTTATGCCGACAATTTCGACCATTTTGAATGTTCAGTTAATTGTTGACAGCTGCTTTGCTTGCACGTGTTTTGGCTCGTCTTCGATTTTTACCTATTAAAAAAAATGGAACAAAGAACATGTATCAAATTTTGTGTGAAAAACGAAATTAAGTGCGCGAACGAACGAAATTAAGTGCGCATTCTGAACGTTGACTGTGGCATACGGATAAGCTACCTTGGAACGTTTATCGGTGGTACAAAATGTTCTCAAAAGCCCGAGAAGATGTGAACGACGAAGAGCGTGCCAGTCGTCGAATCACCATTTGAGAAGTTGATGAGGACCTAGACATATCGATTGGCTCGTGCCATTCGATTTTTATCAATGATTTGGGCATGAGACGGGTCGCCGAGAAATTCGTACCAAAATAGAACAATTTCGACCAAAAAGCATCGCATGAACATTGCTAATGCGCTATTGGACTCTGTCCACGACGACCCAAATTTCCTCCCGAGGGTCATAACTGGTGACGAATCGTGGATTTATGGTTATGACGTGGAAACCATAGCTCAATCTTCGCAATGGAAGCTGCCGCACGAGCCAAGGTAAAAATCGAAGACGAGCCAAAACACGTGCAAGCAAAGCAGCTGTCAACAATTAACTGAACATTCAAAATGGCCGAAATTGTTTTGAACAAATCTCGTATACATATATATATATGCGGATATATATTATAGCAATATTGATATGACTTTTGCAATGAAGTTGAGAAGCAGTTCAGCTGTCAACAATTAACTGAACATTCAAAATGGCCGAAATTGTTTTGAACAAATCTCGTATACATATATATATATGCGGATATATATTATAGCAATATTGATATGACTTTTGCAATGAAGTTGAGAAGCAGTTCCGTTTTTTTTTTCGGTGATATATATGCGCACACATAACAAAATAAATCCGGACTGTTTTTACATAAAAATGCTCATTTTTATCAATACTTGAAAATTGTTTTTAACTTGTAAGCTGAATGACTCAAATCTTTATATAGGGATAAAATGATGTTTCCCTTATCGCAAACACTTTTTGAATGAAATAATACGGCTTAAGAAGCCGTGATATTATAATTTGGGATAACCCTTGCTATTCCCAAGAATCCTAATAAACATTAAGGAATTTAATGCAAAAAACTCGTTACAGGTAGCCAACGCTAAAGAAGAGCAATTCAGCGTGCAAGCACATTTATGAGCGTTTATTAGTTTGCTACCGCAAACGTAGAAAAATTAACTGCATTAGCAACAATGATATGCGCATAGGATCCAGCTAAAGCTCTCAATAATCAATTTCAATGTATTTTTATTAAAAAAGATTTTACTTAATAGGTAAAATAATAATTTGGGATGACTAGTGCGTTAGCAAATTTTAAACTTAAATTGTAACAATTCCGGCAAAAAAAACTAATTATTGACTTGACAGCACCCGGTAAAAAAAAATACTTGTGTGGCAAAACTCTATTCTTGAATAGCTGTTGTTGTTATTTACATTTATTTTCTTTACATACTCTTAAAACTACAATTTGAAGCTGAAAAAAGTCAGCCAATGTATGTAGTACTGATAAAGTAAGAAAATAAAAAACATGTTGATTATTGAGTTCTTGTTTCAACGTTGTTATTTGTTGAGCTTATCATTTGCTTAAATGAAAGTTTAACACATTAGCTCTAGTTGTTCTAAGAAATTTTTGGGTAAAGATTCCCTGATGATCTGCATTAGCAACAGTGAAATGCGCATAGGATCCAGTAAACCCCTCAATAATCAATTTTAATGTATTTTTATTAAAAAATATTTTACTTAATAAGTAAAATAATAATTTGGTAATACTAGTGCGTTACCAAATTTTAAACTTAAATTGTAACAATTCCCAGAAAAAAAAACTAATTAGAAACCACCTTTTGTTTATTACTTATTTTTTTTTTAATTATGAATCATAAAAATGTTATAAATTTTTTTCAAGACAATTTGTCGTAAAAGGCACCTGCGTTCAGGGTTGGGCAGTATTTGAAATACATGTATTTGAAATACGTATTTAAAATACAAATACGTATTTTGTATTTGTATTTTAAATACATTTTTTGAACTGGAGCCAAATGATATAAAATTGAGAAAAAATGATACGCACCCAATTTATAATTTAAAATATCTATTTTTTTTTGTTTTCTTTCATATATTTATTTATTGCATCTTCAAAAATGAACTAACAATAAGTAATCAAATCTTAAATCTAAATATAATTATTAGGCCCGACCAGTGTCGGACATAAACTTAGTGATAGTTATAAATAATACATAAGTAGTGATAATAGGAAAGAAAAAAAAAAATAAACGTATTTTCAAGAAGTCATCTGGAGTGTTGAGAATAAGAGCCCTTGTGTCCCTCTTTTTTAAGCGGATATGTCCAGTAAAGTTCAAGATATTACGAGCGAGCGGATTAGGATGTGACTCGAGTTTTGTTAAATATTTGCCTGCGTATTTTGCAATTTCTTCAGTCACTAGTGGCATATTTAAATCGCGATGTATATTTGAATTTTTGATGTACCATGGAGCCGATGTTATCAAACGTAAAATTTTGTTCTGCCTTCGTTAGATTTTCTCAACACTTGAAGCTGAAGCAGTGCCCCATAGCTGAATTCCATAGCACCATATTGGCTTCAAAAGCGACTTGTATATCAAAAGTCTAGGCTGAGTGTTGAATTTCTGCCAATTAACCAATATATTTGAGTTAATTTAAGTTTCATTTGAGTTAACTTAGAGTCAATGTGATATTTCCATGTAAGCCGTCGATCAAGGTGTATGCCAAGGTATTTCACTTGAGAATGTTGAGGAATACTTTGATTGTTGATTCGAATGGGAGAGCAAGTATCTCTTCTTAGGGTAAACGTTATGTGGACACACTTTTGTTCATTTACTTTAATTCTCCATAAGTTCAACCATATTTCAAGCTGGGTAATGTGTTCTTGGAGATTGCGGGATGCCTCATCAGGGTTTTTGTGTATACTCATACAGGCTGTATAATCGGCAAATGTAGAAGTGAGGATGTTATTGCTCACAGGCATATCACAAGTATATATTAGATACAAGACTGGCCCTAGAATACTTCCCTGTGGCATACCGGAAGATATAGATGCGGGCACACTCGTGAACTCTCCTTCCACAACAGTGAACTTCCTATCAATAATATAACTTTCCAAAAGCTTTTGTATGCTTATTGGTAGGTATGTCTTCAATTTTAAAACTAGGCCTTCGTGCCATACTTTATCAAATGCCTGAGAAACATCAATAAAGAGAGCAGAACAATACTTCTTTTCTTCAAATGTTCTTCTTACAACTTGGACCAATCTATGCGTTTGTTCAATGGTGCTATGCTGACTTCTAAAACCAAATTGATGGTCCGGGATGCACCCATTATCAGCTAAAATTTTGGACAATTTAGTCATGAGCAGCTTTTCGAAAAGCTTTGAGATTGTTGATAGTAAGCTTATAGGCCTTGGAAAGATCTTTGCCCGACTTTGGAATCATTTTTATTTTGGCAAGTTTCCAGTTATTTGGAAAATACTGCATTCGTAAAATAGCATTAAAAATAAATAGCAAGATTCTTATTGTAATATGAGGCAAGTTCATCAGCATCTTGTTACTAATGCCATCAATACCTGGAGCTTTCTTCGTGTCGAGTTCAACAATTATTTTTTGTAGTTCACGCAACTTAAACCTTAAGGGTCGAGGGGGTAGAGAAACACACTCGGTAATTCGGCAGCACTCGTACATGAATTGGGAGTAAATACAGATTTTACCTTTCTCACTATCGCTTCTCGCCCAGCCTCCGGTCGAAGTACGCAATGGTGATTTAAGGTCAACGGGTCTTTTAAGATTTCTAGTAGCACGCCATAAAGAGTAGTTAGATGCTGACGTTACATCAAGATATTCTAAATACTTTTCCAGTAATGCAGTTTTTTCCGACGATAGCAGCTCTTTGAGTCGTTTAGTACATTCTTTAAGTCTGATTTTATTTAGGGGTGATCTGTGTTGTTGCCACTCTCTTCTAGCTCTCCTTTTTTCACATACAAGACGTTCAATTTCCGTAGAATAAATTATATTAAAGCCAGTCTGCCAGGTAGTGGCATGTTCAGCAGCCTGTTTAATATTTTCGTTAAGATTGGCAATGTTAAATTCAATATCATCAGATGATCTTAGCTGAATGTTTTCTACGCAGTGACTACTAAGATATTTTCTGAATCCTAGCCAGTTGAACCCATTAATCATTTTCACATATGAGTTAGTTAAATCACTCCTTAATGGGTTGAAAATTGTAACTATTGTGGGAGAGTGATCGGAGGACAGATCTAGAGAGGCCTCTACGTGAATTAAGTATCTATGAATATTTTCCGTAACGCCAAAATCTATAACATCAGGAATTTTTCTTACGTCAGTAGGCCAGTAAGTAGGCTCTCCGCTCGACATGACATCTAAGCCCATTTTTGAAATTGTATTAAATAACGCTCGACCTCTAGGTGTAACAATACGCGAACCCCAGTACGTATGTTTTGCATTGTAGTCACCAGCTGCCAGGAAACAAGATCCAAGCGATTTGTAGAACTTCTCATACTGATCTTCGGTAACTGAAAATCTGGGAGGTGAGTAAATTGATGATATCACGAAATTCGCACAAAAATTTTCTACGAAAATATTCGTTGCTTGCATATATTCTTCAGTAAAGTTGTCAAATCTTTTAAATCCTAAACATTTGAACTAAATACTATTTCTAAAAGATTATTTTAGAAGGTCTCTTTAATCTATTAAACAATTTAAAAAACTCACTTATGTACTTGTTTTTTATTAATACATATATGTATATAAATTTTTCCTCGTCTGATTTAGTTCAAAAATTGTTATTTTTTTATGTTATCCTTTTTTCATTAATAAAATCTCAAAATAATGAATAATTTATGTATTTTTATTTATTGGAATTAATAATTAATAAAACCTCGATAAATTAATCGAGTGAATAACCGATTAAAACAAAAACCAGACTAATTTAATACCCTATTAAATACATATACTCGTATACATGATGTGGAAGTATTTTGTATTTTAAATACGTACAAAAAATTAAAGTATTTTGTATTTTAAATACATAGCTTGAAAGTATTTTGTATTTTAAATACATGACCAGCAAGTATTTTGTATTTAAATACCGCAAACCATGTATTTTGCCTAAATCTGCTTGCGTTGCTATGTTTTGCATTTTCATCATAATACCATTTTCTACAGAAAATTCAAGAGTTTGTAGTTTATAATAAAAAAGGTATTTTAATAAAATAATTATTTATTTTCTTTCTTATTTTATTTCTTATAATAAATTTAAATAATAAAATATAAATCTTATACTGTTTAATACCTAATGCCGAGTACACATCTTACATTTCTTGTGTTGTCATTTTGTGTTGTCATTTTCAAAATGTGTGCAACGCCGTTCACAAATGTTTTTTAAAAGGAAATAAATGCCACACTACGAAAAATTTCAGAAATGACATACGTTGCCACTAGTACACACTATTGCGATGTCACAAAATGCCATAGTGTGTACTCGGCCTAATTTACATGAAGCATTTTTTTCGTGAAATTAGTTGCATGAAAATTTTTTATTTTTCATTAGAAGGCCAGAAGCTGTATTCTGTAAATCGTTTGCTAAAGCTAAATATCGATCGCAAATATTTTAACGATGGCGCTAAATCTGTATTCTGTAAGTCTAATTGCTATTTTCGCCGCAGATAATTTGCTATCTCTTTCTTTCTGCTTTGATGAACTGCTGCGAAAAAGAGACAAACATAATACATATGTTCCTTTTTGATAATTAAATATAGTGTTACCATACTTTATAGTTTGTTTTTCTTAAAAATTCATAACATAATTCAATGAGTTTTTATAATATGTTCTAAAATCTTACTGCCAGTTTGTAGAAGCCATGTAAAAATTCATGTCTGCCTATTTATATTGAAAACAAAAACAAAGCACTCACAACTTGTTTTTGTTTTCAATATAAATAGACAGAAAAAGTTAAAAAGTTATTTTAAAAGCTCTACTCTAAATTTATTTAGTTTTTGCCAAATATGTATTTGAGTAACGCTTAAGTGAATAATTTAGGTAGGGTTTTGCGAAAATTTTAACATAGCATTGGGAAAATGTTTTCAAAATTCAATCAATCGAAAGAAGAACAATAACTACTCAATTTTATGTGTATCAAACAAAAAACTAGAATTTTCTGAAAATGAATTGTATGAACTTAATTGTGAATAAATTCGAAAAGAATCAATCGAATTTTTTATTATATATATCTCATTTTTATATTACATGTGACTTTGCGATAAAGCAATTAATCTGAACAATTTTTGCCGTTTTCGATTTTTCGTGATTTTTGTTTAACAAAAAAACTTCATATTTTCACGTAAAAAATATATTTTTGGCTACAATTTTTTACTATAAATCCGAAACTACTGAGCCAATTGAAACGCAATATATAAACAGATAAAAGGTTATGTAAATAATAATTTTTTTAATTTAGTTTAAAAAGTTTTTGAGTTATGACAACATAAGTGGAGACATGTGTCTAAATATTTTTTAAATAAAATTGTCAATATTTTAACAAATTATTTATTAACATTTTATACGTTAAAGATATCGTTGACAAATGTATATATTGTCCATGAAGCCGAAAGTGAGATACATATGCATGTGTTAAAGGGTTTTCTGAGAATTGTATAATTATTATTAAGAATAAAAAGTTTACTGTACTAAAGTATTTGGATCCATTATTTTTAAATTCCAATGAAGACATAAATTATGTCGAACTTAATTCAGAGTTTACTTATGTAATAACTGTAATGAATTAAATTTATGAGAATCCAAAGTAAATAACAAAAACAATGATCGCAAATTTAAAATTTCTAATGCTGAACAGTTTTGGCATGAACGCAGTAAATCTGCTGAACGTAGTTTTTCAAAGATAGCGCTATGGAAAACAAGTTAACAAATACGCTTCCATGTTTGAATTTGTTAGATGTTCATCTGGAATATCGGACTCCCAGTGCAGATCTTGTTAAAAATATAGAAACACATTTTCAAACAAATGATATACATACATACATACAGGCACAACTTTCTGTTTAAGAAAAAACTAGCTTTTTTATAATTTTTATTACACTTCAAAAATTTGCATTGAACACTTCGATATTTTCCATTTTGTAGAACTATGAAGATTATGGTAGGGCTAATTTTAATTACTATTATTCGAACTTTATTTGTTTCTATATTTATGACTCGATTTATTTACATGTGATAAATTTTAAGGAACAAATAACACCAAAGTTAATTGTAAATATTCTGACAAACACTAGAGAACGGACTAACATGCTGTTTTCGAAAACCGACGAACCTTCATCATCAGCGTTCTTGTCTTTGGTTCACTGTGAGTGGTTTGTGTCAATTGGTATAAACTCCAGCTCTTTATACATATTTGTTCAGTGTAAATGGAATATGTAACGCTATTTTGAATATCAGATAACGATATATACAGTTAAGGTCTAAACTGTTCTTACATTCATAAAATTTGGAGTTTGAGGAGATTTGGAAAGAAATTTAAAAAAATATATTATGGCAATATTTACGGTGGTAATAGTTAAGTTTATATAAAAAATGAGTTCGTTATCACAATAACAATGGTGACAAAAATGTTAAAAATGCAAAATACTTGGAGTCGTCAACTTGTTTCAGAATTCAGTGATTTCCAGAGAAACAATTATATTAAAATAACATAAAACATAATGACAATATTACCGTTTGAATCCCCGTTTGAATCCCCTAAATATCTTCTCACATATATATAAATACGGCACAAATTTTTTTGTCGTGCTCTTTTAAGTATCTTATCGTCCATCAATATTGGTGAAGAATATATGGCTTAAAAGGTATTTTTGTGTAGTAAATTGAATATAATACGTTAAAAAATAAAAAGTTTAGTGTAGTTTTCTCGTTTTTTAATGTTGTCCCTTTTTTGATATATACCCTATTAAGTGCAACTTTTTTTCCCCTTTTTGTGCCACTTTTTGAAAAATGTCATCGGTCACCCTGCTCAGAAAATAAGTTATTTTGTGAGTTTTCATTCTTCCTTAGAAAATAAAAGTTATTTCTTAATTTTTATTTATTCCTCACAAAATAACAATTATTTTGTGAGTTTTATTTATTCCTCGCAAAATAACAGTTACTTTTTGATTTTTATATTTTTGCTAAATAAATTTAATTTTTAAACTGTTATTAAAAAAAAAAACACATATCGAACATATTAATCGTTTATCGTTTAATATTAATTTTAATGCAAAATATTCGCTTTCTACAGTTAGTTAAGAAAAAAAAATAAAAATCAAAAAGAACTGTTATTTTGTGAGGAATAAATAAAACTCACAAAATAACTTACATTTTGTGAGGAATAAATAAAAATCAAGAAATAACTTTTATTTTCTGAGGAATAAAAAAAATCAAGAAATGAACTGTTATTTTCTGAGGAATAAATAAAAATCAAGAAATAATAATTAAAAAGTGATTTTTAAAATAAATCTTATAACCGTTACGGTTCCTGATATGAAAAGAGAGATAATAAAACAAATAAAATCAGTTAATACGAATTTAAACAATTTAATTGCTTCACAGCAAGGCAAAACTAATACTAGCATTGCACCGCTACAGCAAGAAATTAAAATGATATCCGATCGAATGGCAGTGACTGAACAGGCGAATGTTTGAGAAGTGTAATTAACACAAAAAAATTATGATTTCCTTAATAATTATTCTTCCTTAGCTTCCAAAACCTAAAAAGTTATATCCGCTCCCGAAATTTAATGGCCGGGCAGAAGTGGCCTGCCTTTATAGAAGATTTCAGGCAAACAATTGAATTTGGTTATACTTCGCTTCAAATATCATACGCATTCGCGAAGCTCTACTCGGACCGACAAAAGAAACAGTATGATCCTTTTTATGAAGTTCAAGAAACGTCAATGACATAATAGACGTATTAGCCGAAACTTACGGCCGAACTGAACAATTATTAAAAAGCCAGATTGATAAAATTAATTTTAAAATTATGGAAATACTAACGATGGTAATATGTCCAGAGTATTTTTTGAAAATGATGAGGTAACAGCCCGAACATTCGACAATCATATTATAAAAAGGTTGGCAGTTATTCTAAATGTTATAAATTCTAAAGAAATAATCACCCTTACGTATTCCAGTTATCGACATCGACGTCACTTTAACACAATACCAAAAAATTTGGGCTGAAAAGAAACTTACTCCTACGGTCCGTAAGGTTTTAGCTCATGGTAAAAATTGAATTGAATATCAATGCTTACGAATTGGAATGTTATCAGAAGAAACACAGGAACGCAAAAACAAATATTATAAACACTTTAGATACACGAATACTTGCAAAATTTCTCGGATTAGACAGAATTAGGACCTTTTCAATATGTTGGCGGCCTCTTCAGCCCAACTTCCCAGCGGTAAAATGAAGGAGTACGGATGCCTTCTAAAAGGCCTCTGTACTCCTTTTTTTGGATGTACAAGGCGGCCTGCTCGCTCCATCCCATATTCATATCTTTTTTACACACGTTGTCATTGCGAGGTAGGCCTTCCATTCTCGCTTCTTTCGCAGATATTCTAAAAGGCCTTCCAGAGAATGGCTATTAAATGGCCTTCAAATAAAGGTCATATTAAAAGGGGTGTAATAAAGGTTTTCAACTGCTGGGGCAGTGTTGAAATACAAGTAAAATAGTTGTGGAAATATATTTTTTATATGAATATAAAATATTTTCCCAACTATTTTACTTGTTACAGCACTTGCAAGTTTTGAGAAATAGGTCCGAGGTATTCAATATACACATCCATACATATAGTGTTTTGACGTTTATTTTGTGATCAAAAGGGTCGAATATATTGAAAGGAACCTTCAGAAAATAACAAGAAGCCACATAGTATGCATAATATTGATCGACCAAAACAACATTCTTATTCAACGTACAAAACTAAACTAAAATGATTTACGCTTTCTTTCCCTAATCGCTCTGTATTTGGTATTTTTATATGAAATTTTGTTTCTTATAACTTTTGCTTTTGATTTGCCAAAAAAAAAGCAAAACAAAATACTTTACTCCTTCTGTTCTCCCTTCTTATAGAAGGGAATGTGGAATGTGTATCCCATCTTTTTTTTACTAAAGAGCCGAAGTCTTCTATGAAGCCTTCTTCAGAAGTTACATAAGAATGTTAACTGTGTCAAAAACAAGATTCGTTTGCTTTTGTTTTGGCAAAATAACAAAATAAAAAATGTTACTCCTTTTCTTCTCCCTTCTCAAAGGGAATGTGGAAAAACCGAGGCCTTATATGAGGCATTTTCTCGCAGTTTGATAAGAATGGTAATTGAATCGAAAAAATTTCTGAGCAAACCTTTAATAAGGCCTGAAGTAAGAAGGTCTTCTTAGTTTTACCGCTGGTTTACTTCCTCACGGAGACATGTAAGATCTTGAAACGATTTGGAAGAACATAATTATAGCTCCGATATGTTAAGTATTTTACATATCGCTCGCGATGTTAATGACTATTTAAAAGAAAACTAACAAATAAAAAAAATTTATACTAGTTAAAAAAATATACTAAATAATTTCATATCATTATATATTATATAGCATTAACATTAAAAATATTTTAAAAATGTGTATCTGTAGTATAAATAAAAAATATAATATTAGTCTAATATGTTATATTAGAGTGGTACTTTTTTCTAGACTTCCTTATGAGAATACCATTTGAAGCATAAGAAGTTGTGTTTTAAATGCTTTTCAAATTTTAAATATATAATTTCTTCAAAAGATATGATTTTTGCGACAAAATAAGGCATCACCGTGACCCCTTTGCGCAGTAGTCACATTGTCGTGTTGCGTAAGCTTATGGTTGCAATGACCTAACAATCCATGCTGGCTGAGAATTTCTCCCTGGAAGGTGCAACCATACCAGAAGGGCTGGGGGGAGCAACTGACCAAGAACTACTACCCTTTAATCCAAGGTGTAATGCAACCCGCGCCTATTAGATGAGTTGCAGCCGGGGGTAATTAGGCTGTGTTACAGCGGAGCCTTCCCGATACCTATCCGCCTCGGGAAGCAACTGTGGACCCCTCATGCTAGACAGGGCTATTGCATGAGGGTACTCAAGACCCTGTTACTCGTGGGAATTAAAGGGAAAAAAATAAAAATAAAACTAAAACAATTATTAATTCTTAATACCTGTTTTTTATTTATTTTTTCTCTAATATTTTTTGTTTATTTTACTCCAAGATCATTTTTCCTTTTTGTTTTCAATACTACACTATTAAAAATGTTCAATTTTAATTACATCTTGTACAATACAATTTTTGTTTCTATTAGCATTGCGCCTTTTAAAATTCGATTTAATGACATTGAACGGTAATGAGCGTGGAAGTTCCCAAGACATAACAATGAATATGGTCAGGATCCTCGCTAAATATAAAAAGGCCTTAAAGTTGTGCACATAAATGCGCAGCCTTAATAATAAAGCTGGCGAATTTAAATTTATTTTTGAGATGTAGTTAATTTATGTTGATGATGTTTGATGTAGTTTGTGTTTCAGAAACATGGCTTTCAGAATCAACACCTGGTAGATTGATATGTCCATATGGGTTTAAAGTTTTTAGACGTGATAGAGGAAGCCATGGTGGCGGTGTTGCCATATTCGTAAAAAATAGTATTTCTTGCAAAATATGCTGCAAATCATCTCTTGTACTTAATTCAAATGAACTGCGAATTGAGTTTATCTTTATTAAAATTTCATCATTTGGGGAAAAACTGTTAGTGGGTTGTATATATCGGCCTAATAAAAGAATTCCATTTTTACCTTTGTATTTTAAACTTGAAACTTTAGCTTCACAATACGATGATATTATCGTTACTGGCGACTTTAATTCCAATATAATAATGGCGACGAATCTTGCTGACAATATGTTGTCATTGGGATTTTTCCAGTAAATACTACAAGTCCGACACATCATACATCCACAACTAGTACACTCATTAATCTTTACTTCGTGTCTAGTATTGCGAATATAAGCTTATATCATCAGATATCTGCGTCATGTTTTTCTAAACATGACCTTATATTTTTATATTACAACTTTATCGTTCATGATGTTGAACAGAGTTTCAGTTACCGTGACTTTAACAGCCTATATTTTAATAAATTATGTAATTATTCATCAAACATTGCCTGGGGTAATATTTATTTTATGCCAAATATTGATGCGTAGGAACTGACAACTTACATCTTAAATTTATGAGAATTCTTATGCCTCTAATTCAGCCATACGTCACTTACATTTTAAGCAATATTATTACGTCTTCTACGTTTCCTTCAAATTGGAAACATGTAAAAATTATTCCTTTACCCAAAGAAAATTGTGAATATAGTCCAACAGCTATCTTGTGTTTTCTTTCGAAAATACTGGAAAAAAATTTGTATAAGCAAATGATTTCATATATAAATATCAACAACATGCTTTATAGTAAACAATCTGGTTTCCGCGAAAATCATAGCTGCGTTACGGCTCTTGTTGAAGTAGGTGAACACATACGGCAGTGATTGGAGAATGAAAACATAAATTTCTTAGTACTTCTTGACCACTCCAAGGCATTTGACACGGTAGACCATGCCATATTAATCAACAAATTAAAACACTTTTTCAGATTTTCAGCTACATCAATTAAACTTATTTCATCATATCTTTCAAATCAAACACAATGGGTTCTTGCAAACAATGTTTAGTCTGACAAATTGACATTTAAAAAGGGAGTGCCTCAGGGCTCCATCTTAAGTCTGCTTTTATTTTCAATATATGCAAATGACTTGCCAAAAATACTTTCAAACAGGAAATTTGAGGAGACGTTGTGTGATATAATATAGAATGGGTTAATAATAGTGAAGGAATAGTGTGTATCTGTATCCTGTAAAAACCACCATTGTTCCTTTCACAAGGAGGCGAAACATTCGAGTAGACAGCGTGCAAATATAAAGCTCATCGGTCAAGAGGTCAAGTATCTGGGAGTGATATTAGACTCAAAGCTGCTATTTAAACAGCATTTAGAGGCGACTGTTGACAAGGCAACAAAAGCACTAATGGTTTGTAGATCTGTTGCTCACCCAAAATCTTGAGATGGATATACACCATGGTAGTGAGACCTGTCATCACTTATGGTGCTGTTGCCTGGTAGGACAGGGTCAGGCTGGCTACGGCCAGAGATCAGTAAGAGAAATTACAGAGGCTAGGATGCCCTTGTATAACAGGGGCTATGGAAGTCCTCATTGAACTCACACCTCTGACGATTGTGATAGAGACTGCTGCCAGACAAAAAGTAATAAGCATCGCTGGGAGGGGCACAGACAGGGACTGTCTAATTAGCCAATGGGAGCAATCATACCTGGCAAGACGATTTCCCCTACTTGCGCAACCCTCTGACGTGATGAATAAAGTGTATTATTGCTTCAATAAGAGGTTTAGAACTGTTCTGGCCAATAGAAGGAATGAGGGGAAATAGAACCTCGGTATACCTTTGGAACTAGCACCATCAGGTGGTACACTGATGGCTCCAGAACGCCGAAAGGTTCTGGAGTGGGAGTCGTAAGACCAAGGACTAACTACCACGAGTCCTTGGGAAATATCCTACCATTTTTCAATCGGAAGTTTACGCCATTGAGAGAGGCGCACAATTTAATCTTGATAGGGGCTACCGAGGGAGAGAAATAGCCATTCGCTGCCGTAGTCAGGCGCTAAAGCGCTAATCTTATATGAGTTTACCTCTAAGTTAGCTTGGGAATGCCGCATTAAGCTAAATCAGCTAAGCAGCATGAATAAGGTCACACTCTGCTAGGTTCCTGGACACGCTGAGGTGGTAGGAAATGAGAATGCAGATAAAATTACTAGAAGGGGGCTATACACCCATTTTCGGACCAGAACCGTTTTGCGGACTCGGATTGGACAAAATCCGGGAAGATATATCGACGGAGAACACGGAAGGGAACACCTCTGGCTCAATCTCCCTGGATTGAGGCATGCAAAGCTAATGATTGGAACGTATAACCAAAATCGTTTCATAGTTCTCATGCCCTGAGTAAAAGCAATCTAAGAATGCTTACAGGCTTCCTCACAGGTCATTGTAGACTGAGAAAACACCCCAACAGTTTTGGCATTGAGAGTAACAGGCAGTGCAGATTCTGTGACTACGACGATGAAACCCCAGAGCATATCTGAAGGACTGTAAAGCGTTATGCCACAGAAGATATACCCAATTGGGCAAGCAACTATTGGAGGATTGGGAACTGCCTACACTAGACCCACTGGCAATCCTGAGATTCATCAGGAGAGTAGGCCTAGATGAAGTGCTCTAGCACCTGGCAAGGGATACAATTGATCTACTTTGGTCGCAGTATCCTGTGTTTCCCGTTTGACTTAATTCATTCATTCATCACCGTGACCAGTGCCTATCACAATGCGCGAGCACTTATTTTGTAACTAAAGGATTTAAAATTCAAGTGATTTTTAACCATTAGAAATATCTTGGTAACTTAAAAAATTATGATTTTTGCATTGAAAAACCCACTGTGCATAGTGCATCTGTTGGCTTATGGACATGCAGGTTACTTATTTTTAAGCGGAAGGGGTTATCTTTCAAATGCTTTATACATTTTTAAAATATCTTCATTACAATTTTAAATGTTTAGTTGAACTATAGTCAATTTTAATCAGAAATAATTTCTTAGTCGGGCTTAAGTTCAGTAATTTCAATTCTTATTGAATGAAATATTTTTATTAATTAATGTGAGTTTCTACAGAAGAGAAGAAAAATTAAACTAGACTATAAGCTGGGGGAAATACCGATATTTTTCTGTGCAGCTCTACGGGGGTAGAGATTGGTATTAACATCAGCTATTTAACGCAAATTTTTAATGAAATGGAATATAAGAAATATTGTGTATACAATTATTGATTTAACAATAATCACTATTCATTTGCTGTTTTATCCACTTAAATCATCATGGGCACGTGACAAATATATGTTCACTTGGCAATCACAGTTTCATATACTGGAAAGTAAAATCAACTGTAGAAAAGCAAAAACAATGTAAACATAATATCCACTACAATAATACTTACAGGTATGTACCGACGGTACATCGAATAAGTAAAAATAATTAATGTGATGATCGTAAAAAGATAAGCAAGAATAGTTAAACATACTTAGGTAGAGTGACATAACTTCGTGCTAACCTGAATATAAAAATGAAAAAACGGATAAAACAGAAAATGAATAGTGATACTTACAAATATTTTTACCAAAGGTAAATCAATAATTGTATACAATATTTCTCATATTCCATTTCATTAAAAATTTGCGTTAAATAGCTTATGTTAACAACAATCTCTACGCCAGTAGATAGACTTGGGTGCTGATGAAGTGCGTTGCAGCACAGAAAAATATCGGTATTTCCCCCAGCTTATAGTCTAATTTAATTTTTCTTCTCTTCTTTAGAAACTCACATTAATTAATAAAAATATTTCATTCAATAAGAATTGAAATTACTGAACTTAAGCCCGACTAAGAAATTATTTCTGATTAAAATTCACTATAGTTCAACTAAACATTTAAAATTGTTTCACTTAAATCATCATGGGCACGTGACAAATATATGTTCACTTGGCAATCACAGTTGCATATACTGGAAAGTAAAATCAACTGTAGAAAGCAAAAACAATGTAAACATAATATCCACTACAATAATACTTACAGGTATGTACCGACGGTACATCGAATAAGTAAAAAAAAAAGTAATTTAATTTTTCTTCTTTTCTTTAGAAACTCACATTAATTAATAAAAATATTTCATTCAATAAGAATTGAAATTAGTGAACTTAAGCCCGACTAAGAAATTATTTCTGATTAAAATATCTTCATTACTTTAAAAGTTATGATTTTTGTAATGAAAACAGTCAAAAGCCGACATTGTGCACAGTGCCGCGGCTAATCTATGACCGCCCAAATCATGTATATTAAAGCTTGAGGAGTATTCTTCCAAATGCTTTTTACAATTTTTAAATATCTTTATTACTTTCATATTTGAAATACCGAAGTATATTTATTTGACATAAAGTCTTTATTTATTTAATTTGAGGATTTGGCTTATTTTTATGGTTAAGCAATTGTCTATATGCATTTCGTTCCTGCAGGAACAAGCCAAATCTTCAAATATCTTTATTACTTTAAAACTTATGATTTTGGAGCGAAAAAACTCAAAAGAACCCACAGTGCTTTGTTCCATAGACAAAAATAATCATGTCTTATATTGTAATAAAAGTTATGTTGTTCGATAGGTAACAATCCAGTTCAAATCATTTTGAAAGAATTTTTAAGTCATAGCTTTTATTGACCCCGCGAGAGGGGGTGAAAGTCCGTTGACCGTTTCATTCAAACAATTATATTAATTTCAGTTTTTTGAGTAGAATATTCAAGTTTGGATTTTCTGATAGCTAGGAGTATGAAAAACAATAATTATTGTTAACTTAAGTTATAACAAATTAAAAAAAAAAAAATTACTGATTTTTTTTTGCTAAAAAAATTCATATTATTCAACGTAAAAATAAAAAACGTTCAAGCGTAATGGAGTATTATTGTTTTTGTTTATTTGTTAGATTTTCTAAAATATTGCTAAAAAAAAAACTTTGAAAAATTAGTACTTTTTTACAAGCCCAAATTATCGATTTTGGTTCAAATTTCTTGACTTTTCAAAGAAATTTAAGGAAAAAAACTAAAAACATTTAAAAAAATTTAAGTGATTTACCTTTTTGCAACAAAAGATAAGAAATAATAAAAAAGTTATATCCTACCCCATTTTTACGCTACAAGACGGTGCTGAAGTCACAAATTAGGTATTTTTTATGTTTTAGAAAATTAATTGCAAAAATTTTTTTTAAATAAGAATAAAATTTTTTTAATTTTTGTTTATAGCGTAGTATCGTCTCTATAAAATGTATATACATTTTTTATTAAAAAGTTGCATTCCAATAATTTTTCATTGCCTTAAAAATTGCACGTAATTGACTTAAGCCTGGTACTCTGTTCAAAATTTCACGCGAAATGTTGACATAATCCATACAAAAAAAATTTCACATGAAATATTCATGAAAAAATTTTGCAAAACTTGTACTCTGTTCAACTCGTGAAAAATGTAGGAATGTATCTCGCAACATTTTCTTGCAATCTGAAAAATAAAGTGACTAGCATTTATTTCGCGTGACATATTGACATCTGATGTTTTTGATGTTTGATGTTTTTTAAACTTTTGTAGATCAATGGTGCATACTTTTAACCAATAAACACAATTATTCTTTTGGAAAAAGTAATATGAGCATCACATGTTACGTGTCAAGTTTTTCACGCGAATTAATCAATGTTGCTGAAAATTTTTCACAACTAGAACAGAGTGAAAAAATTCTTAAATTTTATTGAATTTATAAAAAAAAGTAAAATATGTTCTGGTTTTTAGTAGTAGGGAACTGCCAATTCGGGGCCAATTAAAATTGTTAAATTGTGGGCTGAAATTGTTAAATTGTGGCTGAAATTGTTAAATTGTGGGCTGAAATTGTTAAATTGTGGCTGAAATTGTTAAATTGTTGCTGAAATTGTTAAATTTTGGCTGAAATTTTAAAATTCTTGGAAATTTGTGAAATTTGATACCTACGTGTGTGTGTCCGTCCGTCCGTCTGTGTTTTTTGTTTACATTAGGAGTTTTTTGTTTATATTAACTTTTTTTATTTATATTAAGTATATGTATGTATGTATGTATGACCGTGGGAACTTGTGCGTGGAATATTTTGTGGGAATACATTAAGGGGGTTTATAGCTTTAAGATTTTTATATTTGTATGATTTTTCCTAATGCCGACGGGAAAACATCTTTATTTTTTCTAATGCCGACGGGAAAGTTATGATTGTTGTTAGACTGTGGAAATTTGTTGATGTCCGTGATTTGGGCAGGTGAGGCTTTTGTAACATGTAACCGTGGGAATTTGCGGGTGTATCTCTAAGGCAGCCTGTGTTTGGTGGGGCGGGTGTTGTTGTAATATGTATCCGTGGGAATTTGTGTGCGGAATATTTTGTAGGAATACATTAAGGGGTTTATAGGTTTGAGGCTTTTATATGTGTATGATTTCCTGATGCCAACGGGAAAACATGTTTATTTTATTCAAATGCCGACGGGAAAACATGTTTAGTTTTTTAAAATGCCGACGGGAAAATCATGGAAATGATTTTTCCTAATGCCGACGGAAAATTTGAGGGTATATCTAGCTGTAGGAATTGAAGTCTGGCTGTGATTGGTGGAGGGTGGGGTGTGTCTAGATTGTGAGACCTTAAGGCTTACCGTGATTTGGGTAGGTGAGGGTGTTTTGTAATATGTAACCATGAGAATTCGGTGACGTATATGCTTGTTGGAATTTAAATCAAACTGGGCTTCGTGGGGGGCGGGATGTATTTGAGGTAGATCGACTGGTGGAGGGCTGGGAGTTGTTGTAATATGTATCCGTGGGAATCTGTGTACATGTATGTATGTATATATGTATGTCTGTAAGAGTTTAAGGCTGTCTGTGATTTATCAAAGGTGAGGTGAGAGTGTTCATGTAATACGTATCCGTGGGAATCTGTGTATATGTATGTTCTTAGGAGTTTAAGACTGATTGTGATTTGAGGTGGGGGAGGGTCTTGTTATGATAGATAGATAGAATGTGCCTATGTGTGTATGTGTATGAATGTATTTATATATAGCAGTTTAAGTCTGTCTTTGATTTGAGGTAGGCGGGGGTGTTATTGTAATATGTATCTATAGGAATTTGGGAGTTTATATGTTTATAGAAATATTTGTGTATGTATGTCTGTAGAAGTTTAAGGCTGATCGTGATTTGGATTGTTCAGATTGAGCGATTGTATGTGACCTTGAGAATTTGTGTATGTATATCTGTAGGAAATTTAAGGCTTATCGTGATTTATGAGGGGCGAAGTGTTCATGAAATATATAACAGCGCAATTTGTGTGTATATCTGTAGGAGTTTAAGGCTGATCATGATTAATGAGAGGTGAGGTGAAGGTGTTCATGTATATGTATACGTATCTGTGTGTATGTATGTCTATATGAGTTTAAGGTTGATCGTGATTTAGGTTGTGAGATTGATAGATTGTATGTTACCTTGAGATTTTGTGTATATATATCTGTAAGAACTTTAGGCTGACTGTGATTTGTGAGGGGAGGGGCGTTGTTGAAATAGGTTTAATTTTTCGTAGATGAATTTTAGTATGTGTGTGTGTGTATGTGATTTTCTCACCCTAGTATTTATATGTACGTTGAAATAAATTATTTCTCATATGAACATTTTTTGCTAGAAAATATTATCATATATCTGAACTTCCCTAATCCTAGTATGTTTTTCATATTGGAGGATGAGATTGCTTTATATTTTATCAAGCTTAAATTTGTCCAGTGTTAAAGTCTGTCGGTCAGAAATTTGTTTATATTTGTATAAATATTAATTTCAGATTTTGCAAAATTCTTGCGTACGATCGTGGTGATTTTGTGTGTGTATGTGTGTATGCGCGATACAGTTTGACTGGGCTGTGATAAGTTTGTTTATTTAAGTACATTTGTCTTCTTCGACTTTCGTCTTCAAGCGTCAATAGCTTGGAGAACGGTTTGTATGTTGTCATGATGTAGATATGTAAGTGTGATTGTTAAAATCCAATAAATACTTGAGCATTGGTAAGAAATTTGATAATATGTGTACATATGTACATATGGATCTACAAATTGATTTTATGTATGTATGTATGTACATACAAATAAGTCTGGGGCTCCCTGTTTAAATACATTTTTTTTTTGTCATGTGCTGTTGTTGCTGTTGTAAATATCCGCCTGGTCTTTTGTGTATAGATGTGAAATATCTCGATAGTTTTTTTATTTGAAATTAAAAAAACGTTCTTTTAATTTTTAGATGTATTTACTTAAAAGTTTGTGATAAGTTTCTGTTTTAAGTAAAATTTAATTCCTCTCTAGTTGTAGTAAATATAGTATAAATATTTAATATATTTTATTTCCATTGTTTAAAGTTGATGTAGCCTATATAGTCAACGTTAGAAATTTTTCGGTGTAAAATTTTTTCCAACTATCATATTTTTTCTTCACCTTTTTCATATATTTTAGAACATCTTGCATTGGCTTTAAAAAATGATAAACGCTTTGAAATGAAACTGATCCAGCAGTCCAGCTTTTTTTAACCACTTTGCTTCTCTTTCCTTTTTTATTGATAAACATTTAAAATCAAATGGTGGTTTTATAATGAAATTGTTATACTCATTATTGCTAAAAACATCCGCTACTTTTTTTTGTAATGAAAATCATTCGAAACCTTACTTCATTTATAAGACTTCCAGGACTTTCTATTATTCGATCATTAGTAAAAATGCAGTAGCTGAGGTCATTGCTTACTGTTTCATATTAAATTTCTATATCAATTGAACCGCTATTGAATAAAAGGAACTTTTATCTTAAACTTTAGTGCATTTGGAAGTGTTTGAGATTCTTTCATATAATAGCTTTGTTGGAATCTTAGATACGAGTACATATAATATAGAATTGTATAACGTTTATTTTTAATTTTTATGTTAAGATCATCATCATTTAGATATGAGACTAAATTTAAATGTACTTTTAAATTAGTTAAATCATAATGAGGAAACTTGTTTTCTTCTTGAATAGCGATCAACAGAAAACGAAATCGTTTTCTTACAATTTAGGTCTGGCCTCTCAACGGTTCCTCTAGTATACAAGATGACTTTCTATGTCAACATATCTGTCTACTCTTTGTCAGCGTTAAGGGACAATTAAATGTTAAAATTTGAATTCCTCAAATTGTGTTACTTCATACTGATAATATATTTTCATTAATAAGGTATATGTTTATCTTATGAAGGTTACTCGCCTATGGCTTTTATTTGATGTTCTAGATGATTTTTTTTCTCATTTTATTAAATTTCAGCGTATTGTGTATATATTTCTGATATTTTTAAGTGCGCTTTATTTACCTGTCAGACAAAGTGTACGTATCAGTTGATCACTCAGTCTCTCTTTTTAATATTTTTTTTTTCTTCTTTTAATGTATCACTACTATTTTTTCAGATTTTACTACTTGAAAAAGAGAATATTTGTATAATTTTTAAACGTATTCATATATACATATAGGTAAATATATGTATGTATGTATAGAGAAATTACTTTATCTACAAAGAAATACATGTTTAATAATCAACTATTCTAGAAAATCTATCTCAAATAATTCAGTTACCTCCACCATAAATTCACCGTCGGTGTTTTCATAGTGTCAGAAACATTAGAATGTTTGAGAGAATTTTTACATCGAGTTTTTCTACATGAGGTTTGCTGGTTGACCCCCTTGAAGTTATTGTTGACGTAGGCTGGGTTGTATCACATTCAGATGTAATCATTTCTCACTTAAAAAAGGTTCTCATCACCTTCTATCAGGTTTTTATATTTTTCTAACATGCATGTCTTAGCATGCTTTTGTCCTTAGTGATGCAAGCGTCCGAAATGTAGTGGTGTTTCAGTTAAAAATCTATACTATTAGAATTTACAATTTCGCTCTTTTTATTCTTTTACAAAGTAGATACATATTTATGTATTTCATTTAGCATAGAATCATAATATTTCTTTACTTACAAAATTATATGACGTGAGGAATTCTTTTAAATTTGCATGCTTCGGCATGCTTTCAATATTTTTTCTGTAAATTTATTTTATACTCATACAGATACAGATATAAAGTAAGATCTGCTGATATTGCATTCTACAATTTCTGTATGCTTCAGCATGATTCCAGTTGATCTCCATATTTATTCAGTAAGTTTGTTTGATACTAATTCATACACATATACATTCTTAAAGATTGGAAATCTAAGTCCAATTTATGTAGTTTGTCTATATTTTCTAAAGATTTGATAGCTATAGAAATGAATAGAGTGAAGATCTATTATAATAGCCCATGAGCATATTTTAAAATTTCGCTTGCTAGAGCTTTCGAAATGGAAAATGTACAATTTTCACTATAAAAAGTGATAATATTATGTGTTACTGAATATTAATTTATTTTGAACGCTTAAGTTTTCACAATATTTCATACAGGCCAAGTTTAGAGAATTTCCAGTATATTAAGTTAATTATCTTTCTTAAGACCTATCCTATTCCTAATCATTCCTTCAAAAATACAAACCAAATTTTTTTTTATTTCAATACACTTATATGAACCATCATCACATAATTCCTTTGGATGATCTATTAAATCATTCTACTATTGATGCTTTCATATTAAGTAATGTTAAATATTCTACTTATGCATGAATTTTCCAGTATCTATTAAAAAATTCTTTACAATCATCCATTTGTAAGTTTTTTGGTACTCGTAACATTTCAAAAATATTTTCCACAGCCTAGGTTTTTTCGAGTGCAACTTTTATTTTCAACGGTATTGACCATAGAAACTTTGAGAATGAATCATTTACAGTCTACAATAATCAATAATTTCTATTTTCTGTAGAATAGTTTCCCATTTCACCTAAATCAGCTCCATAAAAGATCAACTATTCCTTTCATTACATATCTACAATGCACAAACAATTTTCGAGATTTATTATAGAGTTCGTCTACTAAATTTCTTTTTAAAGACATTGAGTTATTTTAAAGATTTTTTGGAGAGTGTTGTGATCTACTTGATGCACTTTCAGCTATTTATACTATCATGTAGTTAATTTTCCAATCTATAAATTTTATTGTTCAGCTGTTCAATTTGTTTTTTCAAAAGATGATTTAATTTTTAGTATGTGTTTTTTCAATTTTATAACTATCTTCTATCTCTAATTGTATTTCACGTTGTACTCCATCAATTTGCATTTTAATATATTCTTGAATTATATTAATTCCTTAAGCTGTATTATTAATTTGTCCTATAGTTTATCGTTTTGAGTTTCCAGAAACAATTTACTGATAACATCATTCTCCGTCAGTGAATGATGATGATTCTCTATCCATGTATTAGTAGAAATTATATATTTTATATAGTTTTCAAAATAAAATTTCTCATAGTATTTCCATGTTTTATTATCATTCATTAAAGAAAATAAAGCTACTATTAGAGCCTATATTTGACCATCAACTTGTATTTTATCTTCATTTAGTTTTAGGTTACATCACCAAACTTCCATTCATTATTCAAATCTTAATGTGGGCCATAGTTTGTATCTAATTCAATTCTTCCTTCCAAGACTGATAAATGAGTATAAGTGTCTTCAGAATTGGAAGTCTATGAGTAAAAATCATCTTCATCATCCTCATCATCATTCTCAGTATTAGCATCATTAAATAAGATGATATCATCAAATATTGTTCCTTCTGAAAGTTTCTTCGGTGTACTTGTCTCTATATTGACTGATGGCTTTAAACTTAGATTATTTTCAGCTTCTATCTTGATTTTACTTTCTTCTTTCTTGTGAATTCTTTCAATATTTCTAGAACTATTTATGAATTCTTTGAGAGGTTCTGGTATAGGTTTAAATGTATCTTTTCTAGCTCACAAGTATCTATTTCACCAGTTTTTATACTACTTGTCAACACCAACTGTTTTAAAATTTTCTCATCCATGTTTAGCAAATAAGAGGTATCAGCTATTAGATTAGGTATCAGCTATTAGATCAGGTATCAGATCAGGTTATCAGGTAGCTGGTCTGGTTTTCAGATCAGCTTATCAGGACCTGGTCTGGTTTTCAGATCAGCTTATCAGGACCTGGTCTGGTTTTCAGATCAGCTTATCAGGACCTGGTCTGGTTTTCAGATCAGCTTATCAGGACCTGGTCTGATTTTCAGATCAACTTATCTGATTCAGATTGGGTTATCAGTTTACAAGTAGCTGCCTATTTATAACATTTAGATGAATGCAGTTTAAGGTCAGATGAAAAACGAAAAAGTAAACTTTTATGCAGTCAAATTCTCTTTTTTTCTATAACGATCATCGTTTAATTCAATATCGTTGCTTATAATCAAAATTCATATTTATCCTTCCAACATGCATTTTATTTGTCTCATCTTACTTAAACATTATAATTACATTATGATTAGCTGGTATAAAATGTTTGGTGATTCTGGTATAAGTTTGGCATCAGCAGAATGCATCAACATTCTTATCTCACTCCATACAAAAATATGTTTCTCACATCTAACATCCTTAAATATCATATCGGAATTACTTTTAGCTTTGTTAGGAGAAATAACAGATTCAGTATCTGTAAATGTGTATTATCCCATTCCTTTAATTAATGAAATTATGTAATTTCTTTAAGTATCCATATTTAGGTTGATAGAGAGATTTTGAGTATTAATATGTAGATGTTTTAAAATTTTAGTTCATTAAGACTTTTTAACAAGTCAATCATAACATATTTTTTATTTTATTTTTTTACAATTTGACAGACCAACTATTTTTGCGCAAATAAAATTTGGTAGAAGGGAACTATGACTTGTTTTTGAACTAACGTTTGATGAATCATCAAAAATTTCGTACCATCCTTTTTTTAGGTTGTTTTGACTATGAGTATGCACCAATATTTATGAAATGTGTTTCATAAATATTGTCTCTTATTTAGAAAAAATAAAATAATACATCTATACGACACCAGAAAATATTTTCTGGTATCGTATAGCTATATTATTTTATTTTTCCTATATAAGAGATAATGGTCCCTACTCATAGTCAAAACAAAGTATATTTTAAGAGTTTAAAACCAGTATTATCATAAAAATACTGATTTTAAACTCTTACAGTCTTATTTATAAAAATTATTAAGACTTTATAAAGGTTTTTCTTAGACAAATTTTTATAAAAAATTTTTCTAAAAAAGCCTTTATAAAGTCTTAATAATTTTTATAAATAAGGCTGTTAAAATATACTTTGTTTTTAACTAATTGCATTTCATAAATATTGACGTATACTCATAATCAAAACAAATGATAGTTTTATGTTGTTTTGAATGTGAGTATACATCATTATCTCTTATTAAATAAATAAAATAATGCAGCTACACGATTTCAGAAAATATTTTCTGATATCGTATAGCTGTATTATTTTATTTTTTTAATAAGAGATAATATTTATAAAATGCATTTAGTTACACAAATGTGGTTAGTGAAACAACCTAAAAATAGCATGGTACGAAATTTTTGATGATTCATCAAACGTTAGTTCAAAAACAAGTCATAGTTCCCTTCTACCAAATTTTATTTGCGCAAAAATAGTTGGTCTGTCTGTTTATCAATAAAAAAGGAAAGAGAAGCAAAGTGGTTAAAAAAAGCTGGACTGCTGGATCAGTTTCATTTCAAAGCGTTTATCATTTTTTAAAGCCAATGCAAGATGTTCTAAAATATATGAAAAAGGTGAAGAAAAAATATGATAGTTGGAAAAAATTTTACACCGAAAAATTTCTAACGTTGACTATATAGGCTACATCAACTTTAAACAATGGAAATAAAATATATTAAATATTTATACTATATTTACTACAACTAGAGAGGAATTAAATTTTACTTAAAACAGAAACTTATCACAAACTTTTAAGTAAATACATCTAAAAATTAAAAGAACGTTTTTTTAATTTCAAATAAAAAAACTATCGAGATATTTCACATCTATACACAAAAGACCAGGCGGATATTTACAACAGCAACAACAGCACATGACAAAAAAAAAATGTATTTAAACAGGGAGCCCCAGACTTATTTGTATGTACATACATACATACATAAAATCAATTTGTAGATCCATATGTACATATGTACACATATTATCAAATTTCTTACCAATGCTCAAGTATTTATTGGATTTTAACAATCACACTTACATATCTACATCATGACAACATACAAACCGTTCTCCAAGCTATTGACGCTTGAAGACGAAAGTCGAAGAAGACAAATGTACTTAAATAAACAAACTTATCACAGCCCAGTCAAACTGTATCGCGCATACACACATACACACACAAAATCACCACGATCGTACGCAAGAATTTTGCAAAATCTGAAATTAATATTTATACAAATATAAACAAATTTCTGACCGACAGACTTTAACACTGGACAAATTTAAGCTTGATAAAATATAAAGCAATCTCATCCTCCAATATGAAAAACATACTAGGATTAGGGAAGTTCAGATATATGATAATATTTTCTAGCAAAAAATGTTCATATGAGAAATAATTTATTTCAACGTACATATAAATACTAGGGTGAGAAAATCACATACACACACACACATACTAAAATTCATCTACGAAAAATTAAACCTATTTCAACAACGCCCCTCCCCTCACAAATCACAGTCAGCCTAAAGTTCTTACAGATATATATACACAAAATCTCAAGGTAACATACAATCTATCAATCTCACAACCTAAATCACGATCAACCTTAAACTCATATAGACATACATACACACAGATACGTATACATATACATGAACACCTTCACCTCACCTCTCATTAATCATGATCAGCCTTAAACTCCTACAGATATACACACAAATTGCGCTGTTATATATTTCATGAACACTTCGCCCCTCATAAATCACGATAAGCCTTAAATTTCCTACAGATATACATACACAAATTCTCAAGGTCACATACAATCGCTCAATCTGAACAATCCAAATCACGATCAGCCTTAAACTTCTACAGACATACATACACAAAAATTTCTATAAACATATAAACTCCCAAATTCCTATAGATACATATTACAATAACACCCCCCGCCTACCTCAAATCAAGGACAGACTTAAACTGCTATATATAAATACATTCATACACATACACACATAGGCACATTCTATCTATCTATCATAACAAGACCCTCCCCCACCTCAAATCACAATCAGTCTTAAACTCCTACGAACATACATATACACAGATTCCCACGGATACGTATTACATGAACACTCTCACCTCACCTTTGATAAATCACAGACAGCCTTAAACTCTTACAGACATACATATATACATACATACATGTACACAGATTCCCACGGATACATATTACAACAACTCCCCGCCCTCCACCAGTCGATCTACCTCAAATACATCCCGCCCCCCACGAAGCCCAGTTTGATTTAAATTCCAACAAGCATATACGTCACCGAATTCTCATGGTTACATATTACAAAACACCCTCACCTACCCAAATCACGGTAAGCCTTAAGGTCTCACAATCTAGACACACCCCACCCTCCACCAATCACAGCCAGACTTCAATTCCTACAGCTAGACATACCCTCAAATTTTCCGTCGGCATTAGGAAAAATCATTTCCATGATTTTCCCGTCGGCATTTGAAAAAACTAAACATGTTTTCCCGTCGGCATTTGAATAAAATAAACATGTTTTCCCGTTGGCATCAGGAAATCATACACATATAAAAGCCTCAAACCTATAAACCCCTTAATGTATTCCTACAAAATATTCCGCACACAAATTCCCACGGATACATATTACAACAACACCCGCCCCACCAAACACAGGCTGCCTTAGAGATACACCCGCAAATTCCCACGGTTACATGTTACAAAAGCCTCACCTGCCCAAATCACGGACATCAACAAATTTCCACAGTCTAACAACAATCATAACTTTCCCGTCGGCATTAGAAAAAATAAAGATGTTTTCCCGTCGGCATTAGGAAAAATCATACAAATATAAAAATCTTAAAGCTATAAACCCCCTTAATGTATTCCCACAAAATATTCCACGCACAAGTTCCCACGGTCATACATACATACATACATATACTTAATATAAATAAAAAAAGTTAATATAAACAAAAAACTCCTAATGTAAACAAAAAACACAGACGGACGGACGGACACACACACGTAGGTATCAAATTTCACAAATTTCCAAGAATTTTAAAATTTCAGCCAAAATTTAACAATTTCAGCAACAATTTAACAATTTCAGCCACAATTTAACAATTTCAGCCCACAATTTAACAATTTCAGCCACAATTTAACAATTTCAGCCCACAATTTAACAATTTTAATTGGCCCCGAATTGGCAGTTCCCTACTACTGTTTTTTCCTGTTTTTGAAGGCTAATAGTGTCTTCTATTAATTTGGTAAAAAAGAATAATAAAATTCGAGCCAAAACTTAAAAAACAAATCAATTCAAAAATTACATATTTTGCTTTTTTATCCACTTTTAAATAGCTTACAAAAAGTAATAAATAACAACAAAATCTAAACAAATTATGAAATAAAAAAACATTTTAGTACGCTTAAAAGAGGAAAGAGGAATAAATTTAAAAAAATTTTATTTGTTGTATTCTGAAGCTAAAAGGGATAGGTACAAGATGAAAATATACGCGAGAAAGTAAAATTGTTCCATATGTATCTGTGAATGAAAATTTATTAGAAATGAATTTAAAACCTTTAACGATACTACTCGTATCGGAAAGTATAGTTCAACTCTGGAATACAGCCGAAAAAGTGAATAATCTCACATTAATGTGGCATTCAGGGATGACAGCTATGGCCAGGCTAGTATAAGCAGAAATTTTAAAATGAAATTCGTTCAGATGCATTTATGTTTTTTTCCTGTATTTGTGCAATAAGGGTTTTCATGAGAACATTCAAAAGTCTCGCAAACTATGCAATTGTGCATTTTTATGAAAATTTATTTACACAATCTTAGTAAGTTTACCAACAATTTTGTCTCGTAAACTTAAACTGTTAAATTGTGCGTTTTATAAGCAACAATATCTTCGAATAATCTGCAGCAATTTAGTTATTTAGCTTCCTTTAGACACTTATTAACACAATTAACATTTTTATATGCATATAAACTAAAAAAATTTTTAGTTTTCTTATTTTATTTTTATTAAATGAACTGCTTCATGCAACATGTCTCGCAAGTCTGCCCAATTGCACAAATGGCAATTTTATGAGTTCTCATGAAAACCATTACTATAAAATATTTATGCAGCAAAATTTTTAAAAGTAAATTTTATTACATTATTCATATTTTAAAGGATGGTAATAACAACATCAAGGAAGATTTGTGGTTTAATAGATCATCTATCTACTTATTGGCCTGTAGATCAGTGATGGGAAAGTTGGTACAATCGTACTTTTTTATACTATTTGACATGACAAAGTACCGTAGTACTCCCCCAACACATTTGATATTCTCACAGTCAACTTAAAAAAGCAGTCAGAAGACGCGCGAATGCATACATTTTGGCCAAGAATTAAATTTATTTTTCGACAAATGGAACGAAACTTTATTAGTAAAGATATTTCAGGAAAGTGTAATCTTTCACAATTAAATATAAACGAAAACCATGATAGTTTCTGTGGTACAGAAGTTGATCTACGAGTATATACATATAAACGCAAATCATGTTGAAACAACTAACTTAAATCAGTTTAAATAAAATTGGAAAAAGTTTTATATGAAATTCTGTCAAGTTCTAAAGGCAAAAGTGCACTTTGACAACAAAATGTTAGTTTGGTTTAGTAAATTTTCCCCTGAAAATGTTTTATCAGGTAAAACCAACAGCATTATCCTGCCTGTTCTGTAAATCGAGTCGATTTAAAACGCTCGATTTAGAAAAATTAAATCCGATAATAGCGATTTTTTCAGACTTTTTTGTAGTTTTCTATTTCTTAGAGCTTGAAATATCATATCTGAAATTATCTTAGTGTGTATGATTTAAAACACATTAATGGGTCCATTATTTAATTTTGGAAAACGAGAAATTTACTCGGTTTCGGTTTACAGAACATGGCCGTATACCTCTTTTAAATAAAATGTTTTCCAGCGAAAAGCAAATTTTTTAAAATATTAACAACAAATGTAGAGCATTGGCTAATTTGGAAGAACTGAAACCATTATCAACATAAAATATATGCAGTTTCTGGTCTACAGTGCACAGTGGGAGCTTTTGCAAAATAAATGGTAATAAAGCTGGAACTGCTTTTTATATTCTATAAATAAAAAAAAACTTGCAAGCCTTAGAACTCTTTTTGAGTCCCTGGTGGTAAATTTTGGCCCACTGTAACTCCAGCCAGAAGACATGTGATACAAAGCCTAAGTCCTCTTCTAAAGATGTTCGAAATTTCAGGTAAGTCCAATCAGTAGTTTGGAAGGTCCAGATTTATTACCATTTATTTTCCAAAAATCTTCACTGTGCAGTTGCTTAAACTAAAAACGCATTAGATGAATACATGTTTCCTGATATATCGAGAGTGTAAATATCAAAAAGCTTCTTCTATTTTAGTAAGAGGGTGATAGGCCAGAAAATCTTCAAAAGGTTGCCTGCCTACCCGATTGTGCCGGCGCTAATTAACGCCACTGGCTCTAAATTGTTCGTAGGCAGTTGAATGTCTAGAAAGCAGATGAATGCTTTCTATGAATAAATAAAATATGCTTACTTTAGTAGAGCTCAACGAGGAGCTCTTTTGACTGCAGCACAGAACATACAGAAGTGTCACGAGACGGAAGATAAGGGTATTTTTCTGTTTGTCTCGTTTTCCCTCAAATTTTGTCGGTGTTTTTGTTTTGAGTCTTCTTTCTAGTGCAATAAAATTACATCGCTTTTTATTAGCTGTTTTAATTGGTAAGTAGTAATACACTACAATATCAAATACACTATATTTTTCTCTTTTTTCCACGAATTTTAAAAAACCTGATTGAAGCTTTTTTTACCTGTCACTTTCTTCACTTCTGTGTATTCTGTGACAGCAGTTTATTGATTGAATTTTCATACAAATAATTTCGGCTTATATACTTATTATGTGAAGAATCTAGATTGTAAAAATGAGTGATTTACTAAAATACATTCAATATTTTATTTATATTTTTAAAAATACAGTTAAACCTCGATTATCCGGCTCTCGTGGGACCGGCACCAGCACGGATAATCGAAATACACGGTTAATAGAGGTTATATTAAAATATACAGAAATTTATTTTTTTATTTATTTTTATTTAAACATTCGATTTATATAACTACAGATTCAAATATACCATAATTTTTATACAAAACATACAAATCGTCATAGAGAATGCTAAATCAAATATGTATGTATTAGAGCTGTTTGCTTGCTTAATCTTCATGTTGTACATTATTGAATTGTTCACTCTTTTTAGTGCTCTTGATTTTATGAGAACACTGAAACTGGTACTCAATTTTATCAAAAGCATCCCTGCAGAAAACATGGGGTTAAGTGTCCCCAAGTCACCACTTTTGTCGACTATATTGGTGACATTGTCAAACGATCGTCTACATATTAACATTGTTTTTGATGCGTAGAAAATATTTTGTCAGATACACACAAGTATGCTTCTTCTTAATGTTTTATTGGTTTGTTGAAAATACAAGTGGTTTCAAGCAAAATTCAAGTTTTTATGAAAATGAGTTTACGAAATCAATATAAAAGGCAAATAAAAAAATGTATTAAAAAATAATTAAAAGAATCAAATAAAAAGAAATTGCAAAACACAAATAAAAAGCAATCCATTTTGTAATTATAAAAATAAAAATATTTTAAAATTAAATAATTGTGGAAATTTTTATAAGCCTGTAGAAGATTTTGTGGCATCAGTTAAAAAGTCCAGTCCAGTAAGTCCAGATTCATACGTAAGTGTTTGATTGTAATAATTCGACGGAACCTTGAATTTTTCATTTATATTTAATACAGGGTGGGCCAAAAGTTACCATGGGGTTTAAAAGTTTAATAACTTTTTCGTTTATTAATTTTTTTAAATTTTTTTTCTCAGATTATATAATATACAAAATGGAAAATTTTTTTACACTAAGTATGAAAAATAATGTCTCTTAAATGACCACCGTTTTCAGCTTCGCACTGATGGGCGATTATGATTATGAGTGCTGAAGCTCATTTTCATTTGAATGGCTTTGTTAATAAGCAGAACTGTAGGTTCTGGGGTTCTGAAAATCCAAGAGCCATTCATAAACGCCAATTGCACCCCATTAGGTGTACAATATGGTGTGGGATCACATCTGAAAATATCATTGGGCCTTACTTCTTCGAGAATGAAGATGGAAGTGCTGTAACCGTAAATGGAGAGCGGTATCGGTTTATGATAGAACATTTTTTACGTCTTGCTCTTGAAAACATACCTGGTATGTGGTTTCAGCAGGACGGAGCCACTGCCCGCACTGCCAGAGACACAATGGCACTTTTAAGTCAAATTTTTGGAGAGCGAATAATTTCCAGAAATTCGGAAATAATTTGGCCCAGCGCGATCGCCAGTTTTGACAGCACCCGACTATTTTCTTTGGGGTTATTTGAAGTAGCGAGTGTATGTGAACAAGCCAGAGACAATCCTTGAACTCAAGGCAAACATTGTTGCAGAAATTTTGGAAGATATTATGGAAAATGCTCTAAAACGAGCCCATCAGTGCGAAGCTGAAAACAGGGGTAATTTAAGAGACATTATTTTTCATACTTAGTGTAAATAATTTTCCATTTTATATAATCTGAGAAAAAAAATTTAAAAGAAATTAATAAACGAAAAAGTTATTAAACTTTTAAACCCCAAGGTAACTTTTGGCCCACCCTGTACAAACAGCAAACTAAATCCTTACTTGCTGAACGAATGTTCCCTATTTTTATGAATTTTTTTTTATTAAATTCAATTAAACTAATTTTTTGAGCTTTAGGTCAATGTTTATTATTATTTTAGTACTTCGATATTTCGTTAACTTTTGGTTAACTTCTTCAGGATATTTTTATATTTGAAATTAAATTTTTCTTTTTTTCGTTTTTCTCCTTTCAATTACAAAAATAACAATGTGTGTCATAAAAATCTTTTTACAATTTTTTGAAAAGTTTTGGTTATAAAACAATATTTGTTCATGTTAATAATATTAACAACATTAATTGAAAAAAAGTTTTTTAACATATACATTTTTTAGGACATATAATGTTAAAAATATTTATTATCATTTCTAAAAACCGTTCAAAAAATGTATATGTTAAAAAACTTTTTTTCAATTAATGTTGTTAATATTATTAACATGAACAAATATTGTAGACTTATACCTATTTTGTTTTATAACCAAAACTTTTCAAAAAATTGTAAAAAAATTTTTATGACACACATTGTTATTTTTGTAATTGAAAGGAGAAAAAAGAAAAAAAGAAAAAAAGAAAAATTTAATTTCAAATATAAAAATATCCTGAAGAAGTTAACCAAAGGTTAACGAAATATCGAAGTATATACTAAAATAATAATAAACATTGACCTAAAGCTCAAAAAATTAGTTTAATTGAATATATTGAAAAAGGTCGAAAAATTAGATAAAAGAATTTTTTTATTAAAACAAAAATTTTTAATAAAATATTCATTTTTATTATCATTAGAATTACTAAAATGTACTAGTGACTATCTCTTTCCAATGTCTCGATATGTTCCCAAAAGAAATACCTACTCAGTAGTACCAACGTCAGTAGTTGATTTTTAATGTCTATAGCAAAAAGCATTGTCTGGGGTACAATTCGTCAGTAGTACTGGTGACAAAGTCACTAGTAAGTAAATCACTACAATTTCACTATTCGCATTTTCTCCAGGGATGCAACAGCATTTGTTTGTATGCCAAGCGAGGGCATTAGTTATTGTAGTGTCTAAGCATATTTCACTAGTGCACACCGAATGACAATTGTAAAATGAGCACACAAGTGTTATTTTTACACTTGTGTGTGAGTAAAAGAAAAAACAAACAACGTAGATTGTTTGAGCGTGTTTGTTCGCATGCGATATTGTTATAAGTTTTATAATTTATTGATTTAAGACTAAAAAATCAAATATCTATAAAAATAATATCTTTCACAATGGATATAAAAGTAAAAAAATTTATTATCACTTAATATTTTATGAAATTTTGAGTTTGAGAAATGAAGTATGGTGCACTATGAAGTGTTCAATAAAAATATTGCACACTTGACACAACTGTCTATTCAACTATTGTACAATGGTTTTGTGTGTTTTTCGTTTCCTTGTTCTCTATTTTTGCTTCACACTCAATTAAGACCACCACTACAAACAATATTCGCTCTTGAAAAAAATACAATACTGTGCACTTTTTGATAGCTTCTGCACACTTCTAGTATGTATCATCAAAAACATTAAAATTGGGATTTTTACTGATTATGCTTTGGTTGATCAAACTACATGTCTGCAATTTTTAAATTTTACAAAGTTTTTTGCTTTTGCTGTAAACTTACAAGGAGTGATATTTGTTTTTGTATTTCTTCTGACGAAATATTTGTTCATTTAAAATATTTTTTTTATAGTACTTTGCCTCTTTGCTTTTAATTTTTCTATCAATAATTGGTTTTATCTGCTTCTGATATAACTGGAGAATTTTCTACAAACTTTAACAGAACATTACAGGCCTCTATCGCCTGTGCCAATGAATAAAAACGCACATATGTTCTTATGTGTTGGCACATGAACTTAAAAAGGGGAAACACCGGATTTAGATTTACATACAGGTCTATTCGGGAAATCACTTTCACCACAAATATGCGCATCGTTCACTTTTTGCTATTCTAAAATACTATGTTGGAGATGAGTGCTAGAAAACATATGTTTTTTTTTCACATTGGAGGTATTCTAAAATACTTGGTCACCATGATTCAATATCATATTCGTTCGACGTCAATTTTAACGCGTTGAGTTTAAATAAATAAAGAAAAAAGAAATACGAAGTGTTTATATGGTGTCCAACAGTGATAATTAAGCTTTAATGGCGTTCGGCCGCGGTCTAAAACACAATTAAGTTTTTTTTAGGTTCTTCAAAGATGTAAACACGTTTTTAAAACAAATAAAACAACTAAATATTTTCACTTTCACTGTTTATAGTTTCTTTTTAAGTTACTTAGCACTTATACTGATAAGTTTTTTATTAATTATTTCTTTAAATCCCGTTTTGCTTTCAACTTTTTCTGCATACAAATCAGCTGTTTTCAATGTTGTTGATGTTTTTATAAGAGATTACAAAAAATCGATTACTGAAAACGATATTTCTTCGCACGTATTTTAGAATCTGTCGACGTCGAAAGTGAACGTTCGACGACGAAGAAGTGGAGCGTGAATTCTGGAATAGGCCTGATAATAAAAAACATACGCGATAATAGATGTAAAGCACGGTTAGTAGAGGTATAAATCTAAAGCACGGATAATAAAGGTAAAGCACGGATAATAGAGAAAAAATAAAAAGGAAAGCATGCCGATTAATTGATGTAACCGATTAATAGAGTCCCGTTAATCGAGGTTTAACTGTATGTACATTTATAATTTTCATGGGAAAATAAAATGTCACTTGATATATTTAAAGTGATAAATTATTTTCCATAAATATTGAAGTGAGCCACATACAACAACAACTCACGGTATGTTTACCAGCGGTATGAAAGACATATGATACCTTTTCACCATTGAAGGTAAAACAATGAATACATTCACTGATGTGTATGTAAAAGAATTAAATAATTGTTTACTACACCTCCATTTTTCGCAAGAATGTTCATATAACGTTAGTTTTATAGACATTATTTTACAGATAAAAAAATATCTTACTGATGTGTAATGAAAAATTAGTTATTAATTGTAAAATATTTAGATTAATTACAATATTAGTTGGTAGCGCGCATACCGTTTTTAATTATTTAATATGATATAACTTAAGTCTATTCTTATGAACTACTTGTGTTTTATTTGTTTCCCTATCAACTATAGTTACATTATTTCTTAAATCTGTTTTATTTTGTAAGGTCCTCTATATTGGGTTTTTAACTTATGACCTGCTTCATTTTTGAGTAAAACTAGATCTCCTATTTTTAAATTATATTCTATTATTGACTTATCGTAATTTAATTTTTGCATAAGTTTATGCCTATTTAGTAATTGTTGAGCTATATTATATGCTACTTCTACCTAAATTTGGATTCCTTAGCATAATTGTCTATATTATAGAGTGGAGTAATTCTATATACTTCATTAAATTGTTCAAAAGAATTCGGCTATTTTGCAAAAACTAATTCACATGGACGGTAATTATGTACTGTTGAAGGTGTTGTATTAAAACAGCAAGTGAAATATTTCAGGCATTCATCCCAATCAGTTTTATCAACTGTTAAGATCGTACGTATTCATTGAAAGTTCTATGACTTCTTTCAATTGTACCTAATGTCTGATGATGGTATGCAGTTGAAGTTAGTTTTTCTATTTTTAATATATTACATAGTTCTGTCAATAATTAATTTTTATATTTGGTACCCATGTCCGAAATGAACTTTTTCATTGGACCATAGGTAAGTATAAAATTATCAAATATCGCTTTAGCGATTGTTTTAGCGCTTTTGTCTTGTATTGGTATTGTCACTAAGTATTTAGTTAAATCACATATTATTGTGATTGCGTATTCATTTCCAAATAATGATTTAGGAAACGGTCCTATTGTGTCTACGTACACCATGTCAAATGGTTTTGTTGGTGTTGGTATAATTGTCATTGGACTTTTAGAATGTTTTAGTGTTTTGGCAGTTTGACATTTATGACATGTTTTCACGTATTTAGATATGTCTTTGGACATATTTTTCCAATAGTAATATCTCTTTATTTTTGTTAATGTTCTATATAGTCCACAATGTCCTCCTTCTATGGGATCATCGTGATATTTCAGCATAATTTCAAGAATTGCCTTAGCATTCTTATTATCAATTTGGGTCACCTCATTTAGTAGCGCTACTTTAATTTTATTCAATATTTTATTGCCTATCAATGTAAATTCATTAATAGAGATAAATTCGAAAATTTTCTCACTAGGTGCCACTTGAAAATTATATATATTGTGTTTACCGGCCACTTTTTCCAGCCTAGAGAACAATTGTCATAAGTCAAAATTCTGCCAATTTTTGGCAGTTAAAAAATTTAACTTAAGTGCCATTTTGACTTACCTGCCACAAAATTCGTCCAAAACACGCTGTGGCAGTTAAGTCAGAACTACTGTATCGTATTCATTAATTTGTTAAAAGAGTCCTCACGAGATTAAAAATTAAGGAAAATATTAAAAAAAATTTTTTTGAAGCAAAGTTATTCTATTAATTAATTTAATTTAATTAATTAGCGATTAATGCACTGTTATTATATACATATATGTTGTTAAATTTTGCTGAAACCTTCAATCTTCCTTGGTTGATCAATATACATAAGTATATATATATATATATTGCATAATTGTACATGATGTTTTTGTTAGTGGGAATGCATTTGCTGCTATTGTTGATTAACATATGAATGTTGACCGGTTGGTATACAATATTAAGACCATGTGTTGCTGCTGCACTTGATATTGTTTTTGATGATAAGTCGTTTTTTCGATAGTAGTAATTACCCATTTGATGCTATTGCCTCTTGGCCAGGCGAATATTTTTCTTCTTCTGGCAGAGCGTTTTGACTGGTTTGCCATGACCAATAAACATTTTAGAAAGTCCTTTTTATTTGCGCACTTCCCTCTTTATTTGCGCTCTAAGGTCGCAAGTTGTAAAGATTTGTTGAAGACTGGCAGGATCGCCATGTAAATATTAAAAGGTTCTTCTATTTCAGTAAGAGGATGCTGGCCAGAAAATCTTGAAAAGGTTGCCTGCCTACCCGATGGTGCCGACGCTAATTAACGCCACTGGCTCTAAATTGTTTGGAGACAGTTGAATGCCTAGAAAGCAGATGAATGCTTTCTATGAATCAATAGAATATGCTTACTTTAGTAGAGCTCAACGAGGAGCTCTTTTGACAGCAGTTTATTGATTGAATTTTCATACAAATAATTTCGGCTTATATACTTATTATGTGAAAAATCTAGATTGTAAAAATGAGTGGTTTACTAAAATACACTCAATATCTTATTTATATTTTGTATATATATTTTGAGTATTTTAAAAATATATACATTTATAATTTTCATGGGAAAATAAAATGTCACTTGATGTATTTAAAGTAATAAATTATTTTCCATAAATATTGAAGTGCGCCACATACAACAACAACTCACGGTATGTTTACCAGCGCACTAAGGCCGAAATCGCGATTTTAGCGGCAAAAAGTCAATTTTTCAGGTTTAAGTTTTTAAAATTTTTTTGATGGTGTTCAATAGCCAACATATTGATAAGAAAAAGCTAAAAAAATTTACTGCTGGCAACCCTTTTTATTTACAATAACCTGTTAATGTTTACAAATTTTTTGGTACGCGTTAACACAAGTGAAGAAGCAAAATTTAAAAAAAAAAATTAAAAACTGTTTATTTAATAATATATTCTTGTAAAAAAACTTTTTAAATATGAGTTGTAATACCCGAGGTGAGTATTTTTACTACATACAAATATAGTTTGCTAAATCTTTGTATTTCTTACATATTTTGGTGGTTTTTTTGTGTGTATATTTTTGTGAAATTCTGAAGAGTTTTGTCGTTTTTCGTGGAGTAAAACTAAAAATGTTATGAAGTGTCATTGGAACTATGTACACGTGATTGTTGGTAGAAAACTCAAGTTTTATGTCATGGTAAAAGTGTATGCATTTGAGTGCTAACGAACGAATTTTTAATATTTTTGTAGAAACACTCAGGTTCAAAAATTCTGAAATATTTGAATTTTGGTTGAGAAACAACAGGAATGTTTCGAATTACATAAAAGGAAAGATTCCACACGAAATTGACAGTGAATTAAGTAAATTAATATGCACTAAAGCTCGTAACTTATCTAATTTTATCAAACTTAAATGGGATAAACAAATGAGAAAGCATTTAGAAAATATAATGGGGAATGTTTGAGTCGAGAAACAATTTTTGTTATACCGAAAAAGATTAATGCTATCGGGCGACCAAAAATTAGTTATGAGGATAGCAGCGAAAGAAATAAAAGGAGATTAGCTTCCGAATTAGCTTCCAAGCAAGGAGACAATGCGCAATTATTACTTCACGCTGCCTCTATATCTGCCAAAAAGCCCCAGGCAACGGATTTGAAATTTGTCCTACAACAAGTTGCTAAATCTCCAAATCTAGCCATAAAGAAGTTACGCCAGTATCACCTGATGAAGCTCTAATGTTTTTGTTAGAAAACGATTTAACCAAAAAGCAGTACTTAAATATGCGTCAATTAAACATAAAACACAATAGTAGTATTTATCCGACTTATGATAAGTTTATAAAAGCAAATTGAAATGTAGACCGGATGAAATCAAAGCGAATGAAAGCTCAGCTGAAGTTTCGTTGCAAAATTTGGTAGACCACACATCTAAAAGAATTCTTGCATATTAAGATGAAGTATGTGGAATGGATGTTGAAGAATCGATCCTAATTTTGAGCTACGGGTTTGATGGTTCTACCGGTCACAGCTTGTTTAAACAAAAATGTGTCGAAAATACTTCGGTAAGCTTCGATCAGTCCCTTTTTGTGACATCAGTCATTCCAATAAAAATAATTTCATCAGCAGGTGATAATATTTGGGTATACCGTAGACCTCAGTCAGTACGCTTTTTTAGGCCTTTAAAAGTGGAGTTTGTTAAAGAAACAAAAGAGCACATTTTAACTGAAAACCACAACATAAATGAACAGATTAAGAAGTTGGAACCACTACAATACACAATAAGTAATGGGAAAAAAATTAAAGTAAAATATAATTTATATATGACACTAATAGATGGAAAAGTCTTAAATATGTTGACAGAAACTAAAAGTTCACAGCAATGCCCGATCTGTCATGCAGGTCCGAAGCAATTTCGAACTATTAGAAACTTTGATTCTCCTAATTTTGAAGCAATGGACGACGTATTAAAATATGGAATAAGCCCTCTGCATGCGTGAATTCGTAGTTTCGAGTTTGTTTTAAAACTTTCATACAAGCTAGATTTGAAAAAATGGCAAGTTCGTGGAACAAAAGAGAAGAGAATTCTGGCAGAAAAGAAACAAAAAATTCAAAGAGTTTTTGCTTTAAATGGGTTTTCATGTCGATAAGCCGAATGAAAATGACAGCGGAAACACCAACGATGGCAACACAGCTAGAAGAGCATTTTCTCGCACGGACCTTTTAGCATCTGGTATAAATATAGATTTTTTGAATTTGAAATTGATGCTCAAAGGTTTCGTGCCCAGTGAAATATTTTTCCAAAACTACGAATGGTACTCAATGTCTGCCACAATACATAAAATATTAGTGCATTCTTCACAAATAATTGAGGCTTCAGTAGTACCCGTAGGTTGCCTTGCAGAAAATGCATCTGAAGCGCGAAACAAATATTATAAAAAAGATCGAACTGATCACGCTCGAAAGGATTCAAGATTGCACAATATTCTCGACATGTATCATAGAGCCATGGATAGCTCTGACCCATATATTTCTAGTTTATGTGTGCAAGAACGTATAAATAGTTCAAAAAACTTCCGTTTCTTCGAGAAGTCATTGATCTTTTTAAAATGCCCGAATTACCACCAGAACTGTTATTACTTTCAACATCTCAAGAAGCCTCCAGCTACAATTATAGTTCTGATTCAGATGTAAGCTTAAGAGTCGTTAAATAATTATTCATTGTAATTAGAAGCGGATGAAAACGAAGAAACAGACCGTGATTAATTAAGCCCTTTATCTTTTGAGAATATGTATCCATTATTTTGTTATTTTCAGATTAATATATATATAACCATTTACACAACTTCTTGAAAATTATAAATTTGTGAACTAAAAAATAAATGAATTTCTTGGTAGCATTAAATATTTTTTATTGCCAGTAGAAATCTGTACAACCATTTTGGTGACGGTACCTTGCCAGGCAGTACTATTTTCCATTATTTTGGAAAAAGGGGCGTGGCCCACCCATTTTTCTCAAGTCACACTTTTCGTCATTAGAAGTCCGTATAACCATTTTGGTGAAGCTAGCTTGGCAGGAAGTACATTTTGCCACCACTTTGAAAAAAGGGGGCGTGGCCAGCCCATTTTTCTCAAATCGATTTTTTTATCGTTAGAAGTCTACACACCAAATTTAGTTAAGCTAACTTGTCGGGAAGTATTTTTTCTGCTAAAATCGCGATTTCGGTTATAGTGCAGCGTTAAGAAAGACACATGATACCTTCAATTGCTATTGTATGCAGACCCGTAAAACAATGAATACATTCACTGATGTGTATGTAAAAGAATTAAATCATTGTTTATTAAATAATATTTTAATATTTATTGGTAAATATTTGTTTACCTTACGGAATTTTGTCCATACCTCACTCCTCTGCAAATGTCGAAAGGATTTTCTCTTACCAAAATTTCATAAAAACAAAACAAAGGAACAGTCTTTATGTTCCCACAGTATCAAGGTTATTTCCGGCAGAACAGAGAAACGTTTTGTTATTTGTTAGATCATCTAAGACCATATTTAAAGAAAACTTTGTATGTGCCGATACTGAAACTGTTAAGAAAATTTTGTTATTAAGAATAATAAATATTTCTAATGACGATTTTTCCATTTTTTTTTTGATTTTTATATCGGACAAATCTGTAATTAGAAAAACCCTACCACAGACCCAACTACTTAAAAGCAGTTGTTTATACTCAATGTTTTTCTCAACCAAACTTACGCAGAGTTGTAAATTACAGTGCCAAAACACAACTGAAAAGAATGGTAATGCAAATTTATCAATTCCAACCAAACTATTTTAAAAGTTGAAACCCATGAAAGGGCGTAAAACTCTTCTTGGTATAACTTTAACACTTATACCTATGTAGATATGTATCTACATATGTATATGTATATACTTATTTGTTATAGGGCATTTACATTGTCTCGAAATCGAGTAGATTTCTCATACAAAACGAAATCTATTTTGTCAGTAAATTTGTAGGAAATATTATCAAAATCCTATATTTTTTATTTATTTTTACTACCCTGTACAACATAATTTATATAAAAGGTGAGTGAATTAGATACGGTCTGCTTAAAAAGGTGTGTGAATTGACTACATGCAGTTGTTTGGTTGTAGTTTTGGAAATTTTTCAGATAATGGGTTTTGTTTTGAATAAAAAAAATCTTGATAAATGTCAGAAAAAGTTGGTATGAATTAGACTTGTGCCATTTAGTTCATTTCAGTCACCGGTCATTTTAGTTCATTATTTATAAATTATTTATAAATTAGTTCAATGAACTAGTTAGGTATACATGAACTATCAAAATATGTTCAGTTAGTTCAATCATCTTTTTAGTTCAATGATTTGACATCTACAGTGCCGGTCAATATAATAGCACCAGTTGAAATACTCTGATTCGAAAGATGTAAAAATTTCACCTTTTTATTATATAATTTTTTTTGAGTGTAAAAAACAGTTTCATTTTTTAGGCTATCTTAGAGTGTATGCAGTTGTTGTCAAATTTCGTAACTGTTAATCAGTTATAAAATATCTTTTGTCAACACTTATCATTTCGTACAGTCAATAAAATAGCACCAGTAGGCTTTTTGAATTTGTTTTGCAAAATATTTTGAAAAAAAAGTGAAAACGGAAGGTAAAAATTTTTTTTAATATACTTTCTATAAAATCGTGTAATAATTTTATAAAACTTGTATAGTTATGAGCCGCGGAAAGCATTGTTCGCCAGAAAAGCGTGAACTAATAAAAAAATTTGCGTGCGAGGGTAAAGCGTATTCCCAAATAAGGGAATTGCTGGGCTGTTCCTATAAAATGATAATAAATGCCCTAAGATATGAGCAAAAAGTTGAATCCCGTGGTAAAAATCGAGTTTTATCACCCTTAACAGTAAAACGTTAAGTACGGACGACTAAAGCAAATCCCTTTATGACAGCTACGGAGCTCAAAAAAACATTGGATGTACCGGCATGCGTGGAAACTATTCGCCGCAGACTTCGAGACAACAGCCTCAATGCCTGTAGTCCTCGAAAAGTGCCGCTCCTTTCCTCTAAGCATATTGCTAAACGGATATCTTTTGCTAAGGCACATCTAAATTGGCCAAAGGAAAAGTGGAGAAATGTGCTATGGACTGACGAATCCAAAATTGTTCTTTTTGGTGGAAAGGGTTCCAGATGTTTTGTCCGTAGGCCACCTAACAGCGAATACAAGCTACAATTCACATCAAGGAGTATCAAACATGGAAGTATGATATGGGGTTGCTTCTCGTATCAAGGTGTGGGTCCTATACATTGGATCAAAACCGTTATGGATTCATCGGTTTATGTGAAAATCCTTGATGAAATTATGCTGCCGTATGCTTCCTATGAAATGCCGCTGGTGTGGTTTTTCCAGCAAGACAATGACCCCAAACACATCAGCAAAACGGCAAAAAAAATGGTTCAACGATAACTCTATCAATGTAATGGAGTGGCCTGCACAGTCCCCAGATTTGAACCCTATTGAAAATCTGTGGACGGACATAAAGAAAGGTGTATCTACAATAAAACCAACAAGCGTTGAAGGGCTCTGGGAGGCTGTGTAGATCATTTGGAGATCTATCAAAGTTGAAAGATGCCAGCATTTGGTGGATTTCATGGGAAGGCGTTGTGCCGCGGTAATAGCAAACAAAGGGCACGCGACAAAGTATTGAAACCATACAATTAATTTATCTACAAGATATCTGAGTGAAATTTTTGTTTTATTTTAAGAAAAACCTCCAATTTTTGTTAAAAATTAACTGAAATACTATTATTTTGACTGTGTTGTTCTTAAGTTTTTTGTTTATATTAATTAGCGTATTTTAAAATGTTGAAAAACCCAAATCATTTTCTTATGATAATAAACCAATAAAATCAAAGATTTTATTATTTTGTTTTGAGTTAAATCGGCCCAACAGTTAAACAGATGTAAACGGAGTCAGTATAAATTTGTGAGTGGTGCTATTATATTGACCGCAGCGTACATGCATACATACATGTGTTGTGACTAAAAAACTTAACGAAAACTAAAATTAATTCCCTTATTCATAAGAAATAACTTTGTTTATAAAATAAATGTTTTAAAAATCCTTAAATCAAAAATATTTTTTGTGGATAATGTAGGATAAGTGTTTACTTGTGGTTTCTTGTTTATTGCACTTGTGGTAGTAGCCAGCAACTAACAAAGCACACACACAGTAAAAAAGTAAAGCAAAAGGTTGAAAACATCTAGTTCATAGCCAGTGTTAATTCATTTTGTGTCTTAGTTCTTAGTTCAAAAATTTAACTAGTGAGCGTAAAACAATTGAAATAGTTCACATAGTTCAAAGTACTGAATCGTTCATTTGAACTAATTCGTTAATGAACTACACAAGACTAGTATAAATGGTATAGATTTTCATAAAGATTTTAACTAAAATCTGTGCAGGTGAAAATGCCCTATTAATAAAGTTTAAATAAAAAATAATAATAATTTTTGGTACTCTCGAGTTCAAAAAAGTACTAAAAAAATTTTTTTTGGTACCGAAATGAAAATCTCATTTCCAACCACTACTGAAGATTAAGTTTATTTTAGAAAGAGAGAATCAACATATTATAAGAAAGGTTTTAATGAAAGTGATTACAATACATATAAATATAATAAACTTGAAATGTTATATCTTTTATATAAATGGTGTTGTTTTAGATGTTTCATACGAAATGCATTGAACAATGGTAGATGCTGCAGTTGATAATATCTTAAGCAATACAAATTCTGCAAGCCTGTGTTTTAATTGCAAGACAATTCCAATGAAAACGAATAACTCTAATTTCCCCAAAATTCCAAATACGGATACTTATAAATACCGGCTCTGAGTACCTCAATGCTTATTGCACATTTCTTACCGAATTCCATTTAAAGTCTAGGGAATTGGTAAGAATAATAAGGAAATGTTTTTTAGAAAAATTCAGAAAAAAATAACAAAAAGAAAAAAAGAAAAATCTTTCAAAGACTTCTTAAGAGTGATTAGAAATATGTATTTAATTCATTATGGATGGTATCATATGTCAAGTACTGTACACAAAATTTGGCTTAAATCCAGTTTAGGGGCACCTTCCAGACAGAAATTAAAAAAATGTACCCTATCATATAGAAAATCAAAAATTAAGAAAAAAAATTAAATAAAAAAGTTGGCGGCGAGGCTTAGTTTCCGTGTTATGGGCCTCTGAAATTCTAGTAAAATATTGTTAGTATGTATACGGTGTTTTCCAACGAATATGACCAATATTGGTATCATCTTAAAGCTTTTGAGAATACCTTTCATGGAATGGTAAAAATAACTCTTGGTCAGCCATGCAGGAAAACGTTATTAAGCAGGAAAACTTTGCTAGGCAGAAAATATTTACTAGGCTGTGCCGCCTCGGGAAACATCATGGTGTAGAAAATTCTTAAGCCCGACCGAAGTACGGCAGTGCAGGAAAACATTATTAGACAAGAGGACTTTGCAATGCAGAAAATCTTTATTACGCTGCGCCGTCTCGGGAAACACTATGGTGGAGAAAATCCTTAAGCCCGGCCAAAGGCCGGCAATGCAGAAAAATTTTATAAAGCAAGAAAACTTTGCAATGCAGAAAATCTTTATTAGGCTGCGTCGTCTCGGGAAACATCATGGTGGAGAAAATCTTAAAAATAACTGGAAAATACACCATATAATTATAATTTTGTACTAGAATTTCAGAGGCCCATAACTCGGAAACTAAGCCTCGCCGCCATTTTTTTATTTTTTTTTTCTTATTTTTTAATTTTCTATAGGATAGGGTGCATTTCTAATTTTTAAGATACCAATATTGGTCATATTCGTTTGAAAACACCGTCGTCTCGGGAAACATCATGGTGGAGAAAATCTTAAAAAAAACGAAAATACACCATATAATTATAATTTTGTACTAGAATTTCAGAGGCCCATAACTCGGAAACTAAGCCTCGCCGCCAACTTTTTTATTTAATTTTTATTTTCTAATTTTCTATATGATAGGATACTTTTTTTTAATTTCTGGGAGGTGTCCCTAAACTTGATTTGTTCCCAAAATTTTAATTCATGGACATGATGTTATCATACCCGTAGTAAGACCATTAAAAATTTCCTGTAATTGTTTATTTTAAAATTACTAATTAAAATATAATACACAGAAAGAACATTGTGGGCTGGTTGCCAGAAGAAGCATTAGAAGCCAATCACAAATATGTGAGAAAAGTGTGGTTATCGCATGCTAAAAATTCCTCTCGGATAAACACTCATAAGGATCTAATAACTCATTTGTTTCTAAACTCGGATCCTTTTTTATCTTGAAGGAGCACCATAGTTTAAAAAATTACAATTAGAGATGGTAATCGGGACAGGTTTTTTCAAATCCCGAGCTTCGGGATTTAGTAAGGGAGTTTCGAAATTCCGAACCGGGATTTTCAGGACTTACAAAATCCCGAAAATATTATTAATAATATAAATGTAAGCCTTTATATTATATATAATATTTTTATTTAACAATTCATTTTTATTGCATATTTAAAAGGTACATACAGACGAACATATATACTTATGTATGTACTTACATATATACGAGTAATTCAGACATTTAATTAAAATATTATACACTAGTGTCATTTTCATTTCTAGAAAAAGTGTAACATTTATTAACTTTTTATTAAGAAAAATGAAATTTGGCGTTCGTTTTAAGCAAAAATTTACGTTAGTTCGGTGTGATACAATAATTTCTAACTCTTTATTGCGAATTTTCATTAAAATTCAACATATATAAAACTTTTTCTTGGAAAATAAAACGCCATAAGACATATATACATATTATATATGTATATACTATGTACGTATGTACATATACATACATTAGACCGACTCAACTTGTATGGAAGAGAAAAAAGTGATTTTGTTACCCCTCTGAAAATAAAGCTTGATATGTTTTATGCTGATTCCCAAAATATTTTGGCTCTAGCGTTGACCATCCGTGACCTGGACCATTTTTAAAAAGGGTATTTTTTTCAGTTTTTCGAATTTTTTTGTACTTTGCTCCAAGACTACATAAATAAAATTTGGTATATAAAACTTGACCACTTGCGACCTACTAATTGAGATATTTAGCGAAATACATATTTCCGTTTCGGGGTTTCATACAAATTCTACGTATTTGGAAATAATGTTTGGCTTTTCAAATTGAATCTGTTTTAAAATAATGTTAATTTATTTTTTTATTGTAATTATTCACATAAAACGCGAAAATCGCGATATATTTTATCTTTTTTTAATATAGGCAATATGGGTATCAAATTTTTTAATTTTTCAATTATAATAATCTGGTGATAAGCAAAAGATCTGTTTTCAAATCTAGGGTGATGTGAGATATATTTAAGTAAAGCACTAAAACTGGCTGCGCTGGGATTGAAGCAATACCCCCTCTCTGCTGTCCTTCACACAAGACTTAATCTGCCGATTCTAGCTGGTTGTACAACAATAATGGCTCACTGACTTTACTTTTACACACTTAGGCCGGGTTTGCATCTGTGTGCCATGTGCCACAGAAAGCGTAACCACTAATTACTAATGAAAAACTGTTTGATTCAGACATGTATTTATTGATGTAAACAGTTTCCAATAATCTTATTATTTTATTAGTTATGTATGAAAATGTTTAACTTAATAAGTACGTGTCTGTTTCAAACAGTTTTTCATTACTAATTAGTGGTTACGCTTTTTTTGGCACATGCCACACATGAAATGCCAGATGTAAACTCAGCCTTACATACAGTGTTGGCAAAAACCCGGGTTTTTTTAAGCCCAACCCAGTGGGTTTTTTGTAGGATTTTATTGGGGTTTTTGTAGGGTTTTATTGGGTTTTTTGAGTTTTATTGTTCTTAAACTAATTATACCATGGTGCAATTAAGGTGACTGTGTAAGGATTTGTTATACAAAAATACGGCAACTATAGCTGTGTAAAGAACCGAAGAACGTCAAAAGTACAAAAAAATCGTACCAAAACCAAAACAAAACGATGTTTTTGACATTAGTCAGCTACAAAGCACATAGAGCAAAAATTATCAGCTGAAGTAGCGCTTCCAACTGGTTATATGTATGTATATGCCTTGAATTATACCTACGGGTCTACTGTGTAATTCGAAAATCAATATATGTATATAAAAATAAGTTGCATTGTGTTAGTAATTGATGTTCTCTGGAATGCATGAACCGATTTTGTTTCTGCATGAAAGGTGACGTCAATACCAAGGTTTTTATGTATAAACGGTCTCTGTATGTGTATTGGTTCATAAGTTATAGCCATTTTAGTGAACACTGCATTCATTTCGAAATACATATTTGAAAATATTTGAGTTAATATTTTGAAAAACTGAAATACAATTCGTTTTTAAATTCATTACAATTCGATTTTAGTCAAACCATTAATTTAATTTATATACTTACCTATTGTAAATCACATCTCCGGGGATCTATGAAATAATTACATATAAACACATCACTAAAAACATAAATAATCACGTCACGGTCTTTTTATCCAAGGTCGCTAGCTTTTGAGTGCATGCTATGACTGACATTTCATGATCAGCTGATTTATTTATATTCCTAACAATTACATTATTCAACTAACATATGTGTCTCAATTTTTGAATTTCGCGAATAAATAAAATTTCAATTACTTCATATTTAATTGGTGTAGCTACATTTTTTAATACAAAATGATACGTACGCGCAGTAATTTGGGGCGTCAGTCACGTAATGCTAGAGATGTTGCGGCATCTAGAGCATCTCAAAGTGACGAACAGCGTGCCCATTATACTTTGGCTGCTCGAAATGCCATGGCACGTGGTAGGGCTTTGTGGAGTGAATTTAGAATATCCAGTTTTCTCACATGGACAGTTGTATGTAGCCTGTTGGCGCGTTGACAAACCATCGGTTTTGTATATTTACACCGAAAATGGAAAAACAACAAATGTTGTTTACAACAGAGCATTACAATAAAAGCAATTTATCACTGATTTAAATGAATTCGAATTGATTTTTTTAGTTTCTTTTTTGCACTACGAAGTGTGCAGGGGCTTCGCTAGTAATTTATAAAATATTTAAAATTGTATTAAAACAGAAAAAAATCAACGAAAATAAAGCGAAATATATGAAACAAGTATTAGAGGAGCGGCATGGAATTATAACATATGGATGTTCAGCACACAAATTGTAAACAAAGATATACGTGGTGTGTTCAAAACGTATCGCGAATTTTGAATTTTCGCGGGTTACGTATATTAGAATTTAGATTTTTTTTGTGGCGTTATGTTGGTACTCATGTCTATCACTTATGCCTACAATTTCGGCCATTTTGAATGTTCAGTTAACTGTTGACAGCTGCTTTGCTTGCACGTGTTTTGGCTCGTCTTCGATTTTTACCTTGGTTCGTGCGGCAGTTTTCATTGAGATGATTGAGCTTTGGTTTCCACGTCATAACCATAAACCCACTATTCGTCACCTGTTATGACCCTCTGGAGCAAATTTGGGTCATCGTGGACAGAGTCCAAAAGCTCACATCTTCTTGGCCTTGGTCCTGTTGAAATTACAAAATTAATAGTGGGCGTGGAAAAACATATCAGGAATCATCATCAAATAAAGTAAAGTGAAACTTTTTTGATTATTCCCAGAGGGAAAACTCAGTAGCCCATCTTACTTCAGTAATTATTAAAGGCCTGCTTAAGATTTTTTTTATTCAATTACTCTTCTTATATACATAACTGCTAAATAATGCCTTATAGAAGTACTCGACTCTTTCGCACAAAAGATAACATAAACTTTCCACATTCCCTTCTTTGAGAAGGGAGAAGGAGAGTAACGGTTTTTACTTTGTTTTTTACCAAAGCAAAATCCATCCAAAATGCGTGTAAAAGACATTTTTTTTATATTTATGTATTGTATCTTCAAAAAAAATTAACTAACAATAAGTATTCAAATCTTAAATCTAGATATAATAATTAGGCCCAACAAGTGTCAGGCATAAACTTAGTGATTGTATTCAATAATACATAAATGTCGTATTAAGCACAAACATATTTTGAAGTTATTCCATCTGGAGTGTTGAGTATTAGAGCCGTAGTGTCCCTCTTTTTTAGCGGATGTGTCCAGTATAATTCAAGAGTCAGCTCCCCTGTGACATATTTATATCACGATGTAAATATGAATTTTTGATGTACTATGGAGCCGATGTTATCAAATGTAAAACTTTGTTCTGTCTTCGTTGGATTCTATCTATATTGGAAGCTGAAGCAGTGCCCCATAGCTGTATTCCGTAGCACCATATTGGTTTTAAAAGCGACTTGTATATTAAAAGTTTACAATCTAGACTGAGTGTTGAATTTCTACCAATCAGCCAATGTATCTGAGTTAATTTAAGTTTCATTTGTGTTAGCTTTGAGTCAATATGGTGTTTCCATGTAAGCCGTCGATCAAGGTGTATACCAAGATATTTTACATGTGAATGTTGGGGAACAACTTGATTGTTGATTTGAATTGGGGAACAAGTATCTATTCGCAGGGCAAATGTTACCTGAACACACTTTTGTTCTTTTACTTTTATTCTCCATAAGTCCATATTTACACTATGCAAGTCTTATTGCTAAGCTGATTAGTTTGTTAGGAAAGAGAGACGAGAGGAAAAGAAACTTTACTGTTCTCCTCGTCTCTCTCTCCATCAAACTAATCAGCTTAGCAATAAGACTTGCATAGTGTAAATATGGACTAAGTTTAACCATAGTTCCAGCTGTGTAATTTGTTCGTAGAGATATCGGGAAGGCTCGTGAGAGTTTTCGTGCATACTAAGGCAGGCTGTATCATCGGCATATGTAGATGTATGTGGCACACCGGATGATATAGCACCAGTACATGTGTTTGTGGTAAATATGGATTTTAAATGCTTTGCAAACAAGTTACCTTTTTCAGAATCACTTTTTGCCCAAACTCCGGCATAAGTGCGCAGAGGTGGGTTAAACTCAACGGGTGTTTTAAGCTTTCTGGCAGTGCGCCCCAAGGAGTAATTAGATGCTGGAATGACATCGAGATTTTCCAGAGAAGCAGTTTTTTCAAATGCAAGCAACTCTTGGAGTCGTTTAGTGCACTCTTTAAATCTGATTTTATGTTGGGGTGATCTGTGCTGTTGCCATTCCCATTAAACATTTGACCTTTTTAAATTCTGGAACTTCCGGCAGTCCCCTTCATTTATTATGTATTTGTTCAATACCGTCTGCTTCGATTGGAAAAAGTTTAATAACAAGTGGCACTATACTATTGGCGTTCCCAGTTAAAACATGATCTGGCGCAAATTTCGGAAACCAAATTAAATAAAAATCTCGAAAAATAAAAGAAGTGCTTGAAACAGGGAGAAAACGTTATTTGAACTTTGAGCTGAAAGAGCCAGAATAGCTTAGAAAGTACCACAAGCCCTATTGTACCACATTTTGAATAAACGAATAAAACTTCCCTATAAGAAATGAACGACCGAAATTAACACAAACAAAACTTTTTTACTAACACACACATGCAACAATTTTTATTGAATTTTCAATAAATGTTTAAGGATTATTTTTATAATACTTATTGCATATTTTTGTATAGTAATTTTTGTACATATTTATTTAAGTTTTATTTTAAATAAAGTTTTATTAAAATATATTGATAATGTTACCATAAATTATAATTATTTGGTTATTTATTGTCAAAAAAATACGAGTATAATTTGTATACAAATGGGTTTTGGAAATTTTGGGGGATCTTAGGAAAAAACGTATAGAACAAAAATTTTTGCTGTTGGCAGTTCAGGCAAATGTTGAATTAGTTGTGTCACTCTAGCATATATTTTATTTATTTATTGTAGTTCAGTCAATGGACAAATAATCCTTATAGATTAATATAACATTAAAACAATAGGTAACTAATACTAAGGTTGTATATAAAATGTGTATTAATAAAAAATCTATCACGGATACATACCTATACAATATTACTTTAAGAAGTTTACAATTAATAATTTAAATTAAATAATTTGAGATCAAAGTTATTTTAATAGGCTATAAAGTAGCAATTTAAACTCTGCTTTTTCAGTGCTAAATTCGATAAAAGATTTTGAATCTCTTTGAATATTATAATTTATTTCGTTCAAGAACGAAAATGTACGTAATAGGGTACCATTACGAGCATAATCTGTACGATGAAATGGAACATCGAAATGTTTAGCGAACCTCATATTCCTGGGAAGTATATAAAACCGTATGGCATAAAGCAAATCAGGGCAATCAATAGATCCATTGATAATATCATATAACAGCAGGGCAGATTGAACTTTTCTACGAGATACCAAAGAACGTAGGCCAATAAACAAACATTTAGATTCATATGGAACGGACGAAAAATAAAATAGCGAGCGCGTAGCAAATTTGACGAAAATGCGATGAACTCTCTCTATAAGAGCAATACGACTAGAGATATGGCGATTCCAAATAACACAAGCATATTCTAATTTAGACCTGACAAAAGACGTATAGACATATTTCAGAGTGTATGGATCAACAAACTCAGAACAAGTTCTCTTCAGAAACCCCAGTATCTTATATGCTTTAGGAAGTAAATACTCCATATAACGCCTAAGTCAAGTTTTAAATTAGACGTATTCAACACTACACCATCAATATAAAAGGCCACAACAGTAGTCCCACAGAACTGCGGGTCCCACCGCAATTAAAATTGTGAAATTTTGAAATTTTAATTACCCAATTTTAAAATTCTTGGAAATTTGTGAAATTTGATGCCTACGAGGGTGGTTCAATAAGTCCGTCCGATTTTTTGTTTACATTAACTGTTTTTTGTTTACATTAACTTTTTTTGTTTATGTTAAGTGTATGTATGTTTGTATGTATGTATGACCGTGGGAACTTGTGCGCGGAATATTTTGTGGGAATACATTAAGGGTGTTTATAAGTTTGAAGCTTTTATATGTATATGATTTTTTAATGCCGAAGGGATAACATCTTTATTTTTTTCAAATGCCGACGGGAAAACATGTGTATTTTTTTCGAATGCCGACGGGAAAATATGTTTATTTTTTCCAAATGCCGACGGGAAAACATGTTTATTTCTTTCAAATCCCGAAGGGAAAATCATGGAAATGATTTTTCCTAATGCCGACGGAAATTTTGTGGGTGTGCCTAGCTGGAGGAATTGAAGTCTGGCTGTAATTGGTGGAGGGCGGGGTGTGTCTAGATTGTGAGACCTTAAGGCTGACCGTGATCTGGGTAGGTGAAGGTGTTTTGTAATATATAACCGTGGGAATTCGGTGACGTTTATGCTTGTTGGAATCTAAGTTAAGCTGTGCTTGGTGCGGGGGAGGGGGGAAGCGGGGTGTATTTGAGGTAGATTGACTGGTGGAGGGCGGGGAGTTGTTGTAATATGTATCCGTGGGAATCTGTGTACATGTATGTAGGGATGTATGTATGTCTGTAAGAGTTTAAGGCTGTCTGTGATTTATGAAAGGCGAGGTGAGAGTGTTCATGTAATACGTATCCGTGGGAATCTGTGTATATGTATGTTAGTAGGAGTTTAAGGTTGATTGTGATTTTAGGTGGGGGAGGGTGTTGTTGTGATAGATAGATAGAATGTGCCTATGTGTGTGTGTGTATGTATGTATGTATATGTAGCAGTTTAAGGCTCCTTGATTTGAGGTAGGCGGGGGGTGTTATTGTAATATGTATCGATAGGAATTGGGGTGTTTATATGTCTGTAGGAATTTTTGTGCATGTATGTCTGTAGAAGTTTAAGACTGATCGTGATTTGGATTGTTGAGATTGATCGATTGTATGTGACCTTGAGAATTTCTGTATGTATATCTGTAGGAAATTTAAGGCTTATCGTGATTTATGAGGGGCGAAGTGTTCATGTAATATATAAATGCTCAATTTGTGTGCATATCTGTAGGAGTTTAAGGCTGATCATGATTAATGAGAGGTGATGTGAAGGTGTTCATGGAAATGTATCCGTATTTGTGTGTTGGTATGTCTATATGAGTTTAAGGTTGATCGTGGTTTAGGTTGTTGAGATTGATAGATTGTATTTTACCTTGAGATTTTGTGTATGTATATCTGTAAGAACTTTAGGCTGACTGTGCTTTGTGAGGGGAGGGGCGTTGTTGAAATAGGTTTAATTTTTCGTAAATGAATTTTAGTATGTGTTTGAGTATGTGATTTTCTCACCGTTGTATTTATAGCTTAAATTTGTCCAGTGTTAAAGTCTGTCGGTCAGAAATTTGTTTATATTTGTATAAATATTAATTTCAGATTTTGCAAAATTCTTGTGTGCGATCGTGGCGATTTTGTGTGTGTGTATGCGCGATAGAGTTTGACTGGCCTGTGATAAGTTTGTTTATTTAAGTACATTTGTCTTCTTCGACTTTCGTCTTCAAACGTCAATAGCTTGGAGAACGGTTTGTATGTTTTCATGATGTAGATATGTAAGTGTGATTGTTAAAATCCAATAAATACTTGAGCATGGGTAAGAAATTTGATAATATGTGTACATATGTACATATGGATCTACAAATTGATTTTATGTATGTATGTATGTACATACAAATAAGTCTGGGGCTCCCTGTTTAAATACATTTTTTTTGTCATGTGCGGTCTTTTAATGCTGTTGTAAATATTCGCCTGGTCTTTTGTATATAGATGTGAAATATCTCCATAGTTTTTTTTATTTGAAATTAAAAAACGTTCTTTTAATTTTTAGATGTATTTACTTACTTAAAAGTTTGTCTCTAGTTGTAGTAACTATAGTATAAATATTTAATATATTTTATTTCCATTTTGTATAAAGTTGATGTAGGCTATATAGTCAACGTTAGAAATTTTTCGATGTAAAAATTTTTCCCAACTATCATCTTTTTTCTTCACCTTTTACATATATTTTAGAACATCTTAAATTGGCTTTCAAAAAATGACAAACGCTTTGAAATGAAACTGATCCAGCAGTCCAGCTTAGGTGAGGATAATTTGTTGTTAACCACTTTGCTTTTCTTTCCTTTTTTATTGATAAATATTTAAAATTAAATGGTGGTTTTATAATGAATATATAATGGTTTTATACTCATTATTGTTGAAAACATCAGCTACTTCCTTTTTGTAATGAAAATCATTCGAAACCTTACTCGTCTATTAAAACCATTTTTTCATTCATATTACTTAATTTATAAGACTTTCCGGACTTTCTATTATTCGATCATAAAAATGCAGGAGCTGAGGTCCTTGCTTGATGTTTCATATTAAATTTCTATATCAATTGGGCCGCTATTGAATAAAAGGAACTTTTATCTTAAATTTTAGTGTATTTGAGATTCTTTCATATAACAGATGACTTTCTATGACAACATATCTGTCTACTCTTTGTCAGCGTTAAGGGACAATTAAATTTTAAAATTTTAATTCCTCAAATTGTGTTACTTCATACTGATAATATGTTTTCATTAATAAGGTATATGTTTATCTTATGAAGGTTACTCGCCTATGGCTTTTATTTGATGTTCTAGATGATTTTTATTTTTTTTTCTCATTTTATTAAAGTTCAGCGTATTGTGCATATATTTCTGATATTTTTAAGTGCGTTTTATATACCTGTCAGACAAAGTGTACGTATCAGTTGATCACTCAGTCTCTCTTTTTAATAATTTTTTTCTTTTAATGTGTCACTACATTTTTTTCAGATTTTACTACTTGAAAAAGAGAATATTTATGTAAATTTTAAATGTATTCATATATACATATAGGTAATGTATGTATAGAGAAATTACTTTATTTACAAAGAAATACATGTTTAATAATCAACTATTCTAGAAAATCGATCTCAAATAACTCAGTTACCTCCACCAGCAATTCACCGTCGGTGTTTTTATAGTGTCAGAAACATTAGAATATCTATGTTTGAGAGAATTTTTACATCGAGTTTTTCTACATGAGGTTTGCTGGTTAACCTCCTTGAAGTTATTGTTGACGTAGGCTGGGTTGTATCACATTCAGATGTAATCATTTCTTACTTAAAAAAGGTCCTCATCACCATCAACCATTTCTGTATACATTTCATTCATGAGTTGGGTTGATCCAGATACAATTGCTGTCTACAGATTAATGATTAGAAACAGATTTATATATTTTGCTAGCATGCATGCCTTAGCATGCTTCTATCGATAGTGACGCGAGAGTCCGACATGTAGTGGTGTTTCAATTAAAAATCTATACTATTAGAATTTACGATTTCGCTCTTTTTATTCTTTTATAAAGTAGATACATATTTATGTATTTTATTTAGCACAGAGTCATAAAATTTCTTTGCTTACAAAATTGTGTGACATTCTTTTAAATTTGTATGCTTCGGCATGCTTTCAATATTTTTTCTGTAAATTTATTTGATACTCATACAGATACAGATATAAAGTAAGATCTGCTTACATTGCATTTTACAATTTATGATGCTTCAGCATGATTCTAGTTGAAGTCCATATTTATTCAGTAAGTTTGTTTGATACTAATTCATACACATATACATTCTTAAAGATTGGAAATCTAAGTCCAATTTATGTAGTTTATCTATATTTTCTAAAGATTTGATAGCTATAGAAATGAACAGAGTGAAGATCTATTATAATCGCCCACGGGCATATTTTAAAATTTCCCTTGCTAGAGCTTTCGAAATGGAAAATGTAAAATTTTCACTATAAAAAGTGATAATATTATGTGTTACTGAATATTACACTGTGTTGTAATTTATTTTGAACGCTTAAGTTTTCACAATATTTCATACAGGCCAAGTTTAGAGAATTTCCAGTATATTAAGTTAATTATCTTTCTTAAGACCTATCATTCCTAATCATTCCTTCAAAAATACAAACCAAACTAGATTTTTCCTGTTTAATTTTATTTTTTACTTTCATTCAATTTCAACATTTTGTTCATCTTCAAATTATTATATTTAGCAGCTTTTTCTCATTTGTTGAGTTAACTTTAATCGGAAACATTTAAATAATGAGATGAACTTTTATATTGTATACGAGTACATAAGTAATTCTTTGTATATTTCATTTATATGAACCATCATCACATCATTCCTTTTAGTGATCTATTAAATCATTCTACTATAGGTGCTTTCATATTGAATAATATTTATTCTTCTATTTAGACATGAATTTAAGTGTTTATTAAAAAATTCTCTAAGACCACCTGTTTGTACGTTTTTTGGTACTCATCCCAATTCAAAAGTATTTTCCATTGCCTTGGTATTTTCGAGTGCACCTTTTATTTTCAGCGGTATTGACCATATAAACTTTGAGAATGTAGCAATTACAGTCTACAATAATCAATAGTTTCTATTTTCTGTAGAATAGTTTCCCATTTCAACTAAATCAGCTCCATAAAAGATCAACTATTCCTTTCATTACATAACTACAATGCACAAACAATTTTCGAGATTTATTATAGAGTTCGTTTACTAAATTTCTTTTTAAAGACATTGAGTTGTTTTAAAGATTTTTTGGAGAGTGTTGTGATCTACTTGATGCACTTTCAGCTATTTATACTATCATGTAGTTAATTTTCCAATCTATAAATTTTATCGTTCAGCTGTTCAATTTGTTTTTTCAAAAGATGATTTAATTTTTAGTATGTGTTTTTTTCAATTTTATAACTATCTTCTATCTCTAATTGTATTTCACGTTGTACTTCATCAATTTGCATTTTAATATATTCTTGAATAATATTAATTCCTTAAGCTGTATTATTAATTTGTCCTATAGTTTATCGTTTTGAGCCTCCAGAAACAATTTACTGATAACATCATTCTCCGTCAGTGAATGATGATGATTCTCTATCCATGTATTAGTAGAAATTATATATTTTATATAGTTTTCAAAATCAAATTTCTCATAGTATTTCCATGTTTTATTATCAATTATTAAAGAAAATAAAGCTACTATTAGAGCCTATATTTGACCATCAACTTGTATTTTATCTTCATTTAGTTTTAGGTTATTATCACCAAACTTCCATTCATTATTCAAATCTTAATGTGGGCCATAGTTTGTATCTAATTCAATTCTTCCTTCCAAGACTGATAAATGAGTATAAGTGTCATCAGAATTGGAAGTCTATGAGTAAAAAATCATCTTCATCATCCTCATCATCATTCTCAGTATTAGCATCATTAAATAAGATGATATCATCAAATATTGTTCCTTCTGAAAGTTTCTTCGGTGTACTTGTCTCTATATTGACTGATGGCTTTAAATTTATATTATGTTCAGCTTCTATCTTGATTTTACTTTCTTCTTTCTTGTGAATTCTTTTAATATTTCTAGAACTATTTATGAATTCTTTGAGAGGTTCTGTTATAGGTTTAAATGTATCTTTTCTAGCTCACGTGAAATACAATTAGAGATAGAAGATAGTTATAAAATTGAAAAAAACACATACTAAAAATTAAATCATCTTTTGAAAAAACAAATTGAACAGCTGAACGATAAAATTTATAGATTGGAAAATTAACTACATGATAGTATAAATAGCTGAAAGTGCATCAAGTAGATCACAACACTCTCCAAAAAATCTTTAAAACAACTCAATGTCTTTAAAAAGAAATTTAGTAAACGAACTCTATAATAAATCTCGAAAATTGTTTGTGCATTGTAGTTATGTAATGAAAGGAATAGTTGATCTTTTATGGAGCTGATTTAGGTGAAATGGGAAACTATTCTACAGAAAATATAAATTATTGATTATTGTAGACTGTAAATGATTCATTCTCAAAGTTTATATGGTCAATACCGTTGAAAATAAAAGTTGCACTCGAAAAAACCTAGGCTGTAGAAAATATTTTTGTAATGTTATGAGTACCAAAAACTTACAAATGGATGATTGTAAAGAATTTTTTAATAGACACTGGAAAATTCATGCATAAGTAGAATATTAAACATTACTTAATATGAAAGCATCAATAGTAGAATGATTTAATAGATCATCCAAAGGAATTATGTGATGATGGTTCATATAAATGAAATATACAAAGAATTACTTATGTACTCGTATACAATATAAAAGTTCATCTCACTATTTAAATGTTTCCGATTAAAGTTAACTCAACAAATGAGAAAAAGCTGCTAAATATAATAATTTGAAGATGAACAAAATGTTGAAATTGAATGAAAGTAAAAAATAAAATTAAACAGGAAAAATCTAGTTTGGTTTGTATTTTTGAAGGAATGATTAGGTCTTAAGAAAGATAATTAACTTAATATACTGGAAATTCTCTAAACTTGGCCTGTATGAAATATTGTGAAAACTTAAGCGTTCAAAATAAATTACAACACAGTGAAAATTTTACATTTTCCATTTCGAAAGCTCTAGCAAGGGAAATTTTAAAATATGCCCGTGGGCTATTATAATAGATCTTTACTCTGTTCATTTCTATAGCTATCAAATCTTTAGAAAATATAGATAAACTACATAAATTGGACTTAGATTTCCAATCTTTAAGAATGTATATGTGTATGAATTAGTATCAAACAAACTTACTGAATAAATATGGACTTCAACTAGAATCATGCTGAAGCATCATAAATTGTAAAATGCAATGTAAGCAGATCTTACTTTATATCTGTATCTGTATGAGTATCAAATAAATTTACAGAAAAAATATTGAAAGCATGCCGAAGCATACAAATTTAAAAGAATGTCACACAATTTTGTAAGCAAAGAAATTTTATGACTCTGTGCTAAATAAAATACATAAATATGTATCTACTTTATAAAAGAATAAAAAGAGCGAAATCGTAAATTCTAATAGTATAGATTTTTAATTGAAACACCACTACATGTCGGACTCTCGCGTCACTATCGATAGAAGCATGCTAAAGCATGCATGCTAGCAAAATATATAAATCTGTTAGAAGGTGATGAGAAACTTGTTTCTAATCATTAATCTGTAGACAGCAATTGTATCTGGATCAACCCAACTCATGAATGAAATGTATACAGATATGGTTGACGGTGATGAGGACCTTTTTTAAGTAAGAAATGATTACATCTGAATGTGATACAACCCAGCCTACGTCAACAATAACTTCAAGGAGGTTAACCAGCAAACCTCATGTAGAAAAACTCGATGTAAAAATTCTCTCAAACATAGATATTCTAATGTTTCTGACACTATAAAAACACCGACGGTGAATTGATGGTGGAGGTAACTGAGTTATTTGAGATCGATTTTCTAGAATAGTTGATTATTAAACATGTATTTCTTTGTAAATAAAGTAATTTCTCTATACATACATTACCTATATGTATATATGAATACATTTAAAATTTACATAAATATTCTCTTTTTCAAGTAGTAAAATCTGAAAAAAATGTAGTGACACATTAAAAGAAAAAAATTATTAAAAAGAGAGACTGAGTGATCAACTGATACGTACACTTTGTCTGACAGGTAAATAAAACGCACTTAAAAATATCAGAAATATATGCACAACACGCTGAACTAAAATAAATAAAATGAGAAAAAAAAATAAAAATCATCTAGAACATCAAATAAAAGCCATAGGCGAGTAACCTTCATAAGATAAACATATACCTTATAATGAAAACATATTATCAGTATGAAGTAACACAATTTGAGGAATTAAAATTTTAAAATTTAATTATGCCTTAACGCTGACAAAGAGTAGATAGATATGTTGACATCGAAAGTCACCTATTATATGAAAGAATCTCAAATGCACTAAAGTTTAAGATAAAAGTTTCTTTTATTCAATAGCGGCCCAATTGATATAGAAATTTAATATGAAACATCAAGCAAGGACCTCAGCTCCTACATTTTTATGATCGAATAATAGAAAGTCCGGAAAGTCTTATAAATTAAGTAATATGAATGAAAACATGGTTTTAATAGACGAGTAAGGTTTCGAATGATTTTCATTACAAAAAGGAAGTAGCTGATGTTTTCAACAATAATGAGTATAACAATTTCATTATAAAACCACCATTTGATTTTAAATGTTTATCAATAAAAAAGGAAAGAAAAGCAAAGTGGTTAACAAAAAATTATCCTCACCTAAGCTGGACTGCTGGATCAGTTTCATTTCAAAGCGTTTGTCATTTTTTAAAAGCCAATTTAAGATGTTCTAAAATATATGTAAAAGGTGAAGAAAAAAGATGATAGTTGGAAAACATTTTACATCGAAAAATTTCTATAGTTGACTATATAGCCTACTTTAACTTTAAACAAAATGGAAATAAAATATATTAAATATTTATACTATAGTTACTACAACTAGAGAGGAATTCAATTTTACTTAAAACAGAAACTCCTAAAAAACTTTTAAGTAAGTAAATACATCTAAAAATTAAAAGAACGTTTTTTAATTTCAAATAAAAAAACTATGGAGATATTTCACATCTTTATACAAAAGACCAGGCGAATATTTACAACAGCAATAAAAGACCGCACATGACAAAAAAATAATTTATTTAAACAGGGAGCCCCAGACTTATTTGTATGTACATACATACATACATAAAATCAATTTGTAGATCCATATGTACATATGTACACATATTATCAAATTTCTTACCCATGCTCAAGTATTTATTGGATTTTAACAATCATACTTACATATCTACATCATGAAAACATACAAACCGTTCTCCAAGCTATTGACGTTTGAAGACGAAAGTCGAAGAAGACAAATGTACTTAAATAAACAAACTTATCACAGAGCAGTCAAACTCTATCGCGCATACACACATACACACACACAAAATCGCCACGATCGTACACAAGAATTTTGCAAAATCTGAAATTAATATTTATACAAATATAAACAAATTTCTGAACGACAGACTTCAACACTGGACAAATTTAAGCTTGATAAAATATAAAGCAATCTCATCCTCCAATATGAAAAACATACTAGGATTAGGGAAGTTCAGATATATGATAATATTTTCTAGCAAAAACTGCTCATATGAGAAATAATTTATTTCTACGTACATATAAATACTAGGGTGAGAAAATCACATACACAAACACATACTAAAATTCATCTACGAAAAATTAAACCTATTTCAACAACGCGCCTCCCCTCACAAATCACAGTCAGCCTAAAGTTCTTACAGATATACATACACAAAATCTCAAGGTAACATAAAATCTATCAATCTCACAACCTAAATCACGATCAGCCTTAAACTCATATAGACATATATACACACAAATACGGATACATATACATGAACACCTTCACCTCACCTCTCATTAATCATGATCAGCCTTAAACTCCTACAGATATACACACAAATTGCGCGGTTATATATTTCATAAACACTTCGCCCATCATAAATCACGATAAGCCTTAAATTTCCTACAGATATACATACACAAATTCTCAAGGTCACATACAATCGATCAATCTCAACAATCCAAATCACGATCAGTCTTAAACTTCTACAGACATACATGCACAAAAATTCCTACAGACATATAAACACCCCAATTCCTATAGATACATATTACAATAACACCCCCCGCCTACCTCAAATCAAGGACAGCCTTAAACTGCTACATATACATACATACATACACACACACACATAGGCACATTCTATCTATCTATCACAACAACACCCTCCCCCACCTAAAATCACAATCAACCTTAAACTCCTACGAACATACATATACACAGATTCCCACGGATACGTATTACATGAACACTCTGACCTCGCCTTTCATAAATCACAGACAGCCTTAAACTCTTACAGACATACATACATCCATACATACATGTACACAGATTCCCACGGATACATATTACAACAACTCCCCGCCCTCCACCAGTCGATCTACCTCAAATAAAGGGCCCAGTATACTACCCTGAGGTACACCCGACATTTGTAGATAAGACGCAGAACTCTAACCTTCAATCTTAACAGAACAAGTTCTATTGCACAAGTAGGACGTAATCCAGACTAAGAAATTAGAATGGAACCCTATTGACTTCAATTTAGATAATAAGACCGAATGCGATAATTTATCAAAAGCTTTTGAAATATCAGTGTAAATAACCTCAACTTGGACGCCATTAACCAGGGCCTCTAAATTTCTTTGTTTGCATGAACATCAATTTCACAACATATGCCTTTTGTTTATGAGCAGAACAAATTATTTGCTACATAAAAAATATATCGCTGGTTTATTTTGGTTATGTTGACAACACAATTTCCCAAAGCAAAAGCAACCATGTTGTTCTTTTTTTTGTTATAATTGTTGTGTCGTAATAGTACCACCTGCAAATAAAACGCATTGTGACAAGATGCTTCAGAATTGACAACTGAATTGTGGTGATGCCAACTCTAAGAGTTGGTATAGTTATGTTTTTTTAGCGATTCTAATTTTTTGTTATTGGTTTGACGAATGATACATTATAAATTCATCAAAATGCAAAACACCAAAAATGTAATTTATTTTGTAAATTACGTATTTAAAATACAAAATACTTGCATGTCATGTATTTAAAATACAAAATACTTCTACGTCATGTATTTAAAATACAAAATACATGTATTTCAAATACTGCCCAACCCTGATAATATAGTTGAACAAAATTCAAAATGCGGTTTAATCATTGTATTATATATATTTATTGCTGTTATTGTTGATACTTTCTTTATTAATCGTTTAAAAATTTAATTTTAAAAATAATTTTTACCCAATTTTCTTGCATACGTATTCTAGATGATATTTGAAATTTAAATTTGTATCTATTATACAACATAAGTATTTCATTTTGTCCACTCTTTCTATAATTTTATTATTTATTTCAAAATTTTTACTATTTACAATATTGATCTCCGTAATTTCTGTTTTATTTTCATTAAGTATCAGTTTATTCACTTTTAACCATGTATTAATATTTATATCTTCCAGTAGGTTAATTTTACATTGTTCATCAGTTTCAGATTCATTAAATATTAGAGTATCACACGCGTATGTACAATCAAATTATGTAATTAAATTAATTAACTTATTGATCTCCATAATTTCTGTTTTATTTTCATTAAGTTTCAGTTTATTAATTTTTAACCATGTATTAATATTTATCATATCTTCCATTAGGTTAATTTTACATTGTTCATCAGTTTCAGATTCATTAAATATTAGAGTATCATCCGCGTATGTACAATCAATTATGTATGTACAATCAAAATTAAATAGCGTCAGATTCGTTACAATAAACCTTCCAGCATAGAAGCCATTCTGGTAAGGGGAAATCCAACTATTTGTCAAAAAGAAAACTTTCTTATGAATGATGTGCTCAAAAAATTTAGAAACACAAGTTAATTTAGAAATAGTCCTACCGTCGCATACTTCCATCTATTAATGAATACACCCTCCTTAGGTGACAACTTGAAAATAAAAGTCAATGCATTAATAAAAGACGAAGCAGCCTTTTCAATATATGAGTACATACGCCGTCAATATCAGATTTTAACAAGATCTTACCCTGAATGATTGCTTCAGATACATCGTCCTCAGACAAAATAAAGAATCCCACGTTTAAATTAGTAGGACCCCCTGAAGTAGAAATGCTGTCTCCAGGTAGTTCAGTTAGATTTAAAAAATGATGCAAACGTGTTAACGGCCTATTCGCAACATTTAGAAACCATCCCATCCCATCCAGCAAACCCAGCAAACGAATCAGTCCAGTTTATAGAATCGAACAAGGAATTAAGCACATCAAAATTACATAAGTTAAAGTTAATGTCATTAGCAACCGCCGATTGAGAATATTTCAAAAATGTTATGTTATCAATTTCAATAACCAGAGGTTGGTGATGAATATTAGGTTGAGAAATCCACAGTAAAGGAACATAAATTTTGTATTTAAGAAATTCATATAAAAATATAAGATCTAGAAAACGATTTAAGTTTTTTTTTTCATGCGTTTATTTATCTTCAAAAAATGAAGTAACAATAAGTTTTCAAATCTTAAATCTAGATATAATAATTAGGCCCAACCAGTGTCAGGCATAAACTTAGTGATAGTAATCAATAATACATAAATATCGTATTAAGCACAAAAATATTTTCAAGCTGTTTCATCTGGAGTGTTGAGTATTAAAGCCATAGTGTCCCTCTTTTTTAAGCGGATGTGTCCAGTAAAATTCAAGATGTTACGAGCAAGTGGATTAGGATGAGACTCGAGTTTTGTTAAGTATTTACCTGCGTATTTTTTAATTTCTTCAGTCACTAGTGGCATATTTAAATCACGATGTAAATTTGAATTTTTGATGTACCATGGAGCCGATGTTATTAGTCTTAAAATCTTGTTTTGTCTTCGTTGGATTCTCTCTATATTGGAAGCTGAACCAGTGCCCCATAGCTGTATTCCGTAGCACCATATGGGTTTCAAAAGCGACTTGTATATTAAAAGTTTACAATCTAGACTGAGTGTTGAATTTCTACCAATCAGCCAATGTATCTGAGTTAATTTAAGTTTCATTTGTGTTAGCTTTGAGTCAATATGGTGTTTCCATGTAAGCCGTCGATCAAGGTGTATACCAAGATATTTTACATGTGAATGTTGAGGAACAACTTGATTGTTGATTCGAATTGGGGAACAGGTATCTCTTCACAGGGTAAATGTTAGCTGAACACACTTTTGTTCGTTAACTTTAATTCTCCATAAGTTTAACCATAGTTCCAGCTGTGTAATATGTTCTTGTAGATATCGGGAAGCCTCGTGAGGGTTTTCGTGCATACTAAGGCAGGCTGTATCATCGGCAAATGTAGATGTATGGATATTGCTGCTCAAAGGCATATCACAAGTATAAATCAAATACAACACTGGCCCCAATATGCTCCCCTGTGGCACACCGGATGATAGATTCGGGCACACTCATGAAGTCTCCTTCAACAACCGTGAACTTCCGGGTAGTAATATAACTTTCCAATAGCTTCAGAAAATTTCTTGATAGATATGATTTCAATTTTAAAATAAGGCCTTCATACTTTATCAAATGCCTGAGAAACATCAATGAAGAGGGCAGAACAATATTTCATTTCTTCAAATGTTCTTCTTATAAATTGAACCAATCTATGCGTTTGTTCAATGGTGCTATGCTGACTCCTAAAACCAAACTGATGGTCTGGTATGCACCCACTACCAATTAGAATTGGGGAAAATTTTATCATGAGCAGTTTTTCGAAAAGTTTAGACATTGTTGATAGTAGACTTATTGGCCTATACGATTCAGCCTTGGTAAGGTCTTTGCCCGGCTTTGGAATCATTTTGACATTGGCAAGCTTCCAGAGGTGTGGATAATACTCTAGTCTTAATATGGCATTAAAAATAAATAGAAGGATTCTAATTGCAATACAAGGCAAATTCATCAGCATCTTGTTACTAATTCCGTCAATTCCTGGTGCTTTCTTCGGGTTGAGTTCAGCAATTAGTTTCTGTACGTCACGTATCTTAAACTTTAAGGGTCGAGGGGGTAGAGCAACTACACTCGGTAAATCAACAGCAGCAGTACATCTGTTTGGGGTAAATACGGATTTTAAATGCTTTGCAAACAAGTTACCTTTCTCCGTATCACTTCTTGCCCAACCTCCGGTAGAAGTGCGCAGAGGTGGTTTAAACTCAAAGGGTGTTTAAGCTTTTTCGCAACGCGCCACAAAGAGTAATTAGATGCTGGTGTGACATCGAGATTTTCCAGATAATTTTTAAGAGATGCAGTTCTTCAAATGCAAGCATCTCTTGGAGTCGTTTAGTGCACTCTTTAAACATGATTTTATGCTGGGGCGATCTGTGCTGTTGCCATTCCCGTCTAGCTCTTCTTTTTTCACATACGAGACGTTCAATATCCGTAGAATAAATTCTATTGAACCTAGTCTGCGGGTGGGAGGTAGAAGCATGTTCAGCAGCCTGCTTTATATTTTTGTTAAGATTCGCAATGTTAGATTCAATATCATCGAACATCCGATTCTTAGCATTATGTTTTCCGTGCAATGACTACTAAGATATTTTTTGAATCTCAGCCAATTAACACGATTGATCATCTTCACATATGGGTGAGGTAAATCACTTCTTAGTGGGTTACAGATTGTAACGATAGTGGGAGAGTGATCGGAGGAGAGATCTAAGGAAGCTTCGACATGAACTAAATCTCTAGAAATATTTTTCATGACTCCAAAATCTATAACATCCGGAATTTTTTGTATGTCTGTAGGCCAGTAAGTGGGCTCTCCACTCGAAATGACGTCCAAGCCCATTTTTGAAATTGTACTGAACAACGCTCTTCCTCTAGGTGTAATAAGGCGTGAACCCCAGAACGTATGTTTTGCATTGTAGTCGCCAGCTGCTACGAAACAAGGCCCAAGAGATTTGTAGAAATCCTCGTATTCATCCTCAGTGATTGAGAATCTTGGAGGGGAGTAAATTGATGATATAACGAAATTTGTAAAAAAAATTTCAACACAAATATTAGTTGCTTGTAAATGTTCTGCACAGATGTTATCAAGAATATAGTGCTTGAGTCTTGACTTTATTAAAATTGCTGATCCACCGTATGCTCTTCCTCTCGGGTCCTTAGTATCATATAAGGTGTAGCCATTCATTTTAAAAAGGCTTCTCGAAGTCAAATGAGTCTCAGAAACCAATATTATATCAATATTTTTTTCCATGAGGAAGTGCTCAAGTTCATTTTTGTGTTGGCGAATGCCGTTTGCGTTCCAGAAACATATTTTTAACGTGTTCATGGCTTGTTAATTAATGCTTGAAGCAGAGTATTCTGCATTCGCAGCATTTCTTGCATCATGCTAGTCATATTTGTAGTAAAGTTGTTTATAGTTTGCACCAGATTATCAATAGTGGCTTCAAGGCGACTGAAATTAAAGCTTGTGTTAGCATTTGTTGAATTACTTGGTGGGGACACTTTCTGCGTGGGAAAAGAATTCGTCTTAACAGCATCGGCATATGATACACGTGAAGTACTTGGTTGGCTCATTGGAGGAAAATTGGCGGAGAAAGCGTTTGCTGATTGAGCTGGAGCTAATTTAGGTTTTTGTCCCATGGTCTTTTTAACGAAAGAATATACAGGACATCCTCTGTAGTTAGCAGTGTGATTACCTCCACAATTACTACATTTTTTTTCAGCTTGATCTTTTGCCTTCGTACAGCTAGCCGAACCGTGCAATTCACCGCAGATAACACAAACTGTAGGTAATTTGCAGTAAGTTTTTGTATGGCCATATTCTTGGCAATTGTGGCACTGTACGGGACCTGAACGCTTACGTGGCTCTTCAACTGTGATTTTTCGGTGCAAGAGAAACTTTACGCTATAAATTGGATGGGTTTCATTTTTTTCAATTGTGTGTCATTCGGCTCCAGTTCGACCCGAAATAGGGGTTGGGGGACCTTTTCTCTGTTAATTATATTAGTAACATTTTTAACCTTAAATCCTTTGTCGATAAGAGCACATTTTACTTCTTCGGGGTCAACATATGAATCTATGCCCTTTAATAATATTTGTAGGCCTTTAGCACTTTTAAGTTGATAGGTGTAAAAATTTGTTTTGTTTTTTTAAAATTCACTAATAATTTTCCGGAAATCTTTTTCATCATATATTTGGATCTTAGTTTCATCAATATTACCTCGTTTAATTGGAATGATGTGAAAAGTATTTTCACCAATGGCCGACAATAGTTTTTTTAAAAGCGCGTTACGAGTTTTTTCTCTCAGATAGATAGGTGGTGGCTTAAAAGACTTTAAGTGATTAGAAAAATTATTAACTTGACGCAGATTAAGGGAAAATAAACTATCAACTATAACACTATCTCATTTTTTTTCAACACGTTTGGCATATCATTTATGTAAATTATAAACAATAAAGCTCCTATGATTGAACCTTGGGGAACTCCATATTCATTATTGATTTTGTTTGACTTGTTGTTGTTTACTTTTGTTATTTGTGTTCTATTTGTTAGATATGATTTAAACCATTTTAACTCAATATTTTGTATACCGTAATTATACAACTTTTGTATCAATATCTGTCTATCTATAGTTTCAAATGCCCTTTTAAAATCAAGAAATATTGCCATAATATGTTTATTCTTATCAATATTCTTCCATCTGTTTATAACATAATTAACGGTTGTTTCACACGAAAATCCATAAAATTTTGTTTGTTGCTAAATAGTCTTCGAGTTGTAATTTCAATACTTTCTCAAGAATTTTTTCACATAACTTAAGTGTATTTATGGGGAGAAAGTCTTCACATTTCTTTGCTTTACTTACTTTTTCAATGGGTGTTACCATTGATGTTTTCAAGTTTTCTGAAAAAATTCCAGTTTTTAGTGATTCATTAATTATGTTAAGTATAATACTGCCCATTAAATTCCAATTATCCAAAATTATATTAATATTTAATTTATTATAATCGGCTTTCTTGTTAAGGCTTTTACATATGTTTTGCAGATCTAAAATTGTTATTATGAGGAACTCGAATTTTGTATTTACTACATTAACTTTATTAACATATTTCACATTTTCTATATCCTCTCTAATTTCTTTAATACTATCCACGAAGTAATTATTAAATTGCATGGCTATTTCAGAGCTATTTTTATATTCTCTATTATTAAATATCACAGTTTGAATATCACATGGTTTTTTCTTCAATACTAAGCCTTTGATGTTAATCCACATCTGTTTTTGGTCCTTCGTGTTTTCACTAACACATTTACAACCATTTTATATTGAAATCAACAGTGGCAGTCAATTGTTCTAGTTGCTCTACTCTAACATACATGTAAGAGTGGAACATCTAATGTACATATACCAAACATTTTAAAACATCGCATTTTATTGTAAAATGTACAATTCGTTCGGTCTGTGAAAATAAAATTTATGGAAGTGTTAAAAAAGTTAAGTAGAAAAAATAGTGAATAAAAGAAATCCGCAAAGTTTAATTAAATATACATATATATATTTTTTTTTCTAAATTTTAGATATTTATAAAAATTAAGGCATGTTGGAGATTGAAAAAAGCGTGAAGAGGATAGATGACACCAACGTTTTTTTGTGTATTTGCTTGTTTTTATGCATCTAAATATTTAACTTATATTTATGTCTATTATTTTGTAATAAAAAACAAATAAAACAGTGTAAAAATTGTGTTTATTAATATTATTATGCAGGTTTGACTAGTTTGCTATGCCGGTTATATACATCAAGTGTGATCAGTCAGACGTGACTACCGCATGCATCATTAATGGTAAGTAAAAATACGGCAGAGTAAGCAAGTCAGATATATATGTTTCATAGTAGATATTTTTAATTAATTAAACAAAGATGCAAAATCACACGTACACAAAAGTTTACATCACTTTTTCCACATTGCTCTTAACAAATTGATAGAAACTTCGATAGACAAATCCATCACCACTGTCGGTCAAATGACCGGTCATTTGACTGGGAATCTTCTTGCAGGGGTGAATACCAGGTGGACTTCAATTTTTCTTTCAACGCATCATTCAATTTTTCTTTCAATTTGTAAAAAAGTTAAGAATTAATTTTCTTTGCTGAAATAAAATATGTATAAAATCAATAAAAATAGTGAAGTGCGAAAATTTTTAATTGTTTCCTCAACGACGGCATTTTGAACATAAAATTGGAAATCAAATTGCTTGCAGCCTACGTCACAACTTCAATTTTAGTAAATTTTGACAAACCATACGTGTGAAAAAATTGAAAGCAATTTATTGAACGTGTAGCCACAAGGTAATAGCTGATCTGCAAGTATTACATTCAACCATACTCGGACATCAGTTTATCTTTTTTTCAATTCTTAGAAGTGTCTTATACGAGTAATAACAGAAAAACTTTATATTCCCCGTGCAATAGACGTTTGTGGAAATATTTGTCAGTCTTTTTAAGATTGTATGGTTTAAATAAGTAATAATTCAAGAAATTTATTATTCGACTTATTGTCATAATTATATTATTCAAGAATTTGCATTGACAAAATAAATTTATTTTAAATATTTTTTTACGCTTAATGCGCTTTAAAAACAATGGGCCATAACGATAGTCACAGAATAAAGTCGGTTCGTTTTAGAAACAATTTAAATTAAAAACCTGTTTCTAAATATTTTTCTACTATAGTCAAAAACAAAATGTGTCTTAAGTTGAATATTACTGATAGGAAGTTGTGGAAGGAGACTTCATGAGTGTGTCCGAGTCTATATCTTCCGGTATCCCAAAGGGTAGTATTTTAGGGCCAGTATTGTATTTAATATATACTTGTGATATGCCTGTGAGCAATAATATCCATACCTCTACATTTGCCGATGACACAGCCTGTATGAGTATGCATGAAAACCCTTATGAGGCATCCCGAAATCTTCAGGAACATATTACCCAGCTGGAAGTATGGTTGAACTTATGGAGAATTAAAGTAAATGAGCAAAAGTGTGTCCATATAACCTTTACCTTAAGAAGAGATACTTGTTCCCCCATTCGAATTCACAATCAAAATATTCCTCAACATTCTCAAGTGAAATACCTTGGCATAAACCTTGATCGAAGGCTTACATGAAAACATCATATTTACTCTAAACTAACTCAAATGAAACTTAAGTTAACTCAAATACATTTTTTGATTGGCAGAAATTCAACACTCAGCCTAGACTGCAAACTGTTAATATACAAGTCGCTTTTGAAACCAATATGGTACTACGGAATTCAGCTATGGGGCACTGCTTCAGCTTCCAATGTAGATAGAATCCAACGAAGATAGAACAAAGTTTTATGTTTGATAACATCGGCTCCATGGTACATTAAAAATTCAAATTTACATCGTGATTTAAATATGCCATTAGTGACTAAAGAAATTGCAAAATACGCAGGCAAGTACTTAACAAAACTCGAAATCCCATCCTAATCCCCTTGCTCGTAACATCTTGAATTTTACTGGACACATCCGCTTAAAAATGAGGGACACTGCGGCTCTAATACTCAACACTCCAGATGTAGCTCGTTGAATATACTTTTATATTTTTATTTTTTCTTCGCTTAGCACGACTCTTATGTATCATTAATTTACTATCACTAAGTTTATATCCGACATTGGTCGGGCCTAATTAATTATATTTAGATTTAAGGTTTGAACACTTATTGTTAGTTCATATTTGAAATACAATAAATAAATATGTACAAAAAAAAAAGTTGAATCGACTTTAACTGGGTGCCACAACAAATGTTGGAAATATTTCATATGATCGAAAACAAAAAATAAGAAAGAGGTATCTCTCTCTCATCTCTCTCATCTGACGCTGTGTTATGAAAATGCATACATATGCATGTGTATATACATACAGACATTTATGTACATACACGCAAAGAAAAGATATGGTTGTAGCATGGTTGATAAAACAATATTATGTTTCCCGAAACAAATGTGTGGTCATTGAAAACAAGGTATTGTTATTTTAAACATTAATTGTGTTACGATAAACAAAATAATGTTTGAATTTAATAATTACATTATTATATTCATAAAAAGTGTGATATGGTTAGAATTTAACAATATAGTTTTGTTAAAAATTAATGACTGCAACATAATTTGTATTATTATGTAAAAATAATATTATGTAAGTAACAATATAATCTTATCCAAAACCATACTATATTTAAAAAATATAAAAAAATATAAAAATATGTTCTTCAGAAATATCTTCTGTCAGTTCAGTATTTTGTTTATAAGTTATCGGTATTGCACGCGTAGTGTTAAATAACTTAATGAAGTACAAACAAGAGGATAGATGAATAAAAATATATATACATATATTTCTTTATTAATGTGTGTCTGCATTTTGTGTATACGCACATATTTGTGTAAGTACACGTGCACATATATACATTTTATTTCAACAATATTATTTTAAATATATTTATTTCGGCTTTGACGCACAGCTGTTTTTGGCAAAAGATCTACCAATATATGGTTAAAAAACAAAATATTATTTTTATATAGAATAACACTGTGGTCGTACTTAACAATATTAGTATAATATTATAATAGATTTTAGTCGCATCTAATAATAGTATTGTCATATTTAACCAAAATGTGATAACTTTGAACAATACTAAGATTAGGTTTAACAAAGTTAATTGTTATTGTAGATAATATTATTATTAACCACAGATAATAGTATTACTAAAGCTTTGCTTTTCTATTGACAATAATATGATTTGACTGCTTTCATATAATTCAATCATAGTATTTATGTTGCTGTTTGATTATGGTTACCTCAACCATATTTTTTCTTTGCGTATACATATGTACATGTGCACTTATATTACAACACAAATTGTTTTTCTTTTATTTTTTATTTATTTAATAACTTTGTTTAATTACCAAGTAAATTGGTTAACTGGGTTATTTATTAACTTTATTTGATTTACGTATAAACAGCTAATAATATTTATTATTAATATGTATATATATGTATGTATATATGTATACGTATATACATATATGTATGTCTTTGTATATATATACATTTATCGAATATATCTGTCTTTATCGCATAAACCGATAGCGGTTTTTAAATATTGCTGGCCAGTTACATTTACATTATATTTTATGTTACAAACTACTGCATCTTTGGAAGCATTCCTATACACTACGTGTGCACTCTCTATTGTAAAATAAATACAAGAGATATAGTTCTATATTTAAAAATATATCACCAAATTTGAAGAATAAAACTATTGTGTTTTATTTAACCATCGAGTGTGTTTTATTTAACCAGTTAAGCGGATATACGCCGAAACATTGGTCCTTACGAACCGGATTTAATTAATACAAGAAAGCCTTTCAGTAGAAGTTTCTTGGGTCACATACTGACATACATCCATATAAAAAAAATCATCGAACTAAAGGTTAGTAAATTTTGAGTTAAGTGATTGGGATTATTAAAATACAAAAAAAGGCATTTGTACATACATATATTAGTATATGTGTGTATCGTTACAAAAGAAACAACAAATGGTTTATGACCATATAAAAAATATAAAGGTGAAGATAACACAGTGGTAATCCTATGCAATAACACAGTATACCTTATTGTGAATTGTTATATTAGGATAAAGTACCCTTTGTTACACACGTTCCTTAATAAATAATACGAAATTTTGCGAAAATCTCACATAAGAGATAAAGAAAAATAAAAGAATTTACAAAATTTACACGAATAAAATTTTAATAGTGAAAAAAAAATATTAAATATTATTGAATATTGTGTCAATAGAAGTGTTTAAATTTTCTGAGACACAATTGAAAGTATAATATACATATGTGCGGTAAATTATTTTTACAAAAGTATTCGCTTTAGAAAATTTAATACAAGACAGCAGTTTTAATACAAATACAAAAAAAATAATAATAAATATTTGTAAATTTTCTGGGTAAAAAACTAATTAATAAAAGGTTAAATTAGTGTGTTAGAAGTTAATTTGTGTAAAGAAAGTTACATTATTACATTCTTCTTCCACCTTTTTCTATTTACAATTTTTATTAACAGTCACCCTACCGTCGGTCGATTTGACTACGTAGAGCTTTTGACAAAAAAGTTGTTAAGAAATTACACTTCAAAACAAAATTTTAATTCATCATATAATAAGTATTTGCGAATTCATTGGAATAATTTGATTTACATTGCAAAATGAAAAAGTCTTTTGAAAATTTTATACGTGCTTCAGATGCCATTTCTAAATTTGAAGCAAGATTTCAAAAGGTTCGTGATGCAGATCATCATGTATATACACTAGAATTGACTAGTGATGAACTAAAACTTTTATGGGAAGCAGTGGTTGAGTGTGAAATTCCTTCGGAAAAATCAAAAACGATAAATACGGAGGATTTAGAAATACTTGAAAATAAATATGGGACGGTATTTGCTACTTATGTTCGCTGTATGAAAACAATAAAAATAAAAATTGATGAGTTAAGGTCTATTACTGCAACTGCACAACCAGCCGCACAAGCTGAAGTTTTGGCAGGAGACCAATTAACACATAATTTACCTCTTGCAGCATGCGAAATAGATGTGTTTAATGGTGACTACATTTCGTGGCCGACATTTAGAGACATCTTTACAGCAGTATATATAAATAATAACAGGCTTAGCAACATTGAAAGATTATGTTATCTGATAAAGAAAACTGGTAAAGAGGCTAAAGAAATTGTTTCAAGGTGCCCGCTTACTACTGCAGGATTTGACATAGCGTGGAGAAATCTTAAAGAAACGTATGAAAACCCTCGAATGCTAGTTAATAATCAATTAAAATGTTTATTTAATTTAGAATCGATTTCTAAAGAAACTAGTTCAGCCCTGAAAGATGTACAGCGTGGTATCAATTGATTTTTGACTGCTATGTCTACTTATGAAATATCCACGGAAAATTGGGATCCAATAATTGTATTTATTTGTATGCAAAGATTACCGGCGCAGACAATTTCACTTTGGGAGCAATCTATTCAAGATAAAACTGCTTTGCCTTTGTGGAACGATTTAGATTCGTTTTTAACGGAACGAATTCAGACTTTAAATTGTATTCATGATCTCACAAATTTAAATAATGATAGGAAAATAGGAGATCGGAAGATAAAGACTCATATCTCGACAAAGAATAACGATAATAATTGCGTTTTATGCCCTAAACAAAATCATGCATTAAGATTTTGCCGTAGATTTACAAATTTTTCTGTTCAAAAACGATTTAATACAATAAAGAAATTTCATTGTTGTGTAAAGTGTCTTTCGAAATCGCATGAAGTCAAAGACTGTAAAAGCGAATATTGCTGTTTCAAATGTAATCAGAAACATCACACAATGCTTCATCGCGAAGTGCCTACTACTAACGTCATTAACAATTCTGGACAAAAGTCAACTTCGCCCCCTTCGAAGACTACTCATACCGTTAATTCATCGGATATGGAAACACAAATGCCTTCGACATCATCTGCCGCTCGTGGTAGTATGAATCGTCAGGTTTTCCATCTATCACAAAATTCATCTGTTCTATTGGGAACTGCTATGGTTTCGATCATATGTCATGATACTACGTATCCAGCTAGAGCTTTAATTGACCCAGCGTCGGAAGCATCATTTATTTCAGAACATTTGCGAAATCAACTCAGACTTCCGTCACATTCTACGAATGTTAAGATTTCCGGTGTTAATAATAAAGCTTCCACAATTTCTAAAAAACTTTGTACAATTCGGGTTACTTCCACATTAAATCGACAAGTAGAATTAGAAACTTGTGCGCTAGTTTTACCTTCCATATCAGGTAATTTGCCTTCATTTATTTGTCCTTCGGACATTAGAAGAGAATTATCAGATATTAAATTGGCAGATTGTAATTTTTATAAGAGTAGGCCAATAGATCTATTGCTTGGCGCAGATTTATACCCTCAAATCATTCTAGAAGTGCGTCAAAATATTTATGGATCGCTAATGGCCCAAAATACTATTTTTGGTTGGATATTAACAGGCCCAATAAATAAGTCTGCCCAAAATTCGATTAATGCATTTTCAACCACTGTAACCTTTTCCGAGGAAGATAATCTAAACCAGAATCTTTTGAAATTTTGGGAATTAGAAGAAACTCCAAAAAGAAAAATTTTGTCAACTTCTGATAAATTTTGCGAAGAAATTTATAAGAAAACCACTAAACGGGATTCAACCGGTAGATACATTGTGTCGCTACCTTTCAAGCCAGAATTTCCCAATGAAATTAACTTGGGAATATCCAGATCTGGAGCTATGAAACAATTTATGCGTATGGAATCTTCCCTTTCAAACAAATCTGAAATAAAAAACATGTATGATGAAGTATTAATGGATTATTTGAAATTAGATCACATGAGACCTATTAAATCCAATAATCAAGCCGTAACAAAATCGTGTTATTTGCCACATCACCCAGTGACTAAACTAGAGAGAAAAACAACTAAACTTAGAGTCGTTTTTAATGCCTCAAATAAGACATCTAATGGCAACAGCTTAAACGATTGTCTTTTTGTAAGGCCAACCTTGCAAGCAGATTTAGTCAATTCGATTTTACGTCGGAGATTGTTTGAATTTGTATTTAATTGTGATATTACAAAAATGTATAGGCAAATTCGAGTTCATTCATCCCATACACCTTTCCAGCGAATTTTATATAGGACATCAGCGGACGATCAAGTCACTGACTATGAATTGCAGACGGTAACCTTCGGTTTAAATTGCGCGCCTTATTTAGCAATTCGTACTTTATTGCAATTAGCTGAGGATTGTGAGGACGAATTCCCCTTAGCCGCGAGAATTTTGAGGAAGGGTATTTACGTAGATGATGTCTTGACTGGGGCTTATGATGTTTCTAGTGCTTTATTAGCGAGGGATCAATTAAATGCAGCTTTATTATCAGCGGGGTTTGAACTTCGGAAGTGGACATCTAACAAAATTTCGATTCTACAAGGACTGCCTGCAGGTCATTCGGTGGATTCAAAAGTTTTGAACTTTGAAGAGTCCAGCTGTTCCAAAACGTTAGGAATTCTTTGGAATGCACAATTGGATTCCTTCTTTTTCAAAGTTTTTCCTCTAGAAGCAAAATCAAGTTACACAAAATGGGAAGTATTATCTACCATAGCAAAGTTTTTTGACCCGGTTGGTTGGTTAAGCCCAGTAATTGTTAAAGCAAAAATTATAATGCAAAACATTTGGCTTAATAATATTGATTGGGATGATTTTCTTCCTCCTTCAACAGAAAAAGAATGGTTACAATTTGTCGAATCATTCAATCAAATAAATTTTATTCAAATACCCAGATGGGTTAATTATTACAAAGATTCGAATACAGAACTTCATGTTTTTTCTGATGCTTCGGAAAAAGCATACGCTGGGGTAATATACATTTGCACTGAAGCCCCCACGGGAAAAATTTATACGCACTTATTATCGTCAAAGACGAAAGTAGCACCAATTAAATCAATTTCATTACCGCGGCTTGAATTATGTGGTGCAGTTTTAGCATCCGAGTTATTGAAAAATATTCTTACTGAAATTGAAATTCCTATTCAACGTGTATATTGTTGGACAGATTAAACAATTGTACTTGCATGGTTACGAAAAACTCCAAGTTCCTGGACTACCTTTGTGGCAAATAGAGTTTGTCGCATTCAAGAAAATACAGGAAATCATAATTGGTTTCATGTACGTTCGGAAGACAATCCTGCCGACTTAGGCAGCCGGGGGGTAGATCCACTCACATTATCAAAAAGTGAGTTGTGGTGGCACGGTCCTACATGGTTAAATAAAAATAAAGATCAGTGGTCCCACCATAAATTTGAAAATCTGGATACTGACATAGAAAGTCGAAAATTGAAAGTCCACGCCTCCTTTTTTTCGAAATTTGAGGATATCTTAGAGATTTTCGTCTCTAGACAAAGCCATGCGTGTTATAGCATACTTATATCGATTTTTCCATTCTACACATGGAGCCCATAAAAATAAATTTCGTTATGAAAATAATATAATCTCTAGTGACGAGATAAAAATGGTAAAGATACGTTTGGCTGTCGTAACTCAAAAGGCGTACTATGCAGATGAATACAAATGTCTTTTAAATAAGAAACCCTTACCTGCAAAAAGTTCGTTAATAACCTTAAATCCATTTCTTGATGAAAAAGAAGTCATGAGAGTAAATGGTCGATTAATCAAATCACCCTCAATGTCTTACAATGAACAATATCCCATCATTCTACCGTATGGATGTCGTTTCTCGAAACTTATTGCTGAATTTATACACGTCCTTACTATTCATGGTGGTAATCAATTAATGCAAAGAGTCTTTCGATGTGAATATTACGATTACGATTACGAATATTAGTCCGTACTGTAATACATCAATGTAAACGTTGCGTAATTGATCGACAACGTACTTGTAGTCAAATAATGGCTGCACTTCCTCCGGAACGTGTGACTCTCGATAGACCATTTACAAACACTGGAGTTGATTATGCAGGCCCTTTTGATGTAAAAAATTATAATGGCAGATCTTGCAAAATAACGAAGGGTATGTTTGCATTTTTGTATGCTTTTCTACGAAAGCTATACATTTGGAAGCCGCATCTGATTTATCATCGGACATATTTTTGGCAGCCTTTAATCGATTTATATCTAGAAGAGGTTGTCCACACACCATGTTTTCTGACAATGGCACTAATTTCATTGGAGCGTCAAATGAATTAACACGCGACTTTCAAACATTTATCAAAGAGTGTCAAGCGCGTATGTGCTCCTCCTTTGGACATAGAGGTTTAACATGGAAGTTCATACCAGCGGGTGCCCCCCATATGGGAGGGTTATGGGAAGCTGGAGTTAAAAGTTTTAAATTACATTTCAGAAAAGACGTCCAATCTTGTACTTACACATTTGAGGAATTATCCACTATTTTAACAAGAATAGAGGCGTGTTTGAATTCACGTCCTTTATGCCCCATGCCTGATAATCCGGTTGAGCCAGTAGCCTTAACACCAGGACATTTTCTGATAGGTTCAGCTATTTTAGCACCACCCGAACCAACGATTTTTGATAGTCCAATAAGCGTTGTCAATCGATACCGAAAAGTCAAAGCTATGATACATCAATTTTGCAAAAGATGGAAGGAAGAATATTTGGTAACTTTACACAAACGCTATAAATGGCAACATCCTCAACGAGATGTGATGTTAAACGATTTAGTTGTAATAAAAAATGAACAACTACCTGCCACTTCATGGAAACTAGGTGTTGTAACAAATCTTCACACTGGTACCGACGGACATTGTCGTGTCGCGGAAATTCGTACACAATCTGGTATAACCACTAGGCCAATAACCAAACTTGTTGTTTTACCTAATTTATAATTTCCCCTCACTTTCTCTTTTTACAATTTACTAATCATTTTCTTCCTAGCAAAATGCAAAACACTATTAAAGCTATCCAAACCACCTCTGAGTTTGATGAAGAGGGTTTGTTGGATTATGAAGAAGCAATGGAGACTACTGATGTGAACCCATCTATTGTGACTGTTTCTTCTGAACCTCACACTCAAGTTCCAATAAATACTTTGAATTCGAACTTAATTACCCAACCTATGGCAACAAATATAGATACGCCGATCGTCGAGACAACCAAAAATAACCCAGCATTGCAGCAAGTGGGGATATCCAATTTAGCGACAATAATATCAGCTCATGAAACAAATTCAAAAATTTTAACTTTCAGGGAAAATGATGGGAAAAAGAAATGTCTGATTTGCAGCAAAAATCACCCTATACGTTTTTGTTACAAGTTTCGTGAGATGAGCCTGGAACGTAGACTACGCTTAGTGGCATTTCATCGTATGTGTCCACGTTGTTTGGCTACCAGTCACTTGGGGAAAGATTGTCTGAGTAAAGCAAAATGTAAAATTTGCAATCAGCAGCACCATGCTTTGCTGCATGAATATAAAAATAACAAACCAGACAATCGGAAAAAATCACCAACAGCTGCACGAAATATTTCGATTCGACAATCCGTTCTTTTTCGCCTACTCTACGTCTTTATCTCCTCCAAGGTCTTTCGAAAATTCCATTGCGAGCGGTTTTGGACGCGTGTTGCCAAAATAGTTATATATGTAAAGAGTTTGCATCAAAATTAAAATTGCCTATTCAAAATGTAAATAATGATCAGTTTTGTCGGATTGAATTGGAAGACATTCATAAAAATTCGCAGCGCATTTTTGTCATGGCTCGTTTATATAATATGAAAGGCATACGCACACCAACAGTATCGGTAAATGATTCAATTTTGGAATCCTTTCAAGGTCTTCAACTTGCTGACCCAAATTTTAATCATTCGAGCAATGTCTGTTTGGTGTTATCTCCTGAAGTAATGCCATTGATTATGAAAGGCCGAATACAAACAAGTCCGGGTCTTCCACTTGCACAATACACAATGTTTGGTTGGGTTATTTCGGGTTTGTCGCCATGTTAATTTTCTTCTTCTCATTCATTCTTCAAACGGTTTACAACCGCAACAGGAGTCCCTCATGACTCACCTCGTACATTTTTTCATCAGGAGTCCCTCATGACTCATATAAAAATATATTAATTCAATCATCAGGGGTCCTTAATGACCTGTTTATTATGAATTAATTATAAATCTATTTATTTAGAATACAGTCCACAGGAGTCCTTAATGACTCATTTCGTCAGACATTAATATGTATTTGCGTTGCAACGTCCTCTATTGTTGCAAGGTGGCCGGCAATGTTTAATTACCAAGTAAATTGGTTAACTGGGTTATTTATTAACTTTATTTGATTTACGTATAAACAGCTAATAATATTTATTATTAATATGTATATATATGTATGTATATATGTATATGTATCAGAGAACGACAAAAATCACGTATTTTCTGATTTAATCATACTATAAATTTGTTATTCACTTTTAATCATGCAAAATAAATCAACATTGAGTAAAATCATCATCGTAATGGTGAACGATTCATTTAAGTAAATGTGAGTCGAGTGATCGAACATGTTTTATTCACATCATTCATCACACATTAAACTTTTGTTCACATTTAATCATGCAACAAAACTTAATATTGAATAAAATCAGAATCATACTTACGAACGTATCGTTTGGTTAGTTGCAAGTAATTTCATACATGTTTTATTAAAATTTTTATATAATCAGGTTTTCATGTTGAATAAAATCAAAGCAGAGGAATTATGAAAAATATTATTGTTTTAATACAAATCCGTAAGCAAACACTTTAAAAAGAAAAAATGGAAAACGACCAGGAAAAGACTAGATCGTCTCTCGATAGAGTATTATGCGAAAGACTAGCTACTAATATTAAATATATAGATATTAATACATATGTATATAAAGAGATGGAATCAAATTTTTATACAACGAAATAATTTTTGTCAAATTTAAAAATAATTTCTATTTGATATGCATGACCTTGAAATATTTATACGATGAAATAACATGTATAAAAGTTGTAAACTTAATCAATTTACACGCTATATGACGTTACATATACTCAACAACGTTGATAAATTTGAACGTATTTTGTGCAAATTTCTTCACGATAGAAACAAAATTTTCACGTTGTATACCACGGTGTCCGCTGCTTTTGTACAAAATGCCTCTGCTTTGGGTGTTCTTTATAGGTATATAAATTGCTAAATACATAGTATACATAAAATTCCCTTGTTTCTAAAAAATCATCATCACTTGATGTATACGCGCTCATACGCGCTCATTTTTGCTTTTTTGATTTTATTCATCATACAAATATTTGTTGATAATCAGAACGAACGCTTTTGCCTACTTATTTTATTTTTCATCAAAATAATCATGACCGAACCGAATTGATTGGTATGATGCGACACATGTTTAAAATCGTAGAGCCAACAACAACCGTATGATTGGAATGATTAAAAAGCACCAACGATTATGTATGTTGGAACAAGTTTGACTGTATGAACACAAAGGCATGCTTTTAGGATATGGATTACGTATGAATATTTTTTCAATCAGATTTTGTCGTTCTCTGATACGTATATACATATATGTATGTTTTTGTATATATATACATTTATCGAATATATCTGTCTTTATCGCATAAACCGATAGCGGTTTTTAAATATTGCTAGCCAGTTACATTTACATTATATTTTATGTTACAAATTACTGCATCTTTGGAAGCATTTCTATACACTACGTGTGCACTCTCTATTGTAAAATAAATACAAGAGATATAGTTCTATATTTAAAAATATATCACCAAATTTGAAGAATAAAACTATTGTGTTTTATTTAACCATCGAGTGAGTTTTATTTAACCAGTTAATCGGATATACGCCGAAACAAACTTTTATTACACTAATTTACAACTCTTATTAAATTTTCTCTTTTATTTTAATGTGTTTTGTTCTGAAGTAAAAAGCAAGAGTCGATGCTAACCTAGTTAAAACAGCTTCAGCATGTTTTAACTTTAGAAGCAACTTTTTCCTTTAAAGTGCAGTTTTTCTCGTCTATGGTAGGTCGAAAGTTAATTTTTAAAAAAAGTGCATTCTAAAACTGAAAAAGTAGACTTTTCTGTTGACTATGGTTATGGCCCAATAACTTTTGATACAATCGGTGGTAAACATGTTTCACTTATATGTTCCCCAAAATATCCGTCATTGCGGCATGGCTGGCATGCGCATACAACAACTTGGCCAAATATTCCCACTTAATGCCACTTGTGGTTTCTTTGCCTAACATGGGACCCGGCCAACGTTTCTCTGTCCTAAGTTCTCACAGAAATGCGTAATACTCCACTCTGCACTGTGCGCTTGTGCCACCAATGGCCAACAATCTATTCCAGCCCAGGGCCACCTTTAATAGCAGGTGCTGCTCAACAGCGTGCTGCCAAATTCAATACAAGTTTACTCAATCTAAGATCAATAGATTCAAGCAACTCTGGCTGTTCCGCAAATGCATCAAAACGGTGAGATTATTCTTAAATAATTTTGTTTTAGAAATTGTAATTGTTTTCACAATTCATTTAAGGACCTGAAAATATTTTTGTCTCAGATCAGAAACAAATACTGGGCGAACGTTTATAGCAAATGATAGAACGTATGCATCCATCTTTGGCTAATAAGATCACGGGCATGTTGAAATAAAAAATTTCATACTCTTGCGCATCATGGAAGATCATAAAGCTCTCATTTGGAAAATGTTATACCATAAAACAAATTCTGGGCGGACATTTGTACCCAATGAACGCAAGCATGCATCCATCTTTGGCTAGTAAGATGAAGGACATATTGCTTAAATTAAAATTTACTCAGAAATAATTTCTTAGTAGGGCTCAAGAATGATAAAATAAAGATTACGCCATCTGCGCATGATGGAACTCTGACGTCACTCATACTGTGTTCTCATTGGCTAGTAAAATTCAGCTGTAGAACTATTATGTTTGTATAAAAATTGTTGTTTTTCCAAATAATTTTTTTTAAAACAAGCAATTTCTTTATAAGAATTTCATATATAGTTTTTGATTAAAAACATAATTTCACAGTTTTTAACTTGAAAATAGACTTAAAACTAATTAACTTTACATAATTCATATTTGCTGTTTCTATATCATATAAAGTACGGAATATCTGTTTAAAATACGGCTGATATTAAAACAAATGAAAAAATTAAACGCTTTTTAGTTGTAGAGTTCATTTTATTTTTTTATTTTTATCAATTTTTCTCTTTCGCTTATTAGTATGTATTTTCTGCGATTTCTGCGATTTCGGCATTTAGTTTCCTAATTCTAAAATGCATTCGACATCTAAAGAAAAGCTTCTTCACGTCTTCACTTCAATTTCTTTTGCTTCCAATAAATGCTTTTGTAAATATCCACTTGAAAGTAACAATTTGTCGCCATTTATTTTCAAAAATATGGTGTCACACGATCTGAGCGTGTCCATTAATGAAGTTGATGGCTTACTTAGCCCACACTTCACTTAAGTGGTTAACCCATGAAAAACTGCGATGGCTTAGAGGATTTGCCAAAAGATCAGGGTTTCCATTCTTTAATTTGTTGCAAATATATCCGGCCAAATTCTCTAAACCATCATATTTCATGTTTTCCAACTCGTTTTTGTTTCTTTCGGTATCCAATAAATTTACCTGTATGTTACTATTAACACTCTTAAGTATTGAACCTAAAGAAATCACTAGGAATATAAAACTTTGTATTATTTAAAATTATAAGTTTAAATTAATCTGTTAAAAAATTATCTCCATCTAAATCGGGCGTATTGTCAACCTCTACATTTGCATTACTACTCAAAATGCTTTCATTTGACCCCATAATGTATGATCGAAAAAATTTACATACATTTTCATTCCCAAAGTTTTAATGTAACTTTCGAGGCCATCTTCTTCAAGATCAGTCGGCCTTGGAGCATTTTCCGTGACCAATATTTCTTTAGTACTATTCAGAATATCAGTTTGTTTTTCATTTTCACCTAACATTTCATATACATTTGCAGCTTCAGTCTCATTAGCAGTTTTCGTTTCACTTTCAATAGCACTAGTGTCTAAAGACGGAACTGCATCGGATTTTAATATTTTTGCACGGCGTTTGCTAAATCCTATTCATAACTCCTTAGTAATGTACCACAAGAATTAATTTTTTTTTAACTTACCCATTTCAAATTTCAAGTTTCTTTCAAAATCCTCTTGCTTGAAATATAAACCACAAATTTTTTCTTTATGCATATTTACAGGCTTCCCTCGTTTGCAAAATCTTACCCATAACTTCCTTCGAGCTTCATCTTTTGGAAAATTGTAAAATGATACATCTTTTTGAAAATGCAAACGTTTTATCCAAAATACGAGTACACAAAATATTAAGTTTTAATATAATTTCTCATTTGTTTTTTTGCTGTTACTTTGTTTGCATTTGCCCACTGCACATTTCATATTTTCTCTTTTTCTTATCTCCTCTTTATTTTGTTTTTTATTTTTATAAGTTTTGCAGCTTTTAAACAACCAAATTTAAAAATTTTCTATATAATTTTAATTATTCTATTATTATTTATATGTATTTATTATGAAATATTGCACAAAACTTGAAGTTTAAATAATTTGATTTAATTTTTTTCTTGGAGGCCTCTCTGAGTAAATTAATTACAGGGCTGCCATTTACCACAAAATACATACATTTTTTGTACGAAATTATAAATATCACATATGATACAGACTTGGTAACCTTTGCGAGGGAAGTACTACGTAATCAAACGGTAAATCATGCGCAAGGCGTAATCTTTATTTTATCATTCTTGGTAGATTTGCATTAAAAAAAGTTGGAAGAAGTGCCATATAAAAATTTTCGTAGAACAAAGTATAAATAACATCTAAATTTCAATGTTCATCAACTTCAGTGGAAACATGTCAAATTACAGCTTAAAGTCTCAGCTAAAAGTTTAAAAAAAAAAATTTGGCTGCTCCTACCTGCTCCTTTCCAAAAAAAAACAGTAAAAACTATAAGTGATAAAGTAACAAAAAAAAATTCTTTACTGTTTAAAATTATTACATAATGTAATATACATACTAGTCAATAGTGTTAATTGTTATATATTTCATTGTTGACTATAGGAAGGTGAAGCAAGGTATGGGTACAACAAACGATGGCAATACGGCAAGAATGTTTTTCGAATATCCAGCCAAAACTGCAGACGTAATTGGCATAAAAGAAGAGTTAATACATAGATTTAAAATTATTTTGGCCGCAATAAATTGTAATGCAGCGATTGACACTAACAAATTTCATATATATTGCATGGATACTGCCAAGTTGTTTGTTGATCTCTATGGAAGCAAAATTATAGCAGAAGCTATTCTGCCAATAGGTATGTCTCTATCTAAAGGCCCTTATTAAATGAATTCATTTTTATTTTGTTCATTTTAATTGATTATTTTTATCAGGTATGCTGTTCGAGGAAGCTCAGGAAGGGAGGAATAAAGACTATAGAGCCTATAGATTACATCATTCGCGAAGAATTGGAAGTGTAGCCACTAATGAAGACGTAATGCATAATCTTTTATTGTCTTCAGACCCATTTATAAATAGATTTCGCTCAAAGCTGCAAATCAAAATATTGGAGTACGATAATAATGTTAAAAAATTATTAAAAGACTATGATTAAATTACTTATTCATGTTTTTTCTATTTGTTTTTTCTATGGGAGATGGGCGTAAAAGTGGGCGGATCAGGTATATATTTTCAGGAGCCCATTCTACAATTATAGTATTTATTTTTTGTGAAAATTGAGTTGATGCATTAAAAATCAAGGGAGTTATGCCACTTTTTCAATACAAGTTGTATGGGAGGTGGGCGTAAAAGTGGGCGGATCCTTTTGATTTTTCCATTTTTTCTTGATTCAAATAAAAAATGCATATGTGCCAAGTTTCATTGTCCTTCGACAACTTCTATTTTTAGCCGCTCGTTCTATGAACCTCAACCAATGTGCGCCGTGTCGGGAAACACCATGGTGGAGAAAATCCTTAAACCCGGCCAAAAGCCGTCAGAGCAAGACATCGTTATAAGACAGGAAAAATTTGCGAGGCAGAAAATTGTTATTAGGCTGCGCCGTGTCGGGAAACACCATGGTGGAGAAAATCCTTAAGCCAGGCCAGCAGTGCAAGACATCGTTATAAGGCAGGAAAACTTTGCGAGGCAGGAAATCCTTATTAGGCTGCGCCATGTCGGAGAGAAAATCCTTAATCCCGGGCATAGGCACATACTGATAAATGTGGAATAGCAAGAATTCCTTGAAGAATTTTGTATAAATTTGTATACAAATGTTTATCTAAACAATTTTTATTTGTAAAAATCCTTTTCCAAAATTAAATTAAATTCTGGAACTTCCGCCAGTACCCTTCATTTATTATGTATTTGTGCAATATCGTCTGCTTCGTTTGGAGAAAGTTTAATAACAACTGGCACTATACTATTGGCGTCCCCAGTTAAAACATGATCTGGCGCAAATTTTGGAAACCAATTTAAATAAAAATCTCGAAAAATAAAAGTAGTGCTTGAAACAGGGAGAAAAGGTTAGTTGAACTTTGAGCTGAAAGGGCCAAAATAGCTTAGAAAGTACAACAAGGCCATCAAACATCCAAAAGTGCAACAAATGGCCCTACTGTGCCACAGTTTGAATGAACGAATAAAACTTCCTTACATGCAACAAGTTTTATTGAATTTTCAATAAAATTTTAAAAATTTAAAATTGTCTCACTTAAATAATCATGGGCACGTGACAAAATATATGTTCACTTGGCAATCACAAGTTCATATACTGGAAAGTAAATCAACTGTAGAAAGCAAAAACAATATATCGAATAACAGTATATCGAATAAGTAAAAATAATTAATGTGATGATCGTAAAATATAAGCAAGAATGATTAAACATACTTAGGTAGAGTGACATAACTTCGTGCTAACCTGAATAGAAAAATGAAAAAACGGATAAACAGAAAATGAATAGGGATAATTACAAATGTGTTTACCAAAGGTAAATCAATAATTGTATACATGTCTCATATTCCATTTCATTGAAAATTTGCGTTAAATAGCTGATGTTAATAACAATCTCTACCCCAGTAGATAGACTTGGAATATCGGTATTTCCCCCAGCTAATAAAGCATAATTTAATTTTTCTTCTCTTCTTTAGAAACTCACATTAATTAATAAAAATATTTCATTTAACAAGAATTGAAATTACTGAACTTAAGTCTGACTAAGAAATTATTTCTGATTAAAATTCACTATAGTTCAACTAAAAATTTAAAATTGTCTCATTTTAAGGATTATTTTTATAATACTTATGGCATATTTTTGTATAGTAATTTTTGTACATATTTATTTAAGTTTTATTTTAAATAAAGTTTTATTAAAATATATTGATAATGTTACCATAAATTATAATTATTTGATTATTTATTGTAAAAAAAGTACGAGTATAATTTGTATGCAAATGGGTTTTGGAAATTTTGGGGGATCTTAGGAAAAAAAAATTTATTGAACAAAAATTTTTGCTGTTGGCAGTTTAGGCAAATGTTGAATTAGTTGTTTCATTATTTTATTTATTTATTGTAGTTCAGTCAATGGACAAATAATCCTTATAGACTAAGATAACATTAAAAAAATAGGTAACTAATGCTAAGGTTGTATATAAAATGTGTATGAATAAAAAATTAAAAAAAAATCTATCACGGATATATACGAGGTGTGTTCAAAAAGTATCGCGAATTTTGAATTTCGAGGGTTATGTATGAATGTATATTCGAATTTTAATTTTTTTGTGGCGTTATGTTGGTACTATTGTCTCACACTTATGCCGACAATTTCGGCCATTTTGAATGTTGAGTTAATTGTTGCTTGCACGTGCTTTGGCGCGTCTTCGATTTTTACCTATTAAAAAAGTGGAAGAAAGAACCTGTATCAAATTTTGAGTGAAAATTAAGTGCGCGGATACATTCCGAATGTTGACTGTGGCATACGGAGAAGCTACCTTGGACCGAAGCAACGTTTATCGGTGGTGCAAAATGTTCTCAGAAGGCCGAGAAGATTTGAACGACGAAGAGCGTGCCGGAAGCTCAACCATTTCAACAACAGACGAAAAAATTGATGAAGTGAAGAAAATGGTATTGGCTAATCGTCGAATCGCCATTAGAGAAGTTGCTGAGGACCTAGACATATCGATTGGCTCGTGCTATTTGATTTTTATCAATGATTTGGGCATGAGACGGGTCGCCGCGAAATTCGTACCAAAATTGCATCGCATGAACATTGCTAATGAGCGGTTGGACTCTGTCCTCGACGCTCGGTGGGTCAGAATCAATTTTCATCGGCCAAAACCTATATATTTTCTTGACATAGATTCTTAAAATGTTTATGCCATCAGAAAGGAAACATATCAAAACTGAGGTAGCCAGAAAATTTGGTAAAAATATTCTTAGTATGTTCTTATGTTAATTTAAACAAATAAAAAAAATTTTAATATTTTATCTGAAATGAATTACAATTCCTCGAAAATTATTATCGATAAAGGGCTGCGGTCTTTTTTGTTATGTTGTGTAAGCTGTTGTTTTTAAGAAATGGTATGTGCACACCCTGTACAATTTGTAGTTATAGTGCGCTGTAAGAAATTTTTATCTCTCATATTTTCGTAAAACTTGAAGTTTAGTAGTGTATAACTTTTGAAGATTAAAAGGTATAAAAAACCGCAACTTTCCAGAGAAAGACGAAAGTGTATTCACCACGACCCGCCTGTGGAACACTTTTTTTTTTGTTTTAATGAAAATACTCAAAAATTATAAACAAAAATTTTTACCCAAATTTCTAGAAAATCTACCTTACGCTACATTTACACATGAAAGTACTTTCTTGAAATTTCTGTATACGTATTATGCATTAAAATTTTAACAAAATAAATAACTTTCATCAGAGGTCGAGCGTTGTTCAACACAATTTCAAAAATGGGCTTGGACGTCATTTCGAGTGGGAAGCCCACTTACTGGCCTACAGACATACAAAAAATTCCGGATGTTATAGATTTTGGCGTCATGAAAAATATCTCTAGGGATTTAATTCAAGTTGAAGCTTCTCTAGATCTCTCGTCCGACCACTCTCCCACGATCGTTTCAATTTGTAGCCCATTAAGAAGTGCCTTACCTCATCCTTATGTGAAGATGATAAATCGTGTTAATTAGCTGGGATTCAAAAAATATCTTAGTAGTCATTGCACAGAAAATATTACGCTAAGAACACCCGATGATATTGAATCTAACATTACCAACCTTAATGAAAATATTAAACAGGCTGCTGAACATGCCACTACCTCCCATCCGCAGACTGGGTTTAATAGAATTTATTCTACTGATATTGAACGTCTCGTGTGTGAAAAAAGAAGAGCTAGAAGGGAATGGCAACAGCACAGATCACCTCAACATAAGACTAGGTTTAAAGAGTGCACTAAACGACTCCAAGAGTTGCTTGCATTTGAAAAAACTGCATCTCTTAAAAATTATCTGGAAGGTCTTGATGTAACACCAGCATCTAATTACTCTTTGTGGCGCGCTGCTAGAAAGCTTAAAACACCCGTCGAGTTTAAACCACCTCTGCGCACATCTACCGGAGGTTGGGCAAGAAGCGACTCTGAAAAAGGTAAATTATTTGCTGAGCATTTAAAATCCGTATTTACCCCAAACTCATGTTCTGGTGCTGTTGATTTGCCGAGTGTAGTTGCGCTACCCCCTCGACCCATAAAATTTAAGACGCGTGATGTACAAAAACTAATTGCTGAACTCAACCCGAAAAAAGCTCCGGGTATTGATGAAATTAGTAACCAGATGCTGATGAAGTTGCCTCGTATTGCAATTAGAATCCTGTTATTCATTTTTAATGCCATTTTACGTCTGGAGTATTATCCAAACAGCTGGAAGCTTGCCAAGGTTAAAATGATACCAAAGCCGGGCAAAGATCTTACCAAGGCTGAGTCATATAGGCCAATAAGTTTACTGTCAACAATGTCAAAGCTCTTTGAAAAGTTACTCATGATAAAATTGTCCCCAATTCTAACTGATAATGAGTGCATACCGGACCATCAATTTGGTTTTAGAAGTCAGCATAGCACCATTGAACAAACTCATAGATTGGTTCAATTTATACGAAAAACTTTTGAAGAAAAGAAATATTGTTCTGCCCTTTTCATTGATGTTTCTCAGGCATTTGATAAAGTATGGCATGAAGGCCTTATTTTAAAATTGAAATCATATCTACCAATAAATTTTCTGAAGCTATTGGAAAGTTATATTACTACCCGGCAGTTCACGGTTGTTGAAGGAGACTTCATGAGTGTGCCCGAATCTATATCATCCGGTGTGCCACAGGGGAGCATATTGGGGCCAGTGTTGTATTTGATTTATACTTGTGATATGCCTTTGAGCAGCAATATCCATACATCTACATTTGCCGATGATACAGCCTGCCTTAGTATGCACGAAAACCCTTACGAGGCTTCCCGATATCTACAAGAACATATTACACAGCTGGAACTATGGTTAAACTTATGGAGAATTAAAGTTAACGAACAAAAGTGTGTTCAGCTAACATTTACCCTGCGAAGAGATACTTGTTCCCCAATTCGAATCAACAATCAAGTTGTTCCTCATCATTCACATGTAAAATACCTTGGTATACACCTTGATCGACGGCTTACATGGAAACACCATATTGACTCAAAGCTAACACAAATGAAACTTAAATTAACTCAGATACATTGGCTGATTGGTAGAAACTCAACACTCAGTCTAGATTGTAAACTTTTAATATACAAGTCGCTTTTGAAACCCATATGGTACTACGGAATACAGCTATGGGGCACTGCTTCAGCTACCAATATAGAGAGAATCCAACGAAGGCAAAACAAGATTTTAAGACTAATAACATCGGCTCCATGGTACATCAAAAATTCAAATTTACATCGTGATTTAAATATGCCACTAGTGACTGAAGAAATTAAAAAATACGCAGGCAAATACTTAACAAAACTCGAATCTCATCCTAATCCACTTGCTCGTAACATCTTGAATTTTACTGGACACATCCGCTTAAAAAAGAGGGACACTATGGCTCTAATACTCAACACTCCAGATGAAACAGCTTGAAAATATTTTTGTGCTTAATACGATATTTATGTATTATTGATTACTATCACTAAGTTTATGCCTGACACTGGTTGGGCCTAATTATTATATCTAGATTTAAGATTTGAAAACTTATTGTTAGTTCATTTTTTGAAGATACAATAAATAAACATACGCATGAAAAAAAAAAAAAATAATAAAAAAAAAATAAAACTTTCTTGTTGGTTTTCATAGAAAGTTCATTTTAAAACTGTCGTCGAAACGTAAAGATGCAAGAAATTGTTTTGTTTAATACTTAATTAGTGTTACCCAGAACATCACCTACACAAATTTATTGGGCAATAAGTTGGAAATAAATATTTTTGTTCATATTTTAATAATATTATTATTTTAAAAAGGCATGAATTGTCTTCTGCATGTATATTTGAACATAGGATATTATAATTCTTGAAATATTTATACAAAATAAGCATAATTTACAATAACTATTTGCCACAATCCTGTATATTTGTACAAATCTTTAAAACCTTTTTTCATTTTACTTAACATTGTTAACCTTTTTTCATTTTACTTTCTCAAAACTTAAAAAAATTACTTTCTTGAAAATTTCGTTGATATCTGAGTGGAAATTATAAACAATGTGACTGTGGTAGTGAAAAAAATGTGATTGTATTGCCACTTTCTTGCAATTAGTTTCATGTGTAAATGGTATGTTAGAAATCACGTAAATGCCATTCTACCTGAACAAAATAACAATAGCAAACTTATTTTTATATACATAACTTTGAATAAAAAAAAATTAAAATAGAGATTAATATTATATTATATAATGTTTTCCTGCAATTTTTTATAGTTAATTGACTTTTGAATATTATGTTAGGTAGACAGGTTACTGGGAAGATATAGCTATAAACTCACGTTCATTTCGAAGGTCTTTTCATGTTTACCTGAAAGAAAATAAAGAAGGAGCGAGAGGGAGCGAGCGGAGGAGTTAATTTTATGCGAAAATTGAGAGTTTAAGTAGGTAACCTAGATTTGCATTAAAAATTTTATATTGAGTATAGTATAGGGTGTTTTTTTAGAGGTATAGAACTTCGAATTGAAATAAAACACAAGAAAATCGTTTTAATGTCCATCAATTTGGCTTTATTGGAAGGATAATTTTATGCCATTAACGTTTAAATATGATTTCGGGCATGTGGAAGCCGCGGCTGGCTCGAATAAAGCCAATTCTACAGGTCCAATTTTCAACCACTTTTTCGAGCATATGGGGCCGTATGTTGGCAATAACGCCACGAATGTTGGCTTCCAACTCCCCTAACGTTTCTGGTTTGTTGGCGTAGACGAGCGACTTCACATATCCCCCAAAGAAAATAATCCAATGGTGTCAAATCACACGATCTTGGTGGCCAATTGACAGGTCCATTCCATAATTGGTCTGATGGACGATTATGTCGACCATAAAATGGACGGAGCTTGCGGTAAACTTCGCGAACTGAACCATTATTTTCGAAATAAATTTGCACGATTTGCAAGCGTTGTTCTTTTGTCAACCTGTTCATGATGAAATGGCAAACCAAACTAAATATTAATCACTTGACATCTGACAAAATGGCCGCCAGTTAAAAAAGTGATGCCAACTTAAAGTTCTATACCTCAATAAAAAACACCCTTTATATAAGGACAATAACTTGGAAATAAAAATAATTTTCATACAAATATTTGATTCGAAAAGATTGATACATTTTTGCAAGTTTTACTTTATAGCGTTTTAGGAAACACGTTAGTTTCATAGAAAATTAAACTTAAATTCTTACAGCAGTGAAACAGAATTGGACTTACAAAAAAGTGTCTGCTTTTGTCAAAAAATTAAAAAAACGCTACAAGGAAGCTGATTGGAGTAAAAGTAAATTCAATATGTGCTTTGCAAAACGGTTACACGGTGAACTTACTATCTAGATAACTTCTGAAACTACAAGTAAAAACAGTGGAGGAAGACCACAAAAATCGCTAGATAAGTGTATCGATAGATCTAATAGGCGAAAACTGAAAAATATAAATGAAGAAATCGGATGTGAAAACTTTAAAGATATTTTGCTTTGCCAATTGCGATCACAAAAACAACTAGCGAAAGTGGAAGCCGAAGATAAGGGACTGCTACAAGACAGAAGTAATACAGAACTGAATATGGAATATTTACAAGCAATATTCCAGCCAAATGAATAATGATTATAATTTGCATTTACTATTATTTGAGTGAAAAAAAAGTATAAAAATATAAATATTTAATGAATAATATTAAAGTAACGTGTTTCTAACGTGTTTTGTGCATTGTATAAAAAGAGGTCACAATATAAATATTTATGATATATCCATAGGTTAACATTTCTTCAGGCACTAATATTTATTTTTATATTATAGTTAAAGTTTCTCATAAGTCTATCATAAAAAAATCTAATAGCCAGATTTTGGGAGAAATCCCTCATTTATAATACTTAGCGTAAGGGCTTTATGATACCTAATTATATTTTAAATATTAATAGGTAATTTATGCTTAAGTGATACTTAATTATTTTAAACTAGTTTTATGATTCTCATAAGTAGTGTTTAAGTAGTTTTTTTTTAATTCAGTGCCTTGCAGATATTTAATAGAAACGGTTTAGTTCTTTATATCTGCACATGTCTTACATACTTATGTATATATATATTCCAATAACCAAGTCTATAAGCTATTTATGACTGAAAAAACTAGGCTTATGTATTAAATTTTCAAAATCTTACTTTGTTGTTTTTATAAAAATGATTTAAGTTTCATTATAAGGCCTTTTTCAACAAAAATAAAAAGCGCGCATTTCTAAGCAAATTAACAAAAAAAATTTGAAAGTTCAAGTTTAAACTTAAAAAAAAGAAAATTAAAGAAAAATCTTCATTAGTTCAAAAGTTACAGAGTTTTGGCCGGTGAAAAACGATTCTGGACCACTGTGCGACAGCCCAAATTTGCTCCAGATGGTCATAACTGGTGACGAATCGTGGGTTTATGGTTATGACGTGGAAACAAAAGCTCAATCATCTCAATGGAAGCTGCCGCACGAACCAAGGTAAAAACCGAAGACGAGCCAAAACACGTGCCAGCAAAGCAGCTGTCAACAATTAACTGAACATTCAAAATGACCGAAATTGTCGGCATAAGTGAGAGACATGAGTACCAACATAACGCCACAAAAAAATCAAAATTCGAATGTACATACGTAGCTCGCGAAAATTCAAAATTCACGATACTTTTTGAACACACGTCATACATATCTACAATATTACTTTAAGAAGTTTACAATTAATAATTTAAATTAAATAATTTGATATCACAGTTATTTTAATAACCTATAAAGTAGCAATTTAAACTCTGCTTTTTCAGTGCTTAATTCGATAAAAGATTGTGAATCTCTTTGAATATTATAATTTATTTCGTTCAAGATAGAGAATGTATGTGATAGGGTACCATTACGAGCATAATCTGTACGATGAAATGGAACATCGAAAAGTTCAGCGAATCTCATATTCCTTGGAGGTATATAAAACCGTATTGCATAAAGCAAATCAGAACAATCAATAGATCCATTGATAATATCATATAACAGCAGGGCAGATTGAACTTTTCTGCGAGATGCCAAAGTACGTAGGCCAATAAACAAACATTTAGATCCATATGGAACGGACGAAAAATAAAATAGCGAACGCGTAGCAAATTTGACGAAAATGCGTTGAACTCGCTCTATACGAGATATGGGGATTCCAAATAACACAAGTATATTCTAATTTAGACCTGACAAAAGACGTATAGACATATTTTAGAGTGTATTGATCAACAAAATCAGAACAAGTTCTCTTCAGAAACCCCAGTATCTTATATGCTTTAGGATGTAAATACTCCATATAACGCCTAAGTCAAGTTTTAAATTAGACGTATTCAACACTACACCATCAATATAAAAGGCCACAACACTGGGGGCAACAGACTTATAGAAGGAAACATGCACATATTTATTAATGTTCAAACTCAAGCCATTTACGCGACACCTATCACTAAGATTATAGATTTCAGTTTGCATAATTTGGGCATCATGAATAGAATCTAATTTCAAGAAAAATTTTAAATCATCAGCATATAATAAATAATTTGATTTCAGAAAACAACTACCCATATCGTTAATGAAAAAGTTGATCAATAAAGGGCCCAGTATACTACCCTGAGGTACACCCGACATTTGTAGATAAGGCGCAGAACTCTAACCTTCAATCTTAACAGAACAAGTTCTATTGGACAAGTAAGATGTAATCCAGACTAAGAAATTAGAATGGAACCCCATTGACTTCAATTTAGATAATAAGACCGAATGCGGTAATTTATCAAAAGCTTTTGAAATATCAGTGTAAATCACCTCAACTTGGACACCATTAACCAGGGCCTCTAAACAGTATTCATTAAATAGCGTCAGATTCGTTACAATAAACCTTCCAGCATAGAAGCCATTCTGGTAAAGGGAAATCCAACTATTTGTCAAGAAGAAAACTTTCTTATGAATGATGTGCTCAAAAAATTTAGAAACACAAGTTAATTTAGAAATAGTCCTACCGTCGCATACTTCCATCTATTAATGAATACACCCTCCTTAGGTGACAACTTGAAAATAAAAGTCAATGCATTAATAAAAGACGAGGCAGCCTTCTTCAATATATGAGTACATAGGCCGTCAATATCAGATTTGAACGAGATCTTAGCCTGAATGAATGCTTCAGATACATCGTCCTCAGACAAAATAAAGAATCCCACGTTTAAACTAGTAGGAGTCCGTGAAATCGAAATGCTGTCTCCAGGTGGTTCAAAGTTAGATTTAAAAAAAATGATGCAAACGTGTTAACGGCATCTTCGCAAGATTTAGAAAACATCCCATCCCATCCAGCTGAACTGTCGATAGAATATAAGACGATTGTTTCTTAGATTTTATGTAGGACCAGAAAGACTTAGGGTTACTTTTTATCTCCTGTTCCTTAGATAAGAGAAACTGTTTATAAAGAAATTTATTCAAGAAGTTAAATTCTCGGCGGAAATGAATAAACTTAGCTTCAGACTCAGAATCACCCATATCTAAAAACTTCCTATGAAATTTATTACGCAAATTCTTTAGATTTTTGAGGCCCTTTTTGGTATTTTGGTATTTTATAAGGGTTGATATTCTTAGTTGGAATATTATTACCGCAGATATCACGCACTTTCTGTAAAAATAAGTCATAAGATTCATTAGTATTTAACATAGCAAACGAATCAGTCCAGTTTATAGACTCGAACAAGGAATTAAGCACATCAAAATTACATAAGTTAAAGTTAATCGGTCTAATTCATAAAAAATATTTTAGGTTTATTACAGGTTTATTTGACAAATTTCCCATAGAAATATGTCAAATAAGCGCTTAATAAACCTGAAATATTTTTTATAAATAAGGCAGAATGTCATTAGCAACCGCCGATTGAGAATATTTAAAAAATGTTATGTTATCAATTTCAATAACCAGAGGTTGGTGATGAATAATTAGGTTGATAAATCCACAGTAAAGGAACATAAATTTTGTATTTAAGAAATTCAGATAAAAATATAAGATCTAGAAAACGATTTAAGTGATTAGAAAAATTATTAACTTGACGCAGATTAAGGGAAAATAAACTATCAATAAAATTAATTTCATTACAACAGAGGAGACCAGAGTTGTAGAAAGTGACTTAAGAAAAAATCCCAAATCATCTAATTTGATCACTGTTAAAAAGGGACAAATATAGTATGTTTGTCATTGAATATTTTTAGTACAATAATCAAAACAAACAGCAGAAAATGTATACTTAGTGAAATGAACAATTGAAAATTTTTACAAAATTAAATGAAAGATTTTGCAGTGTTGAACTACATAAATAAAACAATGTGTAAAATATTATTAGTATTATAAAAGTGATTAAAATTAGTTTCCAAATTATTACAAACTCAATTTTAAACATTTTCCTTCAAAAATATTAATTTTTAACTTCAACTTGCAAAAAGCAAACAACGAATGAGACCACAAACCATAAATTGAAAATACACTTGAGCACATGAACATTTGCACAAAATTAAATGGAGGAATTTGTGGTATTGAATTAAAAAACACAATGCGAAAAGGATTATTAGTATTAATAAAGTGACTAAAATTTGTTTTCAAATGATTACAGACTTTGTTTTAAGCATTTTCGTTCGCAAATATTAATTTTTACCATTTATTTACAAAATTTAGGCTGCGAATGAGACCACAAGGAATAAAACGTAATTACTTTAAAATGATACAACGCGAAAGAAAAAGTAAAGATGATTTGATGACTGTGTGAGCGAGACCTCTAAAAAAACACCACAAAATCACATTTATCTTCCGTCTTACTTTGTGCTCGTGACACCTCTGGTCTACTTTGTGTTCATTACTATGGTTAACGTTGAAAGGCGGTAGTAATGAGCAGCGTTACCGTTGTAAAATTTCAAAAAGTGGCACAAAAAGGGGATTTAAAAAAAAAAGTGGCAGCCTTATAAATAAGAAAAATTAAAACAAATCTGCTCATTTTTAAAAACATCAAGAATAAAAATTTGGTTTTGCATGTTTAAAGACTAAAATATACTATTTTTGTGATACAATAAAGCCACAAAATATAAAAATAATTCATATAATAAAAAATTACTTACTCACCGATTAACCGAAATAACAAATTTTTAAATATTTTGTAGTATTATAGCGTATTTTTTGTGTGTTTAAGTACATGTTTCGTCTCAAATAAAAATTTTTCATACAAATAAAGAAGTATGTTCAGGGATTCTCACCTAAGTATAACTTCAAAACTTTGGACGTGGCTATAAATAGTTTATTAATGACTCTGCTACTCTAATTAAACTAGAGGGAATTGTTAAGTTTTAAGGATTAGATTTAATGAAAGACGAATTAAATTATTTTATATCTGAAATATTTTCTTCAAGCAACAGTGTTTTAAAGTACAAAAATGTAAACTAAGAAATTCAGAAATAAACTGTTTTGCAGAATGTTCGTCGTTGACCTCTGCCAGTATGGGTCAGATTGTGACCCGCCAACAGAAGGAACTATCGATAATAATACAAGAACTATCGATAAAAATACAAAATTAATTAATAAAAAAAAAATAAATAAATAAAACAGGACTATAATGCCATAATGAAAATTTTTATATGCCTAGAGAAATCGAGGAAAAAAACTAAGAAACTAAATGATCTGTATTATAGATTACTTTCAATTTCCTCAACATCTACGATTAGTTAAAGGATTTTTACAAGTCAAGTTTTATCAAAACTAATTCACTTAAATCCTAAGCACTTAAACCAAATTATTTTTCCGAAAGATTGTGTTAGAAGATCTCTTGAAACTATTGAAGTACTAATATATTTATGATTTTTTTGCTTGATTTAGTTAAAGAATTCTTAGGTGTGTTTTTTGTTTGTTTTACTAATAAACTCAAATTAATAAATAATTTATGCACTTTTATTTGTTAAAATTACTTGATTTATGAAATAACTTTGTTAATCGGTTAACCGGTTAATACCGAAATTAACCGATTAAGCTAGAACCTTGATTAATTAATCGAGCGATTAGTTAGTGTCCTCAATTGATTTAAAAAATACCGCATCTAAATAAATACTTTAATACAATCAGTCTTTTATCGCTTCTATTAATTCTTGACTAAAACAATTTTCTGAAGTATGTACAAACATATGTACAGTAGTTTTCCGGTTTAACGAACCAGTACTTTGTCAGGCCTGTTCGTTAAACTGAAAAGTTCGTTATATGCCATACTTATATCTAGTACCCATGTTATGAATAAATAAATAACTAGAGCTGTATTATTTGTCGTTTATTTTGAAATATGTTTAGAGATCTGTATAATATATTAAAAAAATTAAACAAGGTACAATTCATTACACTGGTAGCATAAAACATAAAATAATTTGAATGAAAAAGATTCAAATTCATCTTGAATTTCCTTGAAAATTTTACATAAAAATTTTGTTGAGTAATGTTGATTTTTTTTTTTTGGAACAAATAAAATTTGTTCTGTGACATCTTCCCAAAGTTCTTTTAAAATCAATTAAGTTGACAAATTAACGTTATTTTGTTGTCGTAGAAACCAAGAAAAAAGTTGTTTCTCTATTCTTGGAAATTCACCTTGTTTCACGGCTTTCATATTTTTAAAGTTTGCACTTCCTGCATTTTTTATAAGACTTTGTTCTGATGTTAAATTGTACATACGGTCGATTTTCTTAAGCCATATTTTTTGCACAAATCTACAACTCGCAATCCATTTTGGTAATCATGCACAATTTTTAATTTTTATTTTAAAAAAAGTCACTTTCTTGTACTCATTTTTATGTTTACACCACGAAAGAATATGCGTAACTGATCATTGCAGTATAATCAAACAAAAATGCTACATAAACAGAACCTAAAATAGTGGTACTTTTTGCTATTCACTTTGTTTTTAGTTAAAAACTACTTCACATTATGCTTTTTTAAACTAAAATTATGAATCTTATTTGTTCGCTAAATTGAGCACAAAAAATATTTTTTATTCGCTATATAAGGTACTCTATGGAGCGCACTTGTGTGTTCGCTAAATGCGATGTTCGCAGAATCGAAGGTTCGTTAAACAGGGAAACTACTGTATATAAAAATTTTAATAGGAATTTTTTTTAATACATGTATGTATGTACATTGCATATACATACATAAATATGTGTGTACATATTAATATTTTCATATCCCTACAGACAGAGGTATAGGAATATAAGCATGCGTGGGCGTATTAATTATTCGAAAGATATGCATAAGCTGACCACGCATGACAAAAAAAAAAGATTTCGTATAAGCTTGCTTACATATTGATATATAGGGTGTTTTTTATTGAGGTATAGAACTTTAAGTTGGCATCACTTTTTTAACTGGCGGCCATTTTGTCAGCTGTCAAGTGATTAATATTTGGTTTGGTTTGCCATTTCATCATGAACAGGTTGACAAAAGAACAACGCTTGCAAATCGTGCAAATTTATTTCGAAAATAATGGTTCAGTTCGCGAAGTTTACCGCAAGCTCCGTCCATTTTATGGTCGACATAATCGTCCATCAGAGCAATTAATTCGGTTAACCATGGATTGGCCACCAAGATCGTGTGATTTGACACCATTGGATTATTTTCTTTGGGGATATGTGAAGTCGCTCGTCTACGCCAACAAACCAGACACGTTAGGGGAGTTGGAAGCCAACATTCGTGGCGTTATTGCCAACATACGGCCCCATATGCTCGAAAAAGTGGTTGAAAATTGGACCTGTAGAATTGGCTTTATTCGAGCCAGCCGCGGCGGCCACATGCCCGAAATCATATTTAAACGTTAATGGCATAAAATTATCCTTCCAATAAAGCCAAATTGATGGACATTAAAACGATTTTCTTGTGTTTTATTTCAGTTCGAAGTTCTATACCTCTAAAAAAACACCCTGTATTAAAACAGCACAACTTTTATATTAATAAAACCGAAAGTACAAAAAAGTATATCTTCATTCAGTAAAAAGTATCAAAAAGTGGCAAAAATTAGAAAAAGTATCAAATTTGGGTGCATTTTGTAAGGGTAGCACAATAGTATCCAAGCAGTCGAAAAAGTGGCAAATTGCTACTTTAGTAGCACCAACGGTAACGCTGGTAACGAGCTGTCAGATAATATTGACCAAGAAATATTTTTTAAATGAAAGTCACCAAGTACACAAAGACTATCATTTACTGTGAAATTCTCACCTATAGATATGTTAGAAATATTAGCATCATATACATAAATAATCAGAGCTAAACCATTAAGATCATTAATACATCGCAGATGATTTAAAACGCGTTTTTACTGCAACTAAAGCACCTCCAGCCAATAAGAGGCCAGTGGGTCAAAATATTCAGCATCGGAAAAATCGCTGTTCAACCAGGTTTCAACTAACACAAAAACTAAAAAAAAATCGTAGACTGTCTTAGAATTGGATCGCATTCCTGAGAGATTTTGAAAATAGATCTTTAAACTATTGCATCCATTAGCTAGTGTTGCTGCGTGTGCGGCGCTTGTCCTCGAAAATTTACAAAAAGCCGAGCTTTGATATCCGCTGGCCAAATTTCAGGATTTAGGATCTTGTCATAGAGACCATCCGCAACAGCAATCTTAAAGTTAACATGTTTCAAGGTAGATAAATTAACACCATTTTTAACCAGCTTAAAACAGTCCATGTGCGACTTGCTGATGTTCGCAGTTTTTTCAGTATATGTATCTTAAAATATGTATACATATGTATGTATATGCAATAATTCTTGCTAATGCTTTTCGCATGCATAAAAAGCAATAGCTACACATAGAATTTGTGAACACATGATTGTGAAAAACCACAAAATTAGAGTTGTGCTTATCAGTTCTTTTGAGTGACCGCTCTTTTCTGCTCAGTGTACTTTACTGAAGATTTTCCTTTAGTTAGCTCAGTAGCTCAGTCCATTTGTAGTGAAACATTTTGTCAAGCATACAGAAAGGTCGAAAACAGATGCATAAAAATTACAGATTTATACAGTGTGTGTGTGTATAAAAAATAAATAAAACTAAAATAGTTTAATGAGCGGAATTTGTTAATAAAAATATATAACTACATACATATGTATACATATATTTACTATCGGTCTAATTCATAAAAAAATATTTTAAGTTTATTACAGGTTTATTTGACAAATTTTCTATAGAAATATGTGAAATAAGCGCCTAATAAACCTGAAATATTTTTTTATGAATCAGGCAGTATGTATGTACAATCAAAATTAAAATAATTTAGTATTTCAGATATTTTAACATTATCACAATATATCAATTTTTTTTTGACGCACAAGACTTGTAGACACAAACCTATAACCAATTTAAAGTACATGCGTTTGATTAAAGGTTTGTGTCTAAAACGAGCTGCCGAAAGAGTTTGATAGAAGTCTACATGTAATTTAAATGGGTTTGATTTGATTATAGGTTTGAGTCTAAAACAAGCTACTGAAGGAATTCGATACAAATTTAGAAACCACTCAGTACTGAGCTGAAAACGCTCAGTGGATTGAACGGCTCACAGCGCTCAGTGAAGTGAATGACTCAATTGCACTAGTTCGTTCATGAGCTGCACAACTCTTCAAAAAATAAAATTTTCAAAAAGTTAATTGTTTTACACGTATTTGGAATAAAATTTAAGAAATTGTGCAATATGGCTGTATATTTGTGTTTTAAATTGTTTCATGTTTCAATCAGAGGCCAGTGGTGTTCCTCAACTAAATAATGGGAAATTGAAAAAATATTTGTAAAAACAAAAATAAATTTATTTTAAAATTTTTTTTACGCTTAATGCGCTTTAAATAAATTTTGATACAATCGGTGACAAACATGTTTCCAATACATACATATGTATATGTTCTCAACAATATCCGTCATTGCTGCATGGCTGGCATGCGCACGCAACAACTTGCCCAAATATTCCCACTTAATGCCACTTGTGGTTTCTTTGCCTAACATGGGACCCGGCCAACGTTTCTATGTCCTAAGTTCTCACAGAAATGCGTAATACTCCACTCTGCACTGTGCGCTTGTGCCACCAATGGCCAACAATCTATTCCAGCCCAGGGCCACCTTTAATAGCAGGTGCTGCTCAACAGCGTGCTGCCAAATTCAATACAAGTTTACTCAATCTAAGATCAATAGCAAGGCACATTTACTACAGGTACATGCATTAGAGAAAACAGTGTGGCAACTCTGTGCTTCTCACATAGTTTTACAAAGTATTTGTCAAAAAATTGTATGCATCAAACAAGGCACAAAAGTAATTGTCAAATGAATTCTTCGTTATAAACGTGTAAACAAAAAATCAGCGGATGAGCAATTTGCCCGATGCATGTACCTGTTTGATATGCCTTGATCAATAGATTCAAGCAACTCTGGCTGTTCCGCAAATGCATCAAAACGGTGAGATTATTCTTAAATAATTTTGTTTTAGAAATTTTAATTGTTCTCACAATTCATTTAAAGACTTGAAAATATTTTTGTCTCAGATCAGAAACAAATACTGGGCGAACGTTTATAGCAAATGATAGAACGTATGCATCCATCTTTGGCTAATAAGATCACGGGCATGTTGAAATAACAAATTCTATACTCTATTGGAAAATGTAATACCATAAAACAAATTCTGGGCGCACGTTTGTACTAGTAAGATGGAGGACATGTTGCTTAAATTAGATTTAAGAATTTTAATAGTTTGTTTTTTGTTTAACTAAAATTTTAATTGAAAATTAAAAAAATTTTCAATTTACCAATATTTACGTTATGACTTACTAGTTAGAGCTAACCAATATTTACGTTTGACTGACTAGTTGGAGTTAACCCATATTTTGGTAATCATTAACTTATAAAAGGAATGAGAGTAAAGCTACGGTCACACTTGTCAAACATTTGCCCAAAAAAGCGTAACCACTAAATGCTAATGAAAAATCTTTCAATTCAGACAAAAGTTTGTCAAGTTAAGGAGTAGCCAATATTGTTGGATTCTATGACATGGTGCATTAGTTGTGTTCGAAACTGTTTAATATGATAAACAAGTGTCTGGATCAAAACTTTTTTCATTAGTGTTTGCTGGTTACGCTTTTTTGGGCAAATGTTTGACAAGTGTGACCGTACCTTAGGCAGCATACACATATGTTATACGTACAACTACGGTTAGGTGGAATTAATGAGATAGAGAGATGCAAAATCACATATAAACAAGAGTTTCGGTCAGGTGTGCACTTAATAAACTAATAGAAACTTTAACAGACATACCCGTTAGCACAACCGGTCATTTAACTGGTAGTGTTCTTGTAGGGTAGTAATCACATAAACATGAAAAGTCCCCTGACAAGCGTTGTCAGTCGCAGCAACATCACCAGTAATCTAAATCTGGTCTTATGATTTTGTTTGGATTAAAAGGTTCCATTAGGGAACATGAAAGCAAACAAAAGAAAAATGATGAACTGAAGCAAAAACGAAGGAACAAAAATACATTGTGCACACACAATTAGTTAAATAGATAGCAAAAGCAATTTAAAACATAAACATGCACATTTTTAATACAAAAACAAAATAATTACAAAAACAACATTAATTAAAATAATACCTTCTTGGATACACTTTTAATTCACGCCGATCCATCCTTTAAAATGAAATCGAATTTAAACGAAATGAAATTAATAAAGCATGCAACATCATAGATTCTTTATTTATTTTCTTTGTCGTTTGTACTTTAACAATTTGCCTCACACGAAAATATTACAACTTAAACTACAAGTTTAATAAAACAGCATTATTTAGGGTAAAAATTTTGAAAAACAAAAATTGCTGTGTAAAATTTTTTCGGGGTTGTATGGATGCATATACACATGTATGTATGTATGTAATTGACATAAGGTGGTGTTTTAGAATTTTCTTTTTTTAATTGTAGACAGAGTTTTTTAATAAAATATTTTTTTTATAAACAATATATAAATTAAGGTGAAGCACCTGTATAGCTGATTTAATATCACGAACTATATTATAGAAAAAATTCTGGTCGAGTCGGTACACTTATGTAAAATATTTTTTTTTGATATTGTCACAATAAAGTATATTGTCAATACAACTTTTCATTTCTTTTAGTAACACTTTAATATTTGTATATATTTATTATTCATCTTAAAATATAAAATTTTTTTAGCAATCTTTATACTGCTAGGAAAAGAACACATCTAAGCCGAGACGAACAAACTCTCCTATTACACGCGCATTAAATGGCAACTCCGTGAAAAATTTAGGCAAATTGAAACAGTGATGGGAAATGATATTTGCATTTCAGTATAAAAAAAAATTTGAGTACTTTTTTGATCCCGAGAGTAAAAAAAATTATTATGTCTTTTATTAAATTTATTTATTACCAAAAAATTATATAAAATTCAAAAGAAATAAAAAAAGAACACAAAGCATATACATAAATATATAATAAGACTTGGTACTGTTGGAACATAAAGCTCGTGGGGAGTGATGTGTGGCAAAATTTTGTAAGCTAATCCCGATTTATCAGGAAACATGTATTCATCTAATGCGTTTTTACTTTTAGCCACTGAAGATCAGAAACTGCATATATTTTCTGTTAAAGGTGTCTTTATATGGTAAAACAATTTGTTACGAGATGTCAAAAAATGCTGTAGAATGTACAAAATCTTATCATGTAAAAGCAAAATTTATCGAGTAGGAGAAAATACGGATAGAAAATTTTACAAGCGGTCGGTAAATGTTTATTTTTTAAATCATCTTAGAAACTTAAGTATTCTCATCTCACCAGAGGTGTATTTCAAAGTAAACATTGGCAGCATTAATGGTATTTATTGAAGACGTTAATACTTTTACAAAAACAACCAAAATCAGCTCAGGAAATTTTTATGTTGTTTTTTACATGATACAATTATACAAGGTACTTTCACGACTACAACAAAATTGCAACACCAAGAAACACACGCATTTTGTTGGTAGAAACAATAAGAATTTAGTCAAAAACAGATGTCTTTTGTTGTTAAAAATAACAATTACAGGGTAACTAAAGTACAATTGCAGACGCGGCATTCATGAATGATTATAGTCATTCAGTGTTGCCAATATGTGTGTAATATACAGAGTGTGTAATTTCTACTCACATGTGTAGGCCTATAATTAGATTCATGTATAATCTGTGTGTAATTCTACTTTGACTTCTATTTTTGTTTAATTTTGTTTTAATTTTAACCTACACAAAGGATGTGTAGTGTAATTTTCTTCAATGTGTAATTGGAGACACAGCCACATGCAAATTCATTGGCAACACTGTAATCATTTTATTCACACATATACACTAACATTTTTGCGGCTTGTAAACAAAGTTTAACAAGTTTCTGCATTGTATACATTAACAGGCTGGGCTTGTGCAAGTACCTTGTATAATTGTATCATGGTTTTTTAAATATTGTACAACTGCTACTTTACCCATACCGCAAAATCAAACATAAAAAAAATTTATTTTGTAGTAAAATTACATTGAAATAATAAAATGTTTTCTCCAATATTTAGTTTATTAGTACACATATTTATTTTGCTATTTTCCAGCAGCAGTTTAATATCTTTGCTTGCATTTTACTTATAGTATCAGTGTAAAAATGAAAAATACCAAAAACCAGTTTTCTTTCCTTTTTCCCACTTTTTTTAACACGAAGAGAATTTCATTATATTTTGATTCTACAGTCGTAATAATTTGTATTACCGTGTAAAGGCCCCTTAAGAGCTGTTAATATTTTCAAAACTTTACTTTTCTCTGTTAAACATTTTAATTAAAAGTGATATATTTTTTATTTATTTATTAAATGTTAAAAATACAATTATAAATTATATCATAACTTAATTTAAACGAGAATAGTAAAGAAAAACAGACCAGATTCTATGGTGGGAATAGAACCCACAACCTCCTGCGCAACAGGAAATATCCTCGAGTAAAATATGGTTTTCGTTTGTCTTTAACTTTGTTACACTTTTCTAAGATATATTTACTAATAAAGTTTCGTGCCATTTGTCGAAAAATAAATATTATTCTTGGAAAATATATATGCATACGCGCGTCTTCTGACAGCATTTCGAAGTTGTCCGTGAGAGTATCAAATGTGTTGGGGGAGTACTACAGTAATTTTTTTATTACAAATAGTATCAAAAAAGTACGATCGTACCAACTTTCCCATCACTGATTTCAATGCTTTACTCTCAGAAACTGGTTTATAAAAATATGTATGTATGTTTGTTCTCCTTGGGTTTTTGTTTCATCAATTCTGTATACCAAAAAGTATAGTGTACAGCGTTGCCGTTTTGATTACTTTTAACCAAAATTGACTACTATTTTCTAATGTTAACTTACATATCGTTAGTTTAATATAGAAAGGCCCATAGTAAATTTATACAAGGTACATGCACAAGCCGAGCCTGTTAAAGTATTCAATTCAGTAAAGGTAGAGGTCCATAGCTCGCTTTTTGCGCGTTACGCTTTCTATGCATCTGTCAAAAAAGTAGAATAAATGTATTAGTATGTGACAAGTTACATTGCAAAAAGCGCAGAACGCGTAGGCACGTTCAAAGCAAAAAGTAGGTATACTTTCTACTTTTGTACGCGTTACAAGCACCATGAAAGAAAGTCAGCTGTTCTTGAATGCTAAAGATGTTAAATAATACTTTATTTCTTACGTTATCTATAAATATTATTTTGCCGTGGATAAATTTTTTTCTTTTTTTCAATAAAAATAATTTCTTAGTAAAAAAAAATTTGTTTAATAAAATATGTGAATATTTTCATTAATGCGATGTATTTTAATTAACTTTTCACCACACCTTTCTCAGTAACAAATTTTGCATATTAGTTATCGATTACTTTTACGACTAACTCCACAAATTCTTTTAAAAACTCGATTTCACTCTCCATTTTTTCTTTATAAGTATTTATAAACAAACGCACACAGCTGATCAAAACAAAAATAAAATGGCGCATGAAAAGCACTGCATGTAACTCAACGCGAACAAAGTATAGAATGAAACAAGAGGATGAAACGCGTGTAAAGTATAACGCGCAAAAAGCGAGCTATGGACCTCTACCTTAAGTTGTCAAGCTTTGTTTACAAGCTGCAAAAATGTTAGTGTATGTGTGTGAATAAAATGATTACAGTGTTGCCAATGAATTTGCATATAGCTGTGTCTCCAATTACACATTGAAGAAAATTACTCTACACATATATGTGAAGATACATATATGAAAAGATATCTTTTGTGTAGGTTAAAATGAAACAAAATATGCCCCGGTCCAGACTTGCAATTTTTGTTGCAGCAATTCTTCAATATGTGGGAGAGTGTTGAAATAGATATATATACATTTTATATTCCTCTCTCGCTCTTTTGCGCCAAAAAATAAAAAGTTGCTGCAAAAAAATTGCAAGTCTGGGCCGGCACTAAATAAAAATAGTTTGAACTCTCTATAATTACACACAGATTATACATCAATCTCATTACACGGCCCCTACACATGAGTGTAGAAAAAAAATACTGTGTATTGCACACATATTGGTAATACTGAATGACTATAACCATGTATGAATGCCGCGTCTGCAATTGTACTTTAAGGTAGAGGTCCATAGCTCGCTTTTTGCGCGTTATGCTTTTCACGCGTTTCATCATTTTGTTTCATTCTATACTTTGTTCGCGTTGATTTACATGCACTGCCATTTTATTTTTGTTTTGATCAGCTGTGTGCGTTTGTTTATAAATACTTATAAAGAAAAAATGGAGAGTGAAATCGAATTTTTAAAAGAATTTGTGGAGTTAGTCGAGTTTGTATATTTAATTTTATGTGCAAAAAATGCCTATGAACAATTTCAAAAAAGAAAAGGTTTTGGGTACGGCCGTTGTATTTAGAACGGAATTTAAGAGGGTTTTTTGAAATCACATTTAAAAAATTAAAACTTCTGACCCTGAGCAATTTCGAACCGCGACAAGAATGTCTGCAGATGTCTTTGACTATTTATTCAGCATTTTAAAAGATGGTCTTGAGAATAACTCGGCCAGGGCTATTTCAGCAGATTGTCGGCTGTTGTGGACTTTAATGTAAGTAAATTGAAAATTACATATAAATGTATGCACATTATTGGCTTAAGCAATAACTTTTCTAAGCAGCTATTTAATACAGATTTAGCGCAGATGACACTCAGTACGTAAAAGTAATCGATAACTAATATGCAAAATTTGTTACTGAGAAAAGTGTGGTGAAAAGTTAATTAAAATACATCGCATTAATGGAAATATTCACATATTTTATTAAACAAGTTTTTTTTACTAAGAAATTTTTTTTTATTGAAAAAAAAGAAAAAAATTATCCACGGCAAAATAATATTTATCGATAACGTAAGAAATAAAGTATTATTTAACATCTTTAGCATTCAAGAACAGCTGACTTTCTTTCATGGTGCTTGTAACGCGTACAAAAGTAGAAAGTAGACCTACTTTTTGCTTTGAACGCGCCTACGCGTTCTGCGCTTTTTGCAATGTAACTTGTCACATACTATTACATTGATTCTAATTTTTTGACAGATGCATAGAAAGCGTAACGCGCAAAAAGCGAGCTATGGACCTCTACCTTTAGTTACCTTGCGATTGTTATTTTTAAAAACAAAAGACATCTGTTTCTGACAAATATTCGTTTGTTTCTATCAACAAAATGCGTGTTTTTTGTGTTGTAATATTGTTGTAGTCGTGCAAGTACCTTGTGTAATTTTACCGTGGAAAGGCCCTAACTGATTATATTTTCATTCCGAGTTTTTTTGTATATTTCGATACAAGGACATCTAATGCATTCAAAAATGCTTAAATCTCGAATAAAAAAATGAGTAAGGGCCTTTCTATATTAAAGTAACGATATGTACTTTATTTCATTTTGTTTAGTTTTCCTTACAATATTAAAAATTTACGCCTTTATGTATAATCAAAAACTGGCATAAGGTTAACAACGCTGCAGCCACACGTTCAATAAATCCGTTTCAATTTCATCACACATACTGTGTGCCAAAATTCCTTGAAATTGATAGCTGTTACACAAATTGTTAATTTAATTTTAGAAATGCCACCGTCGAAGAAACAACTCAAAATTATACCTTCAATCAATGTTTGTCATATAAATGGATAGGTGATTTTAAAAGCACTGTAGTTTTCAATTTAAAAAGTTTGATAGTGTTAATAAAAAAGTGTAAGTGTATTGCAAATTGAATGGAATGGAAAGGCAATAATTGAAAGTGTGTCTCTAAAGTAAGTGACAAAATTTAACTACATGTTAATGAGTTCCTCAATACAGTTTGACTTTAAAAATCGCCGCGTAATGTAGTTTTAACACACGATTACATCCCAGCTTGATTTTTAATGTAAAATTGTATGGCAAAACACGTTTAGACCATGTTAAATTTTTACATTTACGCTAACTTCATGCCAATTTTTGATTATAAAGGGTCCGCCATCTAACGTTTTTTTCAATTAGTGCTTATTTCGTGAATGGTAACACTTACCCACCTACTTAATATTTAAGTACGTATTTAGCTAATTTTTATTAAAACTTAAGTTTTATTTAAATAGGGTTTCAGTTTTTCAGTGTGAAAATGTGTTTGGTATTTAATTGTGATAAAAGTATGGTAGCACTATTAAATTGTGTATATATTTGTAATAAAAGTACGGTACCACTATTAAATGTCAAAAAATATAAACAACTTTTTCACTTAACCGCTGCAAAATGAAAATGATTTGGTCTACTACTTATTGTACGTGGACGCCGCAAAATTTGTCTTCTTAATCTTGCACAGAATGCTGCATCATTCATATCTTCTGCATCTGAATTCATTGTTTTAGTTGATATTAATAATAACACAATCACAATCACAAGTTTTTTTATTGTATATTTTTATAAAATAATGAAAAAGTTCAATGTGCAATTTTCATAATTTGCAGAACTGTCAAAATGATATGGTAGTATGAAAAACTTAAGTTTCACTTAAATGGATGGGGTCGGCGATTTAAGTCATATTTAAATAGGATCTGTAAAAATAAATTTTTTACTTAAATGGAACTTAAGTTTAAAACCCGTTTAATTTTTAAGTTAAAAATTGCGCATTAGCTCATGTCTGATTTGATAGATAATTAGTTTCATCCTTCCGCTGAACGAATATGGTTGTGTATACGCTTGAACAACGCTGAGAAATATTGCCTGCGATCGACTTACAGAGGATGCCGATTTTGCCAAAAAAAATCATCTTTTCAGATGAAGCTCATTTTGATCTTGGCGGGTATGTAAACAAGCAAAATTGTCGCATTTGAGGCACAGAAACCCCGCACGCATACATTGAAAAGCCGATGCACCCAAAACGAGTCACTGTTTGGTGCGGATTTTGGTCCAGAGGCATAATTGGGCCAATGAGCAAGGAGTGGCCGTTACAGTCAATGGCGATCGTTATCGGGCCATGTGGAACGAATTTTTCTTCATAAAAATTGAAGAGGAGGATATTAGTAAATTTGGTTTCAACGTGCCACACAGCCGAAGCTACACTCGATGTTTTGCGCCCTGTTTAAAAAAAAAAGTTTTCTGGCGGACCCTTTACATGAGGCCGTTAAAAACTTGAGTTCATACACACCATCAAGTTTGTTTCATCAATTTGGGTTGTCGTAGAGTATTACGAGTGACATACCAAAACGAAAAAACAGACTTGAGTTGTACTTTCAAGCACAAAACATATAGAAGTGTCACGAGACGGAAGATAACGGTATTTTTCTGTTTATCTCGTTTTTTTTTGTCAGCGTTTTTGTTTTGATTCTTCATTATAGTGCAGTAAAACTACAACGCATTCTAATAGCTGTATTAATTGATAAATAGTAATACACTAAAATATCAAATACACTACATTTTTCTCTTTCTTCTACGAATTAAAAAAAAACAGATTGAAGTTTTTTTACCTTTCCCTTTCTTCACTTCTGTGTATTCTGTGCTTTCAAGTTTGTTCTCTTTTCCACTCCCTTCAAAAACTCATGACTTGACGTGAAAAAGCAGACGTGTGTGAAAAAAACTAACAAACTAACTTATGCCCATTTTTTCAGTTGGTAATCAAATTGTAATAATTTTTAAGTTCTAATTAAATACGAAATTGTGTTTTTGAGTGCATAATTAAATAATAATAAATGCCCAAACTTGTGTAATTAAGTATTATTTATGTTTTATGAGCGCACAATATGTTTTTATGCGTGTATGTGTTTATTGAAAACATACACATGAACATCATGTGGTCGTATTGAAAACATCATGTGATCGTACTAGAAAGAATTTCCTTTAATTTTTATAAATATATAACATATACAATTCGTAGTTATATATCATGGAATAAATAAATAGAGAAATGCATTCTGATGTTCTTTTGGTTTCATAAAATGTGTTTTTATCCAATTTTAATTTTCTGCATTTTGATAACATAACTTTCTTATTTATGTTAAACAGCAGTTGTTTGAAAATCCTTCCATAATACTGGGAAATTTTGCAGTGCTACCGTACTTTCAATGTAATTAAATAAGAACTTTAATTAATCACTGAAAAAATGACATCGTATTTAATTGCAACTTAATTTTAAATAAAAATTAGCTAATTACGTACTTAATTCTCAAGTTAAAAACTAGGGGTTAGTCACCTTCCAGACTTGCAGAAATTTTTGAGTTTTTTGGCGGATTTATGCTGTTTATAGCGGAGGGGTACACAGCAGTGACCTGCGCCGATCATTTTCATCGGCGGCGGCGGCGACTAATGAAAAATGGTTCGGCGGCGGCTGAAAACAAGCTAATGGTAGAATTACTGAAATCGTATCGTGCTGTTGCGTGTCAGCTGACAAAATCCGTAACATTTAATAAGCATGTTGATGCTTATTGAAAATGTGTTGGCAACGTTTGCTACGTAAAAATCTACGGAAAATAGAAATAAAGCAAAGTAACAGCTGACACTTTCGCAGGCAGCCTCACGTTTTTACTAACTAACATAGAGACTGAAACGATACGACAACTTCAAAAGTAAGACGAAACGATTTGACTAACGAAGCCATTAGTCGGCTTTACAATTGTGTCAAAGTTAATACGTAAATTAAAATTTAAAAAAGTGATATGTATGTATACGCTACCGCAGATAAGAGCCAATTCATGGTAAAATTATAGAAGGTACTTGCACGACTACAACCAAACTATAACAGCAAAAAGCACATAGATTTTGTTGGTAGAACAATGCAATAAGTGTCAGAAGCAGTGGTGTTTTGGTTTTAAAAATAACAATTACAGGGAACCTAACATAGCGTCTACAACTGCGATTAAATCTGACATAATATGTGCGAGAACGTCGGCAGAATAACAAATATAAAATGCCGATATTTCTCTTTATCTCATACAACATTAACACGTTATTTTACTTTTCTTATAACATTTCATTTTATGGAAATTCTAATCGATTTAACATGTATTAATATTGTATAATTATATATTTTGTTATCACTTATTCACACAAACTTTAATTTATAAATCAAATTAAACAAATTTAAACATATAAAATCCCAGAAATTTTGTTCAAAACATTGTTTTTTTTATTTATTTTAATAAAGACACACATGCATACCAATTTATTTTCATGTAATTGTGTTTTTTGACAGTTCATCTCATAAGATTTTTTTTATAGGATTTCTTATAACAACGCTCTTATAAAAAATCTTATAAGTATTAGAGAACACTAATTTGAAGTCTACACGTAACATAATTCTCTCTGCACTTGTATTTTACGCTCTTATTTTACATTTTATGTTAGGTGTAGACCATGATACAATTATACAAGGAACTTGAACGACTACAACAAAATTGCAACATCAAGAAACACACGCATTTTGTTGGTAGAAACAATCAGAATTTAGTCAAAAACAGATGTGTTTTGTTGTTAAAAATAACAATTACAGGGTAACTAAAGAACAATTGCAGACGCGGCATTCATGAATGATTATAGTCATTCAGTGTTGCCAATATGTGTGTAATATACAGAGTGTGTAATTTCTACTCACATGGGTAGGCCTATAATTAGATTCATGTATAATCTGTGTGTAATTCTACTTTGACTTCTATTTTTGTTTAATTTTGTTTTAATTTTAACCTACACAAAGGATGTGTAGTGTAATTTTCTTCAATGTGTAATTGGAGACACAGCCACATGCAAATTCATTGGCTAAACTGTAATCATTTTATTCACACACATACACTAACATTTTTGCGGCATGTAAACAAAGTTTGACTAGTTTCTGCATTGTATACATTAACAGGCTGAGCTTGTGCATTTGCCTTATATATATAATTTTGCCATGACCCAATCTAATTGTTACGGATTTGTTCACTTCGAAACAGAAAAGGCAGCAGACAAATCAATTGCCAGAGTATGACGCAATTTTCACTGTGTCTTTTCTGCTTGACTTTTCAGGCAGGCTTTTTTTATTTGTTAAGCGGCCCATCAATATTATTGCATATGTTGTTGTACATATTATTGTCGTTTTGACCTATACTATGCCATAAAAGGTACAATCAAGGCATATCAAACAGATACCCGCAACAGGCATATTGCTCATCCGCTGATTTTTTGTTTACACGTTTATAACGAAGAATTCATTTAACAATTACTTTTATGCCTTGTTTGATGCATACAATTTTTTGACAATTACTTTGTAAAACTATGTGAGAAGCACAGAGTTGCACCTAATGCGTGTACCTGTATTTAATGTGCCTTGGGCACAATCTTTTTAAAGAAAATATTGCCCAATTTTCCTGGCGGTGAAAAAGCAAACAACATTGAACAATGTTGCCACACATTACACAATTGTCTTGATTGTACAATAAAAATCAAGTCTTTTGATACTTGCCAATGCATTGTGCCACCTTCAAATATGACATACAAATTGGCGATATTATTATATATACAATACGAAAAATTGTGCAATTATGTTGCAAGTAGGAGGTCCGCTTTAGTGAGAGCTGGTGAGAAGCTTGCGGTAAAACAAAAGGCACGATATTAAAATTCGAGGGGATTTATGAATTTCTGTTTGCCCTTTTTTTATTCTCAGCATTAAGCGTGTATGTAAATGCCAAAAAGGCATATAGAAAAAAGGCTTTGAATAAATGTAAGTGGCTTTTCGTAGGGGCTTAAAAGAAAATTGTCAAACCAAGGCAGGCTAAAAAGGCATATTGTGAAATGGCTCTATGTATGTAATGCCAGCTATACAGTACACATGTTCAGTGCTCAAGTCTGGCACTGCGTAAACTAAGCTTGTGACATACTTTATACGAGAAAGCCGAGCCAAGTGTGCCAATTGGCACACGTGCGTAAAAAAACGTAACCACTAATTACTAATGATAAACTGTTTTATTCAGACTAGTATTTATTAAGTTAAACAGTTTCATACATAACTAATAGACACTTTTATAGAATGATTGGAAAAAGTTTAAACCAATAAATACAAGTCTGAATCAAAAAGTTTTTCATTAGTAAGTAGTGGTTACGCTTTTTTGGGCACATGGCACACAAAAAATTCCAGACGTTAACTCAGCCTAAGTTGTGGATTTTTTATTTAAAAAAAAGTGCATTATTAGGGAAGCCAATCGGGACTGGTTTTCAGAATCCCGGTATTCGGGATTTAAAATAATCAAATCCCGAGATTTCGGGAATTATCGGGATCATGAAATTTTTGGAGATTCAGGGATTTTTCGGGATTCTGGGTTTTTTTTTTGGAATATTAAAAGATATATGCCTTATATAGGTATTTATTAAAAAATAAACGTCTTTGCAAGAGGTTTACAAAAAAAAGTTTTTTAATTCGTTTTATACTACATTTAAATATAATTATCTTATGTATTTGAATATAACAAAAATATTTATTATTCATAAAAAAGCAGTTACAAAATAAAATTATTAAAATATTAAAAGTACTCACGTTCATTGACACTATTAAGCGGCCCATACATTATACAATATTATTTGTTGCCGGTCTGATGTATGGAACATTGAGAAAAAAATTTAGTTATTGATTTATTATATATGAATAATGTGTCCTCTTTCCAAATTCATTATCAGTTTTCCGATATCTTGAATATATCAGGATATATAGAGCTGCAATATTGCGCCATTTCTACAATTGTTATATATTTTAGAAATTGTTTTACAGCAATCAGCAATTTTTTTTGCATATGTGGCAACTTTCCAACGTAAAAGTATTAATATTGTTATTAGCAATTGTTATGACGTATGTATATCAATGCATATTCTACTCAACGAACGTGATTCAAAGCAAAATACAAAAATTTTATTGTTGTGTAATGTTTTAATCAAATGAAATTGATATTTATTTTTTATTAATAAAATTTCTTTTATTAAATATATTCAAACTTCCTTTTATATCTTCCGTTGTTTTTTCTTTAAATATCATGATGCATGAATAAAATTGATATTTTCTACTTAAATATATACAGTAATTCAAGTAGGTTAGAACAAGTAGTGAAAAATATTGTTGTTATGATTGTGGCATTCGTTGATAAAGATTTTTGTCATTATTTATATAAATCCTAATAACTTTTCATGTTGGATGTAAAAAGTTCATCAACTTTAAGTTTGTCTAAAAAACATATGTATCTATTTCTTTTATTATTAAACAAAAAATTATATCGTGTATTTTTATAAAACTAATGAACTAAACATTCTCTATCGATTTTCTCGAAAACACATTTTTGTTCCATATATCAAACCAGTAACCAACCGACGATATGTTGTTGCACAGAAAATTGTCGACATACACATTTGCGATATTATTGTACAATACGAAAAATTTTACAATTATGTTGCAAGTGGGTTTGTTGCTTTAAGAGGATGAAACAAGCATATATAAAAGATCAATATTGTGTTGCCATGATTACTATCATTACATGGGGAAAAATATGATTAATTTATTTTTATAAAACAAACAAAACTTAGTCCTCTTTTACATTTGAGACATTTCTTGCCGGACATTTTTTCAATTCTCTTTTGTTCTTGCCCGAAGCTTTTACATATTGGGAATTAATAGACAGACAGAAAATTTGTAGTTTGGTTACTTCTTTTTCGCGATTGCTACTCATACACATGCACATAAATACCACATGCCTTGATAATACACATCAAGTATACATAGATTCGCTGAAATGAGAAAAATCATATGAAGCAACAAGAATAAATTGCGAAAAGTAGAAAAGAGAAACAAAAAAATGTCCAGTACAAAGGGTCGTGTAATACACACTCTGCATCTTCGCCCCTTCTTCTACAAACTTCGTCTGTCTCTCTTTCAATTTCCCAAATGTAAAAGGGCACTTAATAAAAAATTTCGGGATTGACTGAATCGCGAAAATCCCGGTATTAAAAAAGAAATCCCGGGATTCGGGATTACCTGAATCCCAATAATCCCGCTATTTTCGGGATCGGGATTACTGATTGGCATCCTTAGGCATTATACACTACACAAGTTCACGGTACAGTTTACAAAAATAGCACAACCACCCCCATGCACTACACAAACGCACTATACAGTTTCAGACTTGTACAGTGAACTTGTCTAATGTATGTTGCAGCCTAAGGACCATTTTTTCAACTTGCCTTTAGCTAAAGGTAGGATTTTGATTCCCCGATAAATATCTTTGCATTATTACAATTTAAATTTTTTATTGTTAGTATTATGAATAATAATAATATTTAATGGATAAACAAATAATAAATAAAGGTTTTATAATGCAAAGCCATTTATCGTGCGGACAAAATCCTGCCTTTAGCTAAAGGCAAGTTATGAAAATGGCCCTAAAGGTGTCTTTACATGGTAATACAAAGTATTACGACTTTGTAGAATCAAAATATTATGAAATTTTCTCCGTGTTAAAAACAAGAGAACAAGAGTCTTTTATTTATGTTTACACTTATACTATAAGTAAAATGCAAGCAATGATATTAAACTGTTGAGTTATAGCGATTTCTTTTCTGACAAATATGTTGCGTATATATTACATGTTTTACATTTCTGTGTTCGTTTATACAAAAACTACAACTGTGGGAAACATTTTCAATTTCATTTCTGAATATGTTGCATGAAAAACATGTAAATATGATACATATTTTACCCTCACTTTATTTTAGGTGTACATACTGCCCTTTTTTCTAACTGTGGTAACGAAAGATTTATTTTGCATGTCATGTTTATAATTTCGAGAGAAGGTTTCTTAAATACAAAATATAAAAATTATTATTATAAAAATGAAAATAAATAAATATTAATTTAAATATTGTGATTGTTTTGATATTTTTAGACGTAATTAGTGATGTCAATGTGTGTTTAAAAATCATAATAGTGTGCGAAAAACCTTTTAAATAGCCTTAAAAATCGCTAATGAAGTACATTAATGATAAAATGTAACCGTTGTAAATAAAAGCAGCTAGTTTTGTTCGATTGTAGTAATATAATATGTAGCACTTTGAGTGATTCTAGGTAACATTTAAAAATTTTACATACATATAGTGTAACACATTTTTTTCAGAAAAGAAATCGCCATTAATAATAAAAATTGGAAAATTGTGAAAAAAGATGTGTACTAAAAAAACTAAATAGTGGAGAAAACATTTTATAATTTCAATGCAATTTTACTACAAAATAGAATTTTTTAAGCTTATTTATTCCTTGTTGGACTTTGCTGTACCAGTTAAGTAGCTGATGGTTGCAGTCGTAAAATATTTACAAAAACAACATGAAAATTTCCTGATTTTGGTTGTTTTTGTAAAAGTGTTAATACCTTCAATAGATACCATTAGTGCTGCCAATGTTTACTTTGAATTACACCTCTGGTGTGATGAGAATACTTAAGTTTCTAAAATGGTTTAGAAAATAAACATTTACCGACCGCTTGTAAAATTTTCTATCCGTATTTTCTCCTACTCGATACATTTTGCTTTTACATGATAAGATTTTGTACATTCTACAGCATTTTTTCACATGTCGTAATACATTGTATTACCATGTAAAGGCACCTTTACATATATGTTAGGCCGAACTTACATCTGGCACACATGTGCCCGAAAAAATGTAACATAATTAACATAGCGTCTACAACTGCGATTAACTCTGACATAATATGTGAGAGAACGTCGGCAGAATAACAAAAATAAAATGCCGATATTTCTCTTCATCTCATACAACAGGACAACGTAATTCTACTTTTCTTATAACATTTCATTTTATGCAAATTCTCATCGAGTTAACATGTATTATTTTTGTATAATTATATATTTTGTTTTCACTTTTTCGCACAAACTTTAATTCACAAATTAAATTTAACAAATTTGAACATATAAAATCCCAGAAATATTGTCCAAAACATTGTTTTTCATTTATTTCAAGAAACACTCACACATGCATACGAATTTATTTTCATGTACGTGTGTTTTTTGACAATTCATCTCATAAGATTGTTGTTATGGGATTTCTTATAACAACTCTCTCATAAAAAATCTTATAAGATTGAGATAACACTAATATGAAGTCTACACGTAACATAACTCGCTCTGCGATTGAATTTGACGATCTCATCTTACATATTATGTTAGGTGTAGACCTTATGTAATGGTGGTAATGAAAAACTGTTTGATTCAGTTTAATGGCTTCGTTAGTCAAATCGTATCGTCTTACTTTTGAAGTTGTCGTATCGTTTAAGTCTGGATGTTAGTTAGCAAAAACGTGAGGCTGCCAGCGAAAGTGTCAGCTGTTACATTGCTTTATACGTGTGTGTGTATGTATGTAAGCCAGAAGTTGACGTTTGCTACTTAAAAATCTATTTTCTGTAGATTTTTACGTAGCAAAAGTTGCCAACACATTTTCAATAAGCATCAACATGCTTATTAAATGTTACGGATTTTGTCAGCTGACACGCAACAGCACGATACGATTTCAGTAATTCTACCATAACAGTTTCATACGTAACGATTGTGCTGTGTGCTCGAGTGTCTGATTAGCTGTCAAAATTTATGTTCACAGCTTTTTTTTGTATAGAAAAAGTTATGTACTTATAAAATTGTATCTAATTCAATTTTAAATAAAAAATATAAAAATTAATGAATGAATACAATAGAAGTTTTAAACATTTTAAATTTGTAATTGTGAAAATATATAAATTTTACAATTGGATGAAAATCTTTCAATGCAGCTTATGAAGTGTATGACCAAGAATCAATTCACTTGGAAGACTCAATTGACAATTGAATTGAGACGTGTATGGTGTGCTTTAGGCTGGAACAGATAATGTATGTACATTTATGCTTAATACAAAAACAATTGGCAATATTTTACACATTATTTGCAAATAGTGCGTTATGGTACATACACAGTTTACAACGCAACGCGTTTGTATTACATGTTGCATATTTTGACGCAGACACTGCAACCTACAAACATCAAAACATTTTTATATATCAAGAAATTTATTATTCGACATATTTTCATGATTATATTATAAGTGAAATTTATTTGCTGGTGGTTAAGCTATGTCTATATGTATTTTATTGTTGCTTTAACAAATCGTCAGTAGACTTCAACCACATATTTTGAACAGTCGCTATTGAAATCTGCTGACGATTTGTTAAAGCAACAATGAAATTCATATAGACATCGCTTAACCACCAGTAAATACCCTACAAGAATAGTATCAGTCAATTGACCGATCAATTGACTGAAGGTCATGCACGATGTATTCATCATTGCGTAGAACAAAGTTTCTATCACATTATTAAAGGCAAAATGAAAAATGTGATGGAAACTTTTGTGTACGTGTGATGTTGCATCTCACTCTTACGACTATATAGTCGCATTGCTCACTCCACTATTTTTTTTACTAATCAACGACGGCATAAATATTACTCACGTCTGACGACTCACTACTAATAAATAAACCCTTCACAATTGATTACTCACTCTAGATGTATAAACCAGTCATAGGTGAATATTAAATAAAGGTAGTTTTTGTATCATTTCAAATTTCTTATAATTATATTTAATTTAAAAATATATAGATTTATAATAAAAAATTAACAATTATGGTTATAAATGGAAGAAAACATTAAAAATAAAAAGAAATCATTCAACAAAAAGAAACTTAATGGAACATGAAAATAAACATAATAAAATTACAAGAAAAACAGTTAATTGAAAACAAATAAACAAAAAGGAACTTAAAAATAAACAAGATAAAACAAATAAGAAAACGTTATTTTTTACTTTTTTTGGTTGTTGCGGTGGTGGCTTCGTTCTACTGACTTCTTTATACTTTTCTCAAACTGAACTCATATGTCCTTTATTCCTTGGAAATTAGGTTTTGATAGGTTCTTTTATTCATTTTATTTTTTTATATACTTATCTTTTATATTTCTTTTTATTATAATTTTAATTCTGTTTATTTTAATATATATTTTTATATCTATGCGTATTTTTCACAAATTTTAAATTTTATTTCAAAAATTTTATTTTGTAACATATAAATTATTTTTGACTTGTAAATATTGTTTGTTACCCTCTAACATATATGCTAGAGTAGAGCAACTATAATTAATAAACAAACCCATCAAAACTTCCGATCAAATGACTACTCAATTGACTGTCAATATTGATTTCAATGTAAAATTGTTGCAAGTGTGTTAGTGGAGAAATTTTGTTTGTGTTAGTTTCAGTCATTCATTTCTTGTAGGGTAAATTTGATTTTAATATTTTTGAAACTTCGAACTCAACGATACACACTGTGTGACCGACAAGACAATCTGCCTAGTTGCATTAACATGTCGCAAAGTGTGTACTAAGGCGAATACACATCAAGTGATCTTAATTATCCAGCTGACACAACTTCTCGCCTGTCAAATCAAGCATCACGTTAAAAAATATTCTGACAGCAGATAGTTTAACAATAACAAACATACACGGCGAGTTATCTTGGATAAACGTCGGTTGGTTACTGGTTTTTTTGTATGGAAAAAATGTGTTTTCGAGAAAATCTATGAATAATGTTTAGTTCATTAGTTTTATAAAAATACACGATATATTTTTTTGTTTAATAATAAAAGTAATAGATACATATGTTTTTTATTAAAACTTAAAGTTGATAAACTTTTTACATCCAACATGAAAAGTTATTAGGATTTAAAGAAAAAATGACAAAAATCTTTGTCAAGGCATGTCCCAATCATAACAACAATATAATTCACTGCGTTTCAAGTAGGTTAAATTACTGTATATATTTAAGTAGACAGAAAAGGTGAAAATATCAATTTTATTCATATAACATGACTTTTAAAGAAAAAACAGCGGAAGAAATATAAGACAGTCGGAATTTATTTAATAAAACAAATTTTATTAATAAAAAATAAATATCAATTCATTTGATTAAAACATAACACAATAATTAAATTTTGTACTTTGCCGCGATTCACGTTCTATGAGTAGAATATGTATTGATATGCATCATAACAATTACGAATACAATATTAACACTTTTACGTTGGAAATGTGCCACATATCCCAAAACTTCTCGATTGCAGTAAAACAATTTTTTAAATGTTTAACCATTGATATCTTCAAGATATCGAAAAAATTATAACGAATTTGGAAAGAGGACACATTATTCATACATAATCAATCAATAACTAATTTTTTTAAAATGTTCCATACATCAAACCAGTAACGAAGCGACGAATTGTCTAATTCGATTGCTGACCGTATGAATATATGTTCAAATATACATATATTTATCAACTACATTGCTAAGCAATAATTTCTAGACACATGCTGTCAAATTTAAATAATATTAATTTTTTTAAACAAACAAGTAAGAAAAAATATTTTAAACAAATAGAATTTCAAAATATCTAATAAAGGATAATTTAATTATGTATATGCATAAAAAAATATGAGAGGTGTCTTAGGACACACGGTTATAGCTATGCTCCTTAGCTATATAAAACAAATATAATGTGTTGAATAACAATGCAATAAAATTATATCATTTGATGATGTCAAATGCCCCACAAATATTTCAAAACGTTTACATTTTTTCCCATTATTTTCTTTTCCAGCGGCGTATGATTAAAATAATGTAATGTTTGTGGCCAGCGGCTGTTTTCCGGCTTAAAGCCGATCAGCTGTATTCTCTGGTTTGTGCTCATGTGCAAAAACAATACAAAAACAAATTGAGCAATCGTTCTCATTGTTATTGTCAACAATCAATTTGTATCGTTTATATTCGTACTCTGCTTTTAACCCTTTCATGCATTTGTTGTTTGTGTACAACAGATTATTTATAAAAAAGTTCTTCTTTTTACTCCGTTTACTCTCCACATTGTATATGTAAAATTTTTTCGAAAAGCTAAATTTCGAGTGTAATTTGTATATAAAATGACGAAATTTTTATTTCTTTTTTACCTTATTTGAGACCAATGTAGTAAGAAACAATCATAAAAAAATATAGTTGTCGTAATGAAGTTTGCTGCGTGTGAGGGTTAAGTACAAAGAAATCAAAACAAAAATAAATTTATAACTGTAATAGTGTCGATTATTTTCGTTACGAATATAACTTCCTAACTTCTATACGCGCAATAAAGAGCATAGCTATAAAAACAAATGTATTTGAATGTACGTGTTCGCCACCTCATTCATCATTCTGCCGGCGTTATTGCTTGTGTTAAGACACAACAAATTGCTCGTGTGCTCGAAGCGTAACTTATAGTAAAAAGGAAGTGCGTATAAACGGGATATATGCCAATTGGAAAGAAATTTTGAAAGCAAATATGCATCAACATTTAAAAGTGTTCGCTTAACATATATGCAACATACTTACATACTTACTATAGCAATTGATTTGTTTGCTACCTCTTCTGATCCGAAATGAACTAATTCGTAATATTTAGATTGGCTCTTACCAGCGCTAATATATACATATGTATGTATATGTACAATGAATCACTTTAAAAAAATATGAACTTACAAATTTACTTTGACACAATAGGGGCATTCATAAGACGTAGCTGTTGCGCAACTGTTGAGTGTTTGTCTTAGAAACTCATAGTTGCGTAATTTCGCTCCACTCAACAGTTGAGTAATTTTCTATCATAAAACTTTTTCGCTACCTATAGTCAACATGTTGTGCTCAGCCTGAACAGCTGATTAAATAGAGCTATACCTTTTATATGATTTTTTAGGTGGTAGGAGCAAATATTAGTTAAATTTTACATTATAAATACGATTAAGGAACGAAATAAATATATAAATTAAATTATATCCATCAAACCGCTTCTAACCCCCTTTCACGAATAGCAATAAATATCTCAGCAATAACGTCGATAGAATAGTGGAACAATATTGCTGATTGCTTTATTTATTTTAATGTTATGGGAAATCTTAACCATAATATTGAAGGCAACAAGGGAGGTGCAGAACAAAAATATAATTCACTTGTAAATATCAGGCAAATCCAACAATATTTTTTTTTGTAAACTTATAATAATAAAAATTTTATCACTACACACGTTTTTAAGAGGCTATTTTCCTTTTTTAATACATATTTTCTCAATTTCACTAATATAATCTAAATTTCAAACGCAATACAGAAAATCGAACATAATTGTCAATTATTGCAAGCACTGGCCAAAGCATATTTATATAAAGTATATGTAGGTCTACAAAAAACTAAGAAAATACAAAAACAACAGGCGACTTGTTTGTGTAAGAATAATGGATGAATGTCAAAAACAGATGAATACAACCAGACCTGGGCAATTTACATTACTTTTGCATAAGCATTGATTGAAAAACCAAAATTTTAGTAGAAATTTAAATTTGATGCTTATGGTGCACTATTTTTTGCACTTAAATAAAATGTCTTAAAAGTAATGGATTAATATTGCATTAGCAGCTAAGGGCATGGCGAAAAATGTAATAATTTTTTATTGCAACTAATCACATCATGAAGTAATGCAATGTAATTGCATTATCACATATCGTACACAGTAAAATTAGGTAAAACGTGAACATATTTTTAGGAGAATGCACAAATAAAAAATACAGTAAATTTCACATGGAGGACACCTATATAAAGGACGTGATACACTATCATACAAAGTCGTGCGATCTACGACATACAATTTATTTGACATATTTCTATGGGAAATTTGTCAAATAAACCTGTAATAAACCTAAAATATTTTTTATGAATTAGACCGTTAAAGAATTAAACTGAAGTGTACTTAAACCATCTACATATGTACATACATATTTATACTTACCTCATTTACTTCTTTTTATATTCAAAGGTGAGTTTGACGATCCCAACCAGCCCTAAGGAATCTAAATTAATTCCCACAATTTTCTACTCAATTATAATAACCCTATTACGAGTTATTATATGTAACCTTTTTTTATAGCTGACCCCTGCCTTATCCCTTCCTTATCAACTACAAAGAAAACATACATAAAATATTAGCAAATTCCCACATTTGTATTCATGGTCCTATCGTATCATAAAAACGTCAAAATTCATCAGAGAAAATATAAAATAAAAAATATACACAACATACATATAATGAGGTAAATTGAGTACAAAGTATGTAAGTACAAGCATAAAAAGATAAATAACAATTTACTTTACAAAACAGCAATAAATTAAATCATACATAAAATAAAAAACAAAAAAAAATAGAAGAAAGTGGAAAAATTCTTATATACATATGTATATACAATATTACTATATATGTAGATACTCGTATATAAAATAAGTTATAAACTGTTAAGCGGCCCACCCACTTGCAATATAATTGTACTAAAAACATTAGAAAATTAAAACAAGTATGCCCATATTTACACTATGCAAGTCTTAAGCTACGGTCACACTTGTCAAACATTTGCCCAAAAAAGCGTAACCACTAAATGCTAATGAAAAATCTTTCAATTCAGACAAAAGTTTGTCAAGTTAAAGAGTAGCCAATATTGTTGGATTCTATGACATGGTGCATTAGCTGTGTTCGAAACTGTTTAATATGATAAACAAGTGTCTGGATCAAAACTTTTTTCATTAGTGTTTGTTGGTTACGCTTTTTTGGGCAAATGTTTGACAAGTGTGACCGTACCTTTATTGCTAAGCTGATTAGTTTGACAGAGAGAGAGAGAGAGACGAGGAGAACAGTAACGTTTCTTTTCCCCTCGTCTCTCTTTCCTAATAAACTAATCAACTTAGCAATAAGACTTGCATAGTGTAAACTAGGACTATGTTGTTTTATTATTGTAGAAATTTGTTTATTGGTTGCAGCTCTAGGCCGCAGTAATTTCCAGATTAAAATTAAAATACTAAAGCTTATATACTACTTATGAGAATAAATCTTAACCCTACATATTTACATACTTATGTTGAAACATATGAATATTTTTAAAATTAGTGCACATATTTTCGTGTGGAATCTGGCCGTAATATGATGCTTGTTTAAAATACAAATTCATTCCCACGATCACGATTGTTTTGGTGCAGTAGGAATGTTTGGCTGTTGAGGTGCCAACAATAAAAAACTTCTTTCTTAAATTTGCCGTTGATGCACGTTTGTACTTGACCTTGAATAGTTGTCACTAGTACGACTTCAAGGTTAGTGAAATATTAGAATCTTTTAATTGAACGTGCAGACACTGCTTCACCTCCACTTTTCGCAAGAATGTTCATATAACGTTAGTTTTATGGACATTCTTTTACAAATATGCTTAAATAAAATTAGCAAGAATTAGAATTTATTTTAGTTTTATAAGTATAATACTTATACCTAATGTATGTATTATTATTTTATTTATTACATACTCCGGAGTATCAATATTTATTTATTAATTTATGTATATTGTTCCTTCTTTTTTGTTTCTATTACTTATGATACAATTTATTGCTATTTTTGTGAACTATTTGTTCTTTATTAGTTTTCTTTAGACAACGTTACTGAAGAATATATGCAAGCAACGAATATTTTCGTAGACAATTTTTGTGCGAATTTCGATATCATCAATTTACTCACCTCCCAGATTTTCAGTTACCGAAGATCAGTATGAGAAGTTCTACACATCGCTTGGATCTTGTTTCCTGGCAGCTGGTGACTACAATGCAAAACATACGTACTGGGACTCGCGTCTTGTTACACCTAGAGGTCGAGCGTTGTTTAATACAATTTCAAAAATGGGCTTAGATGTCATTTCGAGCGGGGAGCCTACTTACTGGCATACTGACGTAAGAAAAATTCCAGATGTTATAGATTTTGGCGTTACGAAAAATATTCATAGAGACTTAATTCACGTAGAGGCCTCTCTAGATCTGTCCTCCGATCACTCTCCCACAATAGTAACAATTTTCAACCCACTAAGGAGTGATTTAACTAACTCATATGTGAAAATGATTAATGGGGTCAACTGGCTAGGATTCAAAAAGTATCTTAGTAGTCACTGCGTAGAAAACATTCAGCTAAGATCATCTGATGATATTGAATTTAACATTGCCAATCTTAACGAAAATATTAAACAGGCTGCTGAACATGCCACTATCTCCTATCCGCAGACTGGCTTTAATAGAATTTATTCTACGGAAATTGAACGTCTTGTATGTGAAAAAAGGAGAGCTAGAAGAGAATGGCAGCAACACAGATCACCCCTAAATAAAATCAGACTTAAAGAATGTACTAAACGACTCAAAGAGCTGCTATCGTCGGAAAAAACTGCATTACTGGAAAAGTATTTAGAAGGTCTTGATGTAACGTCAGCATCTAATTACTCTTTATGGCGCGCTACTAGAAATCTTAAAAGACCCGTTGACCTTAAATCACCACTGCGTACTTCGACCGGAGGCTGGGCGAGAAGCGATAGTGAGAAAGGTAATTTATTTTCTGAGCATTTAAAATCTGTATTTACTCCCAATTCATGTACGGGTGCTGCCGAATTACCGAGTGTAGTTTCTCTACCCCCTCGTCCCTTAAGGTTTAAGTTGCGTGAACTACAAAAAATAATTGCTGAACTCGACCCGAAGAAAGCTCCAGGTATTGATGGCATTAGTAACAAGATGCTGATGAATTTGCCTCTAATTGCAATAAAAATCCTGCTATTTATTTTTAATGCCATTTTAAGAATGCAGTATTTTCCACATAACTGGAAAATTGCAAAAATAAAAATGATTCCAAAGCCGGGAAAAGATCTTACCAAGACTGAGTCATATAGGCTTATAAGCTTACTATCAACAATCTCAAAGCTTTTCGAAAAGCTGCTCATGACTAAATTGTCCAAAATTTTAGCTGATAATGGGTGCATCCCGGACCATCAATTTGGTTTTAGAAGTCAGCATAGCACCATTGAACAAACGCATAGATTGGTCCAAGTTGTAAGAAGAACATTTGAAGAAAAGAAGTATTGTTCTGCTCTCTTTATTGATGTTTCTCAGGCATTTGATAAAGTATGGCACGAAGGCCTAGTTTTAAAATTGAAGACGTACCTACCAATAAACATACAAAAGCTTTTGGAAAGTTATATTATTGATAGGAAGTTCACTGTTGTGGAAGGAGAGTTCACGAGTGTGCCCGAATCTATATCTTCCGGTGTGCCACAGGGCAGTATTCTGGGGCCAGTCTTGTATCTAATATATACTTGTGATATGCCTGTGAGCAATAACATCTTAACTTCTACATTTGCCGATGATACAGCCTGTATGAGTATACACAAAAACCCTGATGAGGCATCCCGCAATCTCCAAGAACACATTACCCAGCTTGAAATATGGTTGAACTTATGGAGAATTAAAGTAAATGAACAAAAGTATGTCCACATAACGTTTACCCTAAGAAAAGATACTTGCTCTCCCATTCGAATCAACAATCAAAGTATTCCTCAACATTCTCAAGTGAAATACCTTGGCATACACCTTGATCGAAGGCTTACATGGAAATATCACATTGACTCTAAGTTAACTCAAATGAAACTTAAATTAACTCAAATATATTGGTTAATTGGCAGAAATTCAACACTCAGCCTAGACTGCAAACTTTTGATATACAAGTCGCTTTTGAAGCCAATATGGTGCTATGGAATTCAGCTATGGGGCACTGCTTCAGCTTCAAGTGTTGAGAGAATCCAACGAAGGCAAAACAAAATTTTACGTTTGATAACATCGGCTCCATGGTACATCAAAAATTCAAATATACATCGCGATTTAAATATGCCACTAGTGACTGAAGAAGTTGCAAAATACGTAGGCAAATATTTAACAAAACTCGAGACACATCCTAATCCGCTCGCTCGTAATATCTTGAACTTTACTGGACATATCCGCTTAAAAAAGAGGGACACAAGGGCTCTTATTCTCAACACTCCAGATGGGACTTCTTGAAAATACGTTTATTTATTTTTTTTTTTCCTTTTTGATTATCACTACTTATGTATTATTTATAACTATCACTAAGTTTATGTCCGACACTGGTCGGGCCTAATAATTATATTTAGATTTAAGATTTGATTACTTATTGTTAGTTCATTTTTGAAGATACAATAAATAAATATATGAAAAAAAAAAAAAATTAGTTTTCTTATCCACTATTGTTACATTATTTCTTATATCTGTGTTTTTAATTTCGTATGGACCTTTATAGTTAGGTTCCACCTTATGCCCTGCGTCATTCTTGAGTAAAACTAAATCTCCTATATTTAAATTGTAATCTTTAACATTTTTATCGTAATTTTCTTTTTGCTTAATTTTATTCTTATCTAGTAATTGTTGGACCCTCTTATATGCTACTTCTAACCTAAATTTTGCCTCTTTGGCGTAATCATCTATATTATATAAAGGAGAAATTCTATCTACTTCAGTGAATTGATGAAATTTATTCGGGAGTTTTGAAAAAACTAATCCATAAAGACAGTAATTATGAACTGTTGAAGGTGTTGTGTTAAAGCAATATGTAAAGTATTTTAACCATTCGTCCCAGTTAGTTTTTTCTACTGAAATGTAAGAGCGTACGTATTCGTTAAAGGTTCTATGGCTTCTTTCTATTGTTCCTAATGTTTGATGGTGGTAAGCTGTTGAGTTTAGTTTTTCAATTTTCATCAAGTTACAAATTTGTGTTAAAATAATATTCTTATACTCTGTTCCCATGTCCGAAATGAACGTCTTCATTGGACCATAGGTGAGTATGAAATTTTCAAAAATTGCTTTAGCAATTGTTTTGGCACTTTTGTCTCTAATACGTATTGTTACTTAGTTAAATCACATATTAGTGTGATCGCATATTCGTTTTCGTTCAATGATTTTGGAAATGGTCCAATAGTATCCACATAAACCGTATCAAAAGCCTTATTAGGTGTCTGTGTGATAATCATTGGACTTTTTATGTGTTTTGTTGTTTTGGAAGTTTGGCATTTATGACATGATTTTACATATTTAGATATGTCTTTTGATATATTTTTCCAATAATAATATCTCTTAATTTTTTCTATTGTTCTATATATTCCGCAATGTCCTCCTTCTATGGGATCATCGTGATATTTCAGTATAAGTTCGAGAATTGCCTTGGCATTCTTACTATCAATTTGGGTCACCTCATTTAGTAGCGCTACTTTAATTTTATTCAATATTTTATTGTCCATAACTTTAAATTCATTAATAGAGATAAATTCGAAAATTTTCTCACTAGGTGCCACTTGTAATTTATTGATATTATGTTTACCGGACACATATTCCAGCCCAGAGAAAAATTGTCCTAAGTCAAAGTTCCCTTTAGTAAACAAATCATTAATTTGTATATATGTTACTATAGATTTTCCTCGTTTGATATAACATCTTCCGGGGGAAATCTTTAGTTTATTATATTTTCTGATATCAGTGTACATATAATAATGGGCTTACAATCATTATTATTTTTATTAATATTATGCTGTTTGGTATGTGAATTACTATTTAATTCTTTTTCCTTCTTATTGGTCATTGATCTAGTCGTGACTCTTAATATAGAACAAATTTCAAAATTCATGTCTTTTATGTCATTTATGGGTATTTGTGATAAAGCGTCTGCAACATAATTATCTTCTCCCCTAAGGTACTCAACTGTAAAATTATATTCTTCGAGATCAAGTCTCATTCTTGTTAATTTGGAGCTTGGATTTTTCATTGAAAATAAATAAGTTAGTGGTCTATGGTCGGTTCGGACAAGAAAATCTTTTCCATATATGTATGGTCGAAAGTGTGTTATAGCCCAATGTGTGGCAGTTAATTCTTGTTCAATTGTTGATTTATTACTTTCACCTTTAGTAAATGTTTTTGAAGCATACGCTATTGGTAAATGTTTACCTTCATGTTCTTGTGTTAAAACTGCTCCACAAGCGTATTTACTTGCATCTGTGGTTATGCAAAATTCCTTATTAAAATCGGGGTATTGTAGTAATGTGGGGCTTATTAACGCTTTCTTTAGGTATTTAAATGCAAATTCACAATCTTTTGTCCATTCGAATGGAACATTTTTCTTGGTTAGTTTTGTTAAATGTCTTGAATATTCAGAAAAGTTTTTAATAAATCTCCTGTATTAGTTGCAAAAAGCTACAAATCTTTTTGCATTATCAGCATCTTGTGGTGTTGGATAATTTTCAATTATCGAGTATTTACTATTATCTGGCAATATTCCTTTGTCTGTACAATTATGACCAAGATATGTTACTTCTTTCATAAAAAATTAACATTTTTCAGGATGAAGTTTTAGGTTGTATCTGCGACATAAATCGAAAACGTCTTTCAGATTTGAGAGCATATGTTTTTCAGAGCATCCCAAGACAACTAGGTAGTCCATATAAAGAAATGCTTGATCTCTTTTTAAACCTCTAAAGGCAAGTGTCATCATTCTTTGGAATGACTTTGGAGCTATTTTTAGGCCGTAGGGTAGCCTTGTAAATCTATATGAACCATTATTGGTGGAAAATGATGTAAAGTCTCTTGAATTTTTTTCCAAACTAATTTGGTGAAATCCTGACATAAGGTCCAAACAAGAAAATACTTCGCTCTGCCGAGTTGGTCTAGAATATCGTCAATTCTAGGTAATGGAAATTTTTCAGCCACTAGTTTCTTATTAATTTGCCTATAATCTATTACAAGTTTCCATCTTCTATTTTCTGAATTTGGTAATGACTTCTTGGGTACCAATGGGATTGGACTATTGTATTCGGAGTGTGAAGGTTGGACTATTTTGTCGTCTATTAACTTTTTTACTTGTTTATCAATTTCTTCTTTGTGTGTGTGTAGAATTCTGTAATTTTTAATGTATACTGGTTGTGTATCTTTCATTCTCAACTTTTGTTCATAGAAATTGTTAGTGGTTATTGTTTCTGTTTCTAAACCGAAAATATCGCAATATGAAGCGCATAATGTTGTTAAAGTATTATTGAATTGTGGTGGAAAATTTCTTTTTAAAATTTTTAGAACTTCGTTGTTTCTATTAATTTTTGTTTTAGAACTGTTTTAATTATATTATAATTTGAGATGTTTTCGGTTTTGATTTTGCTTTGTTTAATTTTGCTAATATTGTTGTTAGTATTCAGGATAAGAATGAAAGCTTTGTTTGTTGTTACTAATGTGTTCGCTATGAAAACACCTGGTTCTATTTCTTGATTTGGGATTAGTAATTCATTATTTACTGATGTTAGTTTTACTTGACGTGTGACTTCGGATCTTGGAGGTAAGATTATTTCATCACCATTATTTGTGATTAGTATTTCTATTGGTTTTGTGATATTGAAAGGGCGTAGTACAAGGTAATCACAGTCATTATTGAAATCTAGAATGCAATTATATTTTTTAATAAAGTCCATGCCGATAATTCCGTCGCATGTTATTGGAAAACCATTTTCTACTACTTGAAAATTATGTGGTATAAGAAAATTTTTGTGTTTTAGATCAAAAAATATGCTTACAACGGAATGTATTTCACCCTGTCCTATTCCTCTTAATGTTGTTATCCTGTTAGTATTTATTTCATTTTGATGAAAATGTGAATTTTTATTAGTGAAATGTCTGCTCCAGTATCAATTAGTAGTGTTATTGGTGTTGTAGTTTTGTTTATTTGTAATTGAACGCAGAAACATAAGTTGAGATTTAAATTGCAGATATGTTTATTTATTGGATTTCTCTTAGGGGAACATTTAGGTTTTCCGAATAAATTTCGTTTGATTCTGTTGCTCTGACGTAACGTCCATTTCTACTGTTATTGTTTGGTCTCTGACTGTAGTTAGTGTTGCTATTATTTCTGTTGTTATAGCTGTTATAGTTGTTGTTACTATTAGTGTTGCTATTATTCCTTGGGAAGTTGCTTCTTCCACGGAATCTTTGTAATTACCTCGGAAGGTTTTATTTGCCTGTAGGATAGTATAGAATTTTGTTGTCCAGTTGCTTCTGTGCAACTGTTGACAAATTTACTAATGGCATCATTCATGGTATTTAATTGTCCTGCTTCCATGATAAGTTTTACTTTATCTATGGTGCAGTTTTTGGTGATAGCTTTTACTGCCACTTGTGTGGAGTATTTAGTTGCTAATTCACATGGTATCCCGTCTGAAATGTAAGCATTTTCGAGGGATTTTGCTAGATTCTCAATTTCTGCACAATAGGTATTTGCAGTTTTATTATTCTGTTTTATATTTTTTATTTTTTGCCGTTATTACTTCTACCGGTTCAACCTTTACTCTATTTTGTAACTTATTTATAATTTCTGAGATGGTTCACTCATTGTTTATTAGATTTCTTGCGTTTCCTTTGAGTTTTGTTTTAATTAATGAAACTGCAGTTGATTCATGTGAACCTTTAATAGATTCAATCAGTGATAGTGAGTCTAGAAAGGAGCGCAAGTTTTCAGATTTGCCATCGAAGTCTGTATTAACTAACTTCGAAGCTGTACTGAGAAATTCTACGACTGTTTGGCTCATTTCGTAACAGTTTTCGTTATCTTTAGGGGGAAAAATTATTTTTATATTATTTTGTTCATGTATTGTTTCTGGCAATTCGATTTGTATGTTCTTTTTGGCTGCTAGTTTTAGTATTTTGTTCCTAATATCATAAAAAAATGCGTCTGCTGCAGTCTTGTAAGCAGATGTTAGTCGCTCATAATTAGTATTTAGGATCACTCTTGTTCTTTCTAAGCAATCTAAAAGAATTTTAAAATGTTTATTTAAGGTGTCGTCTTTTATTTAGCTGTCTATACTGAGATATTTATATGATTTTTCAAATTCTGTTTTAATACTTCTACATTTACTGAGGATAGTTTGCCAATCCATTCAGACTTAAACTTTATCTAAATCATTTGCCCTACTAATGTACTGCTTTTTGAGCGATCTTTTATGTCTAAGTAAATTTTAAATAGTAGATCAAGAGCAGTTATTATTATAAGGATTAATATAAGGAGCCATATGGAGTTAATTTCTTCCTTGTGGTCAATAATTTCTACGTTATTGACAACATTCGAATTGGGATGATCTACTTTAGATTCTTTTGTCTCCATTTTATAGTCCCAAAAAAATTTTACCAATCTAGATATTTTCTCATTAACAACACTATTTCTAATTCCACTTTTCATCTGTTAATTATTGTATTTGATTAAACCTTAAATAAATTGTTTGCACTACTTGGTTTAGTAAATTTGTTCTTTATTTTAATTATGTTGCGTGTGTTTGCTTCAATAGCTAAAAATGGACTGTGTCTAAGAAAAGAAAGAGAATGCAAAAGTACATAAAATACAGTGTTGTAAATTAACGTAAAAAAAACATCATTGTTGTCCTTTTGGGAACGTTCACCAACATCCCGGCCGACCCTGAAAGACATTTCAGCACATGGGAAGTTTGACCACCCTGGTGATGTTTCTAGTCACTGTACCACGGCAGGTTTTGATTGTAACCACTCGAATCAAGCCATCGTCTCCGGGAAACGTTTGAATAACTCGGCCAAGAATCCACATTGCGGGAGGCAGCTTATCTTCTTTCAACAGAACCATGTCATCAGATTGGATATTGGGTTGAGTAGTACACCACTTAGGACGATGTTGCAATGACGTCAGATATTCTTGACTCCAGCGTTTCCAGAAACCTTGGTACATGCACTGTATATTTTGCCAGTAGTCAAGTTTACTAGGGATGATATCAATCAGATTTCCTTCAGGAACCATCGTTGTCGGTCTACCAATTAACAGATGAGAAGGCGAGAGGTAACCGGTTTCTGTGTCTGAAGCGTATCCCAATGGCCTTGAATTTACAACCGCTTCCACCTGAGCTAAAAGGGTATGCATCTGTTCAAAGGTAAGCACGCTTGTGCCAATTAAACGTCGTAAATGCTGTTTTACCGAGCGAATGCCCGATTCCCAGATGCCACCAAAGTGCGGCGAGTATGGTGGAGTAAAAACCCATTTTATTCCCTCGTTTGCAAGTTTTGTTTCTACGAGTCGATTATGTTGATCAGCTTGTATGTGCTGGTACATTTCATTCAAAACACGTTTAGCTCCTACGAAGTTCTTGCCGTTGTCGCTGTATATTGTTGAGCATTTTCCGCGACGAGCCATAAAACGACGGAGTGCTGCAAGAAAGCAAGCTGTTGATAAATCTGTTGACAATTCCAAATGAATGGCCGAAGTGACCATGCACACAAACAGGCAGAGGTATCCCTTTGATACCCTAGCGTTTCGTCCCTTATGAATTTTAAGCGTAAATGGGCCAGCATAATCGCAACCAGCATGTTGGAATGGGAACGCCTGACGAACTCTGACTGCGGGAAGATCTGCCATGTGTTTGCGTGTTGAATGTTGCATTTGTTTGAAGCATTTCAAACATTTGTGCGTAATCTGTCTAATAAGATTTCTTGCTCCTATGACCCAGTACTGCTGACGGACGATGACGAACAATGAAGAGACACCAGGATGAAGATTTCTAATATGTTCTTCTTGTAGAATAAGATGCGTAACCTTGTGTTTTTTGGGAAGTATGATTGGATGCTGAGTTGCGTCTGTCAGTTCTGAATGACGTATGCGACCGCCCACTCTTAGGATTCCAGCATCGTCAACATACGGTGAAAGTTTAAATAACTGTGATGTTTTATTTATATCCGCTCCACGTTGTAATCTAGACCTTTCTGTCAAAAAGACATCTTGAGCCATCTTCAAACAAATTAGTTTTGCTTGCGTTAGTTCGTTATATATCAATATTCTGTCTGGATTCTTGCGTTTGTGTACGGCTAAATTTAGAAAACGATTTACGTAAGCTGTGATGCGTACTAATTTCCACCATGTAGATGACTTTTCTAGTGCACTTGCCAATGGATGATCTAGACTTGATTGATGCGTTGTTACAAGTGAAGTGGCGTCTCTTTTCATTTCTGATTCGACCTCAAACCTATTATTAGCTTGCTTGAAAGGCAGATTTGGTGGTTTATCGCTCCTTAAAAAGTCTGGACCCTGCCACCACAAATCATGATTTAATAACTGATTAACCATCACACCTCGCGAGGCGCAGTCTGCAGGATTATCCTTTGTTCCTACATGTCCCCAAGCACTTCGAGGTAGTGTTTCCAATATTTCAGAGGTACGATTGCCGACAAATGTTTTGAGCTTAATCGGCTGTACCGACAACCATGATAATACAACTGTGGAGTCGCACCAAGCGTAAAATTTAACGTGTCTATGTGGCAACGATGCCCTGACTAATTTCATGAGATGTGTCAACAGCAGTGCACCACAGAGCTCTAGTCTCGGTAACGAAATTTGTTTGAGAGGTGCTACGCGAGTTTTCGATGCCATTATGGAAGTGCGCATAAAACCCTGTTCGTCTTTCGCCAGACAATAAATGACAGCAGAATACGCTTTTATAGATGCGTCGCTAAATCCATGTAAAATAATTTCCGTGGTTTTGTTTGGTATAAACCTAGGCCATTTTAATTTGTCAAGATTCTGTAAATCATTCCTATGTTTTAGCCATGTGTCTTCCATATGTTTAGGTAAACGCTCATCCCAGCCAAGATTTAAGAGCCACAACTCCTGAAATAACATTTTAAACTTGATGATGACTGGTGATACTAACCCCAGCGGGTCGAAAATACGAGCTACGTCGGAGAGAATTGTTCGTTTCGTGGGGTATTGCGAGGTTCCAAGGCATATTTTGTAGCCAATTACATCTTCGTTGGAGTACCAGTGAATTCCGAGAACCTTTGTTGAATCAATATCACCATTTAGAAACCGTGGAGTATTAAAATTTTCCGAGTTTAATTCGAAGCTATTGGATACCCATTTGCTCAATTGAAGCCGTGCCTGAGCCAGCATGTCTACCAGTTCGATTTTATTCTCTATGAGTTGTTTTTCGGAATCTGCCCCTGTCAGCACGTCGTCGACATAAAAATCCTCCAGAAGTATCTTAGATGCGCTTGGGTGAGAATATTTGCAATCTTCTGCCAATTGCTGCAATACTCTAACTGACAAGAATGGTGCTGATGCGGTACCATATGTCACTGTACATAGTTGGAAATGCTTGATAGGATGACTTGTAGTTTCTCTCCACAGGATCCTTTAGAAGTTCCGGTGGTCTTCATCTACCCAAATCTGCCGAAACATTTTGACGATATCCGCAAAAAAAACGAATTTATGGAGACGAAATCTAAGGCAGACAGCGAATAGATTGCGTTGAATTGGCGGCCCCACATACAATTTGTCATTAAGTGAAATGCCCATGGTATCCTTAAAGGATCCATCAAAAACGACTCGTAATTTAGCCCCGACAATCGGATGATGTGGTAGATAATACACCCTCTTATCTGCAACATCGATTTTGGTTGGAGAAATTTCTCGCATATGGCCTAGACTCTCGTATTCCTGCATAAACTTTACATATTGCGTTCGTAATTTATGATCTCTTGATAACCTGCGCTCTGTAGCAGCAAAACGTGATTTGGCACCTTCATATGTGTCGTTAAACTGTACTGTTGGTGAGTTAAACGGAAGCTTAACGATATATCTTCCATCATGATGCCTTCTGTGAGTATTTTTAAAATGTTGCTCGACGATACGTGATTCTTCATCTAATTCTGTTGTAGTATTGGAGCAGTCTTCTATCTCCCAAAATGCCCGAATAGACTGATCTAAGTCCTCCATGGTATGACAAGAGATAGGTATACGATCTCTACCTGCCAAACGTCCCGAAGTCACCACCCAGCCAAATATCGTGGAAACTGCAATCACCTTACCATGCTCATCCCTAATCTTATCTGCCAATAAACTGTTCCAAACCTCGTCGGCTCCCAGTAAAATATCAATCGGCGATGAGCAATACCAATGTGGGTCTGCAAGCTGAACTTCACCCAGTAAACTAGAATTGAACTTGGAGATTGAATATCTCGGAAGTGACGCAGTTATGTGTCCCAAAACGTGCACAGAAGTGTTTAAATGTTCCTGTGATAATCTAGACCTAACAAATATGAAAGTGTGACCACGTGTCGGATCAGCTTTAATCGACTGAATCCCCGAAAGTGCCATGCGTGAGGGCTTGCGGGTTAAACCCAGACGTTTGATACAATCTTCCGATATATAAGAAAATTCTGATGCAGTATCTAATAAAACACGACACGTGACGAAATGCCCTGACCAATTGCGGATATTGACAAGTGCCGTAGGTAAAATATGCTGTATACCAGAACTGCTTGCAGTGCTAGTATTAGGCTGTGCTGCGATAGTATTGAACGATAATTGTTGATCTTTTCCCAACGACGGGTTTGTTGTATTATCCTTAGACGGTTTTTCATATTGATGATTATTTGCGGGTTGAATAATATGCAGCAAACTATTGTGGCTACGTTGACAAAGACGACATTTGTTTTTGGATTTACAGTTATAAACTGTGTGACCTGCACGTAAGCAATTGTAGCATAATTGCTCTTCTTTGACCAATTTACGGCGGTTTTCAATTGACAATGATAAAAAGTGCGGGCATTTATGTATATAATGCTCAAATGAGCGACAATCTACACATATGTTACCCTCATTCGTCGTTACCATGGTAGTGGACCCAAATTGCTTAGAACTAGTAGATTTAGAAATAGTTTTTTTTTCAGAGGCCCTTCCAAGTTCTATTTCCTCACAACGTCGATCCAAGAACGTCAAAAATGCATTTATTGTTGGCTTGTCTTCCTCTCTTGTTTGCTCAATCCACTTCCTGCGAGAATCAGCATCGATTTTTGTCAAAATTAAATAAATCAGCCAATGATCGCGCTCATCGTAACCTATGGCTTCCAATCCCCTAACCACCTCACTAGAAATATCAGAAATTTTGTGTAACCCTGTAGCATTCTCATCCCTCATTGATGAAATAGACATGAACATCTCAATATACGAATTAACTATATGGCGCGGCCGATCGTAGCGCTCCTTGAGCCGATCCCATGCAGTGGCATATGAGGAGTCAGCAATTTGCATGTGCTTTATGAGATTTGCAGCGTCATCCTTCAAAACTGATTTCAAATAGTGAAATTTCTGAGTATTCGTTAAGTTAGGTTTGGAATCTATAGCACTACTAAAAAGATCCTTAAATGCCGGCCAATCCTTGTACTTGCCAGTAAAGGGTTCTATTCTTATCTTCGGTAGATCGTTGTCAGTACTACGTGTGGTAAGTGGACTTTCAAGCCTATCTAAGAACGACGACTGTTGTTCTGCTAAGCGATTAAATGCGTTATCCTGCGGTACTGGCTCAATTGCCCTCAAGGATTTCAAAACACTCTCCAGCAAACCTTTGGCTAAAAAGTATTTTTCTTCATACTGTGCGAAGTCTTCGACAGGATCAACAAAATCTGCTTCATCTTCAAATTCATATAGTTGTTTAGTAAGTTCCTTTAGTTCCTGATATGTGCCGTCTAAACGACTCATACGTACTTCAATTTGTTCTGATGCAACATCCTGTGGTATCTCGCTTACATATGATAATGCGCGAGTAATAGATGATTTTTCAAATCGACGCACAGTGGCGCCCGTAGAGCAAACGAGGTTGCAAAAATCAAAATTTTCATGTGCGCCTGCGAAATTTTAAATGAATCCATCTTATAGTAAACTTTTCAACGATCTCAAATATGCTACTCTTAACAATATCAGATTTTTAGTTTAGAAGACATAACTGTTCAAAGTTAACCAATTTTCGGATTTAAAAAAACACACAATTTTTAGGTAGTTTGATCCGATTTCAGGTGTAATATCACGAAAACTAGGCAACGAATAGTATTTTTTTTTGTTTTTAGTGATTGATGTGCTTATTAAATGTATAACAATAAAAAAAATTGTGCTGTTTGCTTTGTGTTTCTCTAGGTAAATCAGTATTTAAAAACTATCCATTTTTTCACTATTCTTCAACTTTGACGGAAAATAAAAAAAATTTACCTTTTTTTACCTCCGCCATATTTTCAAAATATGTTCTTTAACTAGTCTTTTACATAACTCAAAAGGTTTTATCTGCCTTTACGTGCCTATTTGGCTTCTACAGGTAAAAAACGTTAAAAAGACATGGTTGCAGAAATTGTATGGCGGGCATCCCTTACATGCCTTGACTGACAGTTACTTTGATGTAATAGTTTGAAAATTGCATTTTGAGTCAGTTGTCTACCTGAGAGCCTCTGGCGAAAAATTTGGTCCTAATATTCCGTTACAGACACAAGATGCACAAAAAACTACTCATTGAAATAAGCAGGTACGCACCTCACTTAAAAATTATTTTTGGCGTACATATGGTGAAGAACAATACTGACTTATGGTACAGGTAGGCACAAATCTCATTTGGCTACGTGCATAATATCAAAACTGTATAATTCAGCCCAAATGCATATGTATGCATGTAACAGGTACATTTGTAGACATGGTAGCATAGGCCTATATATTGCAAAACAAGCTTAATGCCTGCATTAGTCTACGACTGAAAGTTGGCGAAACAAGTATTGAAAACATGGCGTTGAACAATTTAAAACTATTTGAACTGTTTAGAAAGTCAATTACACCAACGTGTTTCGCGGAAGCTGCTTTAGAAGAACTCGATAGCTTATACGGAAATATTGAGAGAAGCAAAAGTATAAAAAATAATCTTTGTATGATACATGCCAAAATTAAGACAAAATGGGTGAAATGCAATCGAACCATTAACATCTTCAACTCCAAATACGAGGACTGGCTTAATGAAGACACCATCCTGGATATATTGGCAGTAGATAAACCCTCCACATCAACCAGAGGAGAAAAAGGAAGGCCAAAAAAAAGTATGGAGGAGTGTTCAATTTTCACAAGAAAGAGGAAACTTGCCGATGCCACCAATGACTTGACCACGAAGGATTTATCGGATGCGCTGTCTATTAAATACATAAAGGATAGTGAACGAGTTAGGTCGCAGATTACAAAATCTGTTGCTGATGCAAGCCCACTGCGACTAAAAAGGATTAAGGAAAGCATTCCCACTCCCACAAACGCACATATTAAAAAGTATAGTTCCGAAGAAGCCTTGGCTCTGTTTTTGGACTTAGAACTTTCCAAAGAGAAATATGAGATACTACGGGCATCTTTAATGCGACACGGGGCTGACCTTTTCCCCGGATACAAGCATATTACGCAAGCCAAAATAAATTCACGACCATTGCGTACGGAGTTTACGGAAGTCTCTGCGAAAGCCAATCTGCAGGATCTTATGGACCATACAGCAAAACGGTTGTTGGAAAGTCTTCCTGAAAATGAGGTGGAAATTCTTCCTCAGAAACTAACATTGATCAGCAAATGGGGCTGCGATGGATCATCCGGACAAAGCGTTTATAAGCAAAGGATATCTTCCGATGACACTACAATATCTGACGGAAATATGTTTATGGCATCTGTTGTTCCATTGCGGCTAAAATCTGATGTTTCCCTACACTGGAAAAATCATCGACCGTCATCAGTGCATTATTGCCGACCAATAATGTTTCAGTTTGCAAAGGAATCGGCAGAACTCATAAGGACCACGGTGAAGGACATTGAAGAACAAATAAGCAAGATTAAGCATACAAAATTGCAAATTGGAGAAGGAAAATATATTGAATGTAGTTACGAGTTCCACCTGACCATGGTTGACGGAAAAGTCGTAAACGAACTGACAGGAACAACCTCAACATTGACATGCCCGATTTGCAAAAAGAGTCAGAAGAACTTCGGTAATTTAAACGATTCTACAAACGAGGAGAATTACGAATATGGAATGTCACCATTGCACGCAAGGATAAGGTGTATGGAGTTCTTGCTAAAACTGGCGTATACCCTACCACAACAAGATGAAAACATCGATGAAAATACATCAATTAAGGATAAGGAAAAGATCAGAAAGAAGCAAATACAGAATGCTTTTTGGAAACAACTTGGACTAAAAGTAGACTGCCCCAAGTGTGGATACGGTAACTCAAACGATGGAAACACTTCAAGGAGATTTTTTGCAAATGATGAGGCAGTAACTAGAATCACTGGAATTGACAATGAAATCGTCAAAAGATTGGGAACGATCTTGAATGTTTTAAACTGCCAAGAAAGTGTTAATTCTACAAAATTTGGAGAATATGCATCGGAAACTGCATCTCTTTTAGCAAAAATTTATCCACAGAAGAAGTTGACCCCGACCGTCCATAAAATATTGGCGCATGGCAAAGATATAATTGAGTACCAGTCTTTGCCAATTGGAGAGCTTTCTGAAGAAGCGCAGGAGTCTCTTAACAAATTTTACAAAAAATATAGATTGCAGAACACGTTCAAAGCATCAAGGGTGAGGCAAAATGAGGACCTCTTCAACATGTTAGCAGCATCTTCCGATCCACTTATTTCTTCCCTGCGGCATGTGAAGTCACGAAAAGAACTACAATGGAATTATACTTTAGAAATGATTAGTCTTTTAAATATACCTTCTGTTACGAATTGTGATGAATATTTTACAGAAAATTCAAAAAATTAATTGAAAAAAAATTTGTTTAATTTGTTGGCTAATAACTTTAAAACAGAAAAAGCTTTCAAAAGAACTAAGAAATATAAGATTGGTAAAAATAATTTGATTTTGTTACCATAAAATAGATGAGTTAGAAAAAAATTAGAGTTTAGAAATGATTTGTATTTTAGACATACTTTGTCTTACCAAGAAAATGAATATTTTACAGAAAATTGAAAAAATCATTTAAAAAAAAACTCTTTTGTTGTAATTTTTTAGGTAATATCTTAAAACATGAAAAGCTTACAAAAGAACTACAAAAAAATATAAAATTCTTAAAAAAAATTTTTTTGTTACCAAAACTTGGATTTTTTCACAAATTTTAACTTTGAAAACCCATAAGTAAGCACCTATAAGGTGTAGCGTCCACTCCAACCGCTCATTTTATAGGTTGAACAATTATCTATGACATGCAATTTAAATTATTCGATTATCTTGTTCGGTTCAAAAGATATGATTTTTGCAACGAAAAAAGGCAAATGGCGCCACTGTGCGACGTTTCGATTGTAGGCTCTTTATAGTAGCCATTGTAATAGTAAAATAATTGAAATTGTACTTACAGATATAAATTGGTACCTTTTACTTGTGTTTACGTAAACCTTGTCTTATATTTGTCGCAAGCAGTTGCTATTACGTACCCGTAGGGTAAATTTGCACGAACCGACTTATTATGCTTTGTTTGTTTCCATACGCACCGAATTAAGTTTTTTCTTGTTTCGTTTCTATTTAAATTTTAAATACAAGGCTTTATGTTTTTTCTTCTTTTGTTTGCTTTGTCTTTATGTACTACAGTACATCTACATACGCATTGGCTTACATATATTCTTTCGCGACACACAACACCTATGTACAACAACGATAACGAGTTGTCCAAATTCAAATATATGATTTCCAACCGGTGTCCAAATAGTGTCTTGCCTATTGGACCATATTAAGCACTTGCATTTAATCGAATCTTGATTCAAATATATGTACTATGTATATCTCTATATACATATGTATGTATTATGTACATATGTATGTATTATATATATGCGATCGAATATCACTTTCCGTTAATTTGCCTTGCTTAATAGGAATGTGTTTTTTTACTTTTTACACAAGACTTTGCGTTTGTCCACAACTGTTTTGCTATTTATTTATTCTTTTTTAACCAAATGCTTTACATATTCATACCCGTGTACGAATGTATGTATGTATGTACTACGACCATTTACTTGTACACCGTTTGTACTTTTTTGTACTTGTTACTACGAATTGTTTTATACACCTTATTTATTTAACTGATTTTAGATTTGGCGAGGAGGACCAATTATGTATTTGATTAAACCTTAAATAAATTGTTTGCACTACTTGGTTTAGTAAATTTGTTCTTTATTTTAATTATGTTGCGTGTGTTTGCTTCAATAGCTAAAAATGGACTGTGTCTAAAAAAAGAAAGAGAATGCAAAAGTACATAAAATACAGTGTTGTAAATTAACGTAAAAAACATCATTGTTGTCCTTTTGGGAACGTTCACCAACAATTATATCATCCCTAGTGGGGGTTCCTTCTATTCCTAAATTCTTTCACAGTTCAGTTAAAAATCTTATAGCTCCTTCAATTTCCTCTTCTTCATATTCCATTGGGTTTTTCTTGGCCTAGCCTTATTTTTATTGTTATTTCTATTCATTGCGACAACCGAAAATTTCAAACCATAAAGGCCATTTACAAATTATTTTTACCAAAAAGTATTTGTTAATATGTACATATGCATTTATTTTGTAGAATTATTTTTCTAAACGAAAATAATACAATAAAATCTTATATAAGGACGTATGTATTTGTTTTGTGTTTGAAATGGATACAAAATTTTTGCATATAAAGCTTCAAATTGATTCTTCTAGTTAATGAGTCCCATGCCGTGCAAAAGCATGTTAGAGCATTCAAATTTAAAGGAATCTAGCTTGGCGAAAAATAGGAATCCAACTTGGCATAAGCTCTGTATGTTGGATCCTATTGTCCTTTCTCATTTTTAGATAAAGGATAAGCAAATATGCTATGTATTCCTTTATTCCAAAAAATAAGGCAGGATCGCCATAAAACATTAAAAAATTAAAACAAGTATGTTGTTTTATTATTGTAGAAATTTGCTCTAGATTAAATTAAAAATAAAAGATTAAAATTAAAATTAAATTACTATAGCTTATATACTACTTATGAGAATAAATCTTAACCCTACATATTTACATACTTATGTTGCACAAAAATAAAGTGAAATTAAATCTATTATTTACTTAAAATTAGTGCACATATTTTCGTGTGGAATCTGGCCGTAATATGATGCTTGTTTAAAATACAAATTCATTCCCACGACCGCGAGTGTTTTTGGTGCAGTAGGTATGTGTGGCTGTTGAGGCGCCAACAATAAAAAACTTCTTTCTTAAATTTGCCGTCGATGCACGTTTTTACTTGGCCTTGAATAGTTGTCACTAGTACGACTTCAAGGTTAGTGAAATATTAGAATCTTTTAATTGAACGTGCAGACGTTCAAAATAATGCAGACATTAAATTAGATACTGCTGCAGTACAATTTTTCGTATTGTCGAATAATATCGCCAATGTGCATATCATACTCGAAGGTGGCACAATATATTGGTAAATGTCAAAAACCTTTTGATTTTTATTGTACAATCAAAAGCCAATTGTGTGATGGCAACATTGTTCAATGTTGTTTACTTTTTCACTGTCCGGAAAATTGGGCAATATTTTCTTTGAAAATATTGTGCCATTTATTGCATAGTATAGGTCAAAACGACAATAATGTGTACAACAACATATGCAATAATATTGGTCGTAATATACTATACATATATAAACACATATATACACATCAATATATGTAAATCCAAAAATTTACATACATACATATGTGCCTACAAATATATGTACATAAAAAGAAATTAAAATAACAAATAAAGTGAAATAGGTACATAATAATACTCACATCCGTAGGTACTTGTATGTAATTAAGAATAACAGAAATTTTTTTTAGTGTGGAAAAGCATAGCTTTCTTAACTTATTTCTGTTTGCTCTTGTGATGTAAAGTAACTCACAACATCACTCCTCATTATACTAGTGAAGAACAAAACAAAGCAAAACTAAAATTACACCTTTAATATTCTTCTTTACGAAACCAAGTCCAATAATAAACAAAGCAGTAGGTGTTCAAGTATACTTTTGCCACATACATAACACATAAATTAAAAATCAAAAGAATAAGGAAAAAGAATAAGTAATACAAAATCAAAAACAAATCTGCACCTATATATATATCTAAAATTAAATTAAAACTCCTCAACTTAATAATTAAAAACAAATATTGAAAATATGTGTATGACTTCAAGGAAAACCAAACAAAAGTAAATACAAATGTACATATTTACATTCAAATTCACCGAACTCTATATTTTGTTAATTAAAACCCAAAGAATTAATAAAAAATAAAATAAAAATAGAAAATAAAAACCATTACAAAATTACTGAGAAAAAGAAAGCCAAATTCGAGCAGAATTTAGTAAAATAAAACAACCAAAGAATAAAATGTGCAGATAATAAAGAAGTGCAATCAAAATCAAAAATCAGTCTACTCTAGATAATACTTCCGCGACTCCTCTCCAAGATTTCTTATATTCGATTGCGAAAATTTAATTCATTTTTGCGACATCTTCAGTAAAACTGAAGGAGAAGAACAAACGGAGTCAGTGTTGGAAATAAAGTTGAAGGACTTAGAGTCAAGATATAAGAAGTTGGAGGCTTCTTATCAAGAACTTATGCTATCCCAAGATGGCTCCGTTGACCTCGAATTTAAACAATCCGCAAAAACCGATTACGCTGCCCACGTAACCGCCTACTTCCACTGTCATGGTCAAATAGGTGAGTTATTGAAAGCAATGCGGTTAGACGCTCCAAATGCCCAGGAGCTCCAATCAACTTCGCGTTATTCAATGCAAAATCAAATTCCCCCACACGATTTTAACCCCTTCAAACTCAAATTGCATTAAACTTCCTGTAAGGGATTTCCATCCCTGCATTATATTATCCCTGTGTTATGTTTTATTATGCTGAATAAATAAATGAGAAAGGCAGTCGCTTAGAGACAGTCAAACGGAACAGAAGGTATTTTTATTTGCGGAGTGAGTTGATTGGTAATGACTTGACATGGCGACCGTGACAGGACAGATTTGCAGAGTAACGGAATCTTTTAAAAAGATTTGCAAAAAAATTTAACAAACTGTTTGTTGCTACAAGTTATTTATAAAAAAAAAAAAAAAAAGTTTTGAAAAAAAGGAAGAAAAAAAATCGTAGTGAAATATTAATCGAGTGGCACTGAAAAAAAAAAGACTTTTTTTTCTTCTTGTTAAAACAATACTGTGGAAAAGTATGAATTTTCCTTATTTCTTAAACAATTTAATTTATTAATAAAGAGAAATAAATATGTTACAAAAAGTTGCACGTACGAGTGTCCCTAAAACTAAAAAAAGTAATAAATTTCGTTTAAAATTAAAGTATAAATACAACTTGAAAAATAATATACAGAAAATTTTCAACGCAAAAGTGAATCGTTCAACTGAATTTTTCTCGAAAAGAAAAGACTATATATGAAACAGAATTGAAAAGAACAAATTATTGTGATAACATTTTGTGGATTACAATTTACCTACATATGTACATACAGTGTAATTTAATTTCTTAATTTATGCTTTACATTTTTTTTTAAATTAAAAAAAAATTGTGTAGGCAACCGATTCAAACAAATAAAACAAAATTTCAAAAATACTCTCTTCCTTATGAAAAAATAAATTAATTAATTTATACTTCAAGTGTGCTTTAGTGAACATTTTTATGGACATTTTTTTTTAACTCACACTTATAAGTTGAAATAAGGTCAAAGAAACTGTACATTGTAAACTGTTATGGGTGAAGTCAAAAAAGTGCAAAAATTGAAACGATATGAAAAAAAAAGAAATCGAAAAACATAAGAAAAATAAACCGTTAGTAATTGCAAGCAAGAAAAAAAAAATTTTCAAATGATAAAATGAAAAGAAAATAAGAAAAAAAAAAGTGAACTGTATCAAAAGAGAAAAAGACTTTACATAAATAAAAAGAGAAAATAGCAACAGCAGTGAAATAAACTCAACAGAAACTAAGTAGAAAAAGAATAAATGAACAACAAAACAACATCAACAACATCACCAAATATGAAGAAAAATAGAAGATCTCAACTGCTTCAAAATAAAAGCATACAAAAATAAAACTACTGAAACACAAGTAACAACGAAAAACATGAACAAGGAAACAACATCAACAACACCATCAAATATAAAGAGAATGAGGAGAAAACAACCCCTGTAAACTTGGTCAGCATTATCTACGTAAGAGTATTAGTAGAGTATTTAATAAAAAGATTTATATATATATACATATATATCTAATTATTGCAAACTTTATATATATAAACTATTAATAATACATTAATATATATGCATTTATTATTATTGATAAATATTATATACACTCATACATATATATAATTGTTTTGGTAAATAAAACACGACAATAAAACAATTTTTTTTTCTATTAGTGAAAAAAAAAAGTAAAACAAAAAGTAAACCAATGAACAATGATACCCATACTTGATAGAAACAAAAACAATAGTATACAAAGCAAAACGAAAATAAGATAACTCTGGTAAATGGAAAACAGTGAAGCTTGGTTATAACTAACACGATATAATTTACATGTAACCTTTATGTATATATATATATATTTTTTTTAACTGCATACAAAAGCATTCATTACACCCAAGCTCTATTGTATCCGTATCATAATAAATAAAAATTTAACAAAAATTGCAAAAAGACAACAAAAAAAAACAAAATTGATTGAAAACAAATATGACTTTGGGAATCTATTTTATATAACGAAAGAATACAAATTCGAATCCTAGGTTTATATGGAAAACAAATAACAAAATACAGTAAATATGCAAGAAATATTAATAATAAAATGCTTTTAGCTCATGCCGCGATTTCTCGATAAAATTTTCGGGGAACTTTTAAACGATTTTTACAAGATCAAAAAAAGAATTTTGCAAAATCGCCCTGTATCTACAAATCAAAGTAAAAGAAATGAATATGTAAAATCACTTATAAATGCATATAACGCTATTTTGTCGTACACTAGCTTGCATTCTGATGAATTTTCGACAGCTAAAAGGACGTTTACGTTTGATAAAATAAGACATTGTAGAGAGCTTTTAGTTAGATGCTTCGGAAAATTAGACTGTAAAGTCAGAGTACCACTTGATGTTCTTTTGTTTGAATTAGTAAATGAGGAACAACTCACAGAATCAGAGCCTGATGATTCAGACAACTCGAATGAAGTAAAACAGACTAGTGAAGTTAAGGATATGTCAGATGAGGAAAAACAAGATAGTAGCTCAGATCAAAGATTAAAGGAAGATTTTACAGGTTATAATTTTAAAAGTATAGCGATGTCAACAGCAGAACAGAAAAGATCATTTATTGGGATGTGCTCTGGTTTAGTCAGGGAAAACTACAATGGTGATCCCCTGGCATTAGAATCGTTTTTGGATAAAATAGATTTGATAAACGATCTTACTGATGATAACTTAAACTCCACTTTAATAGCATTTATAAAATCTAAATTGGAAGGAAAGGCACGTGAGGCATTACCTGAGGGTGAATTAACAATTAACGATATAAAAACGGCGTTGAGGAATAAGATCAAACCAGAGAACTCAAAGATCGTAGCAGGTAAAATTGCAGCCTTGAAAATTAGGGATAATGATTATTCGGCGTTTGCAAAAAAAGTGGATGAGTTAGCTGATGCTCTCGAAAGATCACTTGTAATAGAAGGTGTTACACGTGTTAAGGCCCATGAGATGGCTATTGAACAGACTGTCGCTGTTTGTCGATTAAATGCCAAATCCACACTTGTGAAATCAATTTTGGCGTCAAGTTCATTTTCTGATTCGAAGGACGTTGTGGCAAAATTAATCGTAGAACAGTCAAATGAGTCAAATGAGCGACAGGTATTGGCATTTCAGTCACGCAATGGTAATTTAAATAGAAATAATTTCAGGCATTTTAGCAACAACAATAATAATCGTGGAGGTTACAGGCGTGGTAATAGTAACCACAGAGGTTTTGGTTACTCTCATGGGAATTTCAATAATCAGTATAGGCACAATAATTACTCTAATCGTGGTGGCACTCAACATAATCGTAATTACAATGGAAATAACAGGGTCAGGTCCGGAAATAGAGGTGCGAGAGCCCTGCCTTTAAACGCAGAGGCCCCTCAGCAAGTGATGTTGGGGGATATCATGAGTCAGAACCAATAGATCAGTACGAATCACAAATATTTAATAAAAATGAAATACATCTTCTAGATTCCAAAAACCAATCTAACCCTACGAAATCAATTTTTACTTTAAACTTGAACTACTCCGACTTTATTCAAATTAAATGTACTGGACTGGATAAAATATGTACCTTTTTAGTTGATTCACAGGCAGATATTTCCCTGATAAAACAGTCATATGTTAAACGAAACATTGTGATCGATCAAAATAATATTGTTAATATTACAGGTGTAACCACTAATTCACTTTCAACGCTGGGAACAATTTATTCAAACTTAATTATTAAAGGTAATCTAATTCCTCAGACTTTACACGTTGTTGATGACAATTTCAATATTCCAACAGAGGGAATCCTAGGCAAAGATTTTCTTAAGTCTAATAGGTGCATCATTAATTATGAAGAAATGTTCATATCGGTTTCATATTTAAATCACAAGCTAAAAATTCCCATGGAACATGGTACGGCTGGGAACAATTGCATTATACCACCTAGATGCGAGGTTTTTCGAATTTTTAAACTAGATACACAGATTAATGATTCAATTTTTGTAGAAGCACAGGAAGTATCTGAAGGAGTTTTCATAGGAAAATGTATAGTAGAATCGAACTATCCCATATTAAGAATCGTAAACGTAACGGACGAGTACAAATGTATTGATAATTCTAGTATAAAATGGGAAACCCTGTCAAACTTTAACGTTTACTCGATAGATAGAGTCTTATCGAAATACGAACGTACTGAAAAACTTAAAACTATATTGAAAACCCAAACGTCTTGTGAGATGGAAGACGAACTACTGTCGTTATGTGCTAGATATGCAGATGTGTTCGCCCTTAAGGAAGACAAAATGACTGTCAATAATTTTTATACCCAGAAACTTAGATTGAATGATGCTTCACCGGTGTATATCAAAAACTATCGTTTACCCCATTCTCAAAAACAGGAAATTGACCGCCAGGTTCAGGATCTATTACGAAATGAGTTAATCGAACCAAGTCAATCCAATTACAATAGTCCACTAATCCTAGTCCCAAAAAAGAGCATTGACGGTCAAAAAGCGTACCGCATGTGCGTTGACTACAGAGCGGTAAACAGAAAACTTATAGCCGACAAATTTCCGCTTCCGCGAATTGATGAAATATTGGATAATCTTGGCCGCGCTAAGTATTTTTCAGTACTTGATTTACTTTCTGGGTTTCACCAAATACCCTTAGATAAAGACTCAAGGGATATCACCTCGTTTAGTACTAGCACTGGTTCTTTCAGGTGGAAAGTTTTGCCTTTCGGTTTGAATGTTGCCCCAAACACGTTTTCACGCATGATGCATATTGCATTTTCTGGCCTTGCACCAAATCAAGCTTTCTTGTACGTTGACGATATTATCGTTGTAGGTTGTAGTGTGTCACATCACCTTAAAAACTTGGAAAATGTTTTTAAAATTTTCAGGAAATATAATTTAAAAGTTAACCCTCATAAATGCAATTTTTTTAAACCCGAAGTCACTTTTCTTGGACACAAATGCACATCACAAGGTCTTTTACCAGACAATTCAAAAATAAAAGCGATCGACGATTATCCCGTTCCCACTGACAAAGAAGCTGTTCGACGATTTGTAGCATTCGCTAATTATTACAGGCGATTCATCCAAAACTTTGCTGTAATAACAGCCCCACTAAACCAACTTACAAGAAAGAAAACATGTTTTATTTGGAATGACGAATGTCAAAACGCTTTTGAAAAATTAAAATTAGGTCTAAAATCTCCAAAATTGTTACAGTATCCCGATTTTTCCAAGAAATTTATCATAACTGTAGATGCCTCCAAAATGGGATGTGGTGCAGTCCTAAGTCAAAATTTTGATGGCAATGACTTACCCATCTATTTTGCCTCGAAATCATTTAACAAGGCTGAACAGAAAAAACCCACGATTGAACAAGAGCTGTTGGCAATACACTTTGCTATAAAACAATTTAGGCCGTATGTTTACGGGACAGAATTTACTGTTAGGTCCGATCATAGACCACTCGTGTACTTATTTAATATTAACGACCCGTCGTCAAAACTAACTCGAATTCGTCTTGAATTATCAGAATATAATTTCATAATAGAACACATAAAGGGCAAAGACAATGTTGCCGCTGACGCATTGTCGCGAATATCAGTAGAAGAATTGAAGAAGGAAAGTGTGGGTGTTTTTCCAGTGTTAACCCGCGGAATGTCATCGAAAACACAACACGAGCAAAGAAAACCGGACTCTACTACAGTTAGAATACCTATATATGACAAGTTTTCTCACGAGTTTGACAAAAATACACCAAAAATAAGATCTAAAATTTTTTATTCAAATAACAAATTAATAAAATTGCGCATAAATATGTATCAAAAATTCAAATTATTAAAATCAATGGATATTCGGATTGATAACGAAACATTGAATTTAGAGGAGATGCTTTTGAGGCTTGAAAAAGAAGCCGTCAGTCAGAATATTCATAAAATAGAATGGCCTAAAGATGATTTAATTTTTAAAATTTGTAATATACAAAAATTGAAAGACCATGGTATGCAAATATTACAAAGATTAGAAATTATTTTAACAGATCCTATTGAACAAATAATTGGTAAAAATGAGAAAGAAAAATTAATGACCATTTACCATAATGATCCACTCATAGGAGGGCATTGTGGACAAAGGAAATTATATGCTAAATTAAGGACAAAGTATTTTTGGAAAATCATGTCGAAAGATATAGCTACTTTTGTGAGAAACTGTGAGAAATGTAATTTGAACAAGGTAAAACCAGGAAATAAAGAGAGACTATTTTTAACGCCCACACCAATACAAGCTTTCGATATAGTTGTTGTAGACACTATTGGCCCTCTGCCGGAATCGAAATTCGGAAACAAGTATGCTGTTACTCTTATGTGCGATTTAACGAAATATTTGGTTACTATGCCTTTACCGGACAAGTGTGCGGACACTGTTGCCAGAGCAATTTTCGAAAAGTTTATATTGACTTATGGTTCAATGAACACCATCAAATCCGATTTAGGAACCGAATTTAAAAACCAGGTCTTAGGTGAATTGTGTAAGCTACTAAAGATAAATATAAGTTACTCGACCCCATATCACCATGAAACTCTAGGGACGGTAGAACGCAATCACAGAGTGTTCAATGAATATTTAAGGGCTTATATCGACGATAATATAGCCGAATGGGACACATATTTGATGTATTTCACATATTTTCACAACACGACACCAAATACAGTTTTTGATAATAAACTATCACCGTACGAACTAGTTTTTGGTAAGTTACCTACAATACCAACAGAGTTTTTGGGTAGGAAAATTGATCCAGTATATAATGTTCAGAATTACAGTAAAGAGGTTAAGTATCGCTTACAGAAAACACATAAGTTGGCCAAAGAATTAATTGAAAAACATAAGTTGAGAAACAAAGATTTCTTTGATAAATATGCAAAGCCATTAACATTAAATATTGGTGACAACGTTTTAATTCAAAAACAACCATACGACAAATACAAAAGTATTTACGAAGGTCCTTTTACTGTTAGGAGTATTGACGATTGCAATGTAAAGGTGTACGACAAAGTATCGAAAAAAGAAAAGATAATTCATAAAAATAGGGTTCGGAAATCGTAAAACTATATTTTATTTTAATTTCTTTCATCTCAATACAGAAAGTCAACACATAACTTAAATTTTTTTTTTTTGCAACATATCAAAACGAAACATATTACAAACATTTACCAATTTCATCAAAAGTAAACAAATATAGCATTGTTCTATTTACTACAAACAAAATAGTCTATATATATATATATATGAGTACATATATTGCGTTGGCATTGTATGCTAATTACCTTGTATTTTATTAAATAATTATAGTCACTAACATAAAGGTCATGTAATAACCAAGTCTGATCACCTTGTTTATTTCATCACCTTTGTAAAGACTTAAAATTTATATTTTTGGGACAAACAAACTTAACCATTTCAGACGCAGCAGACAGAGTATTTGGGTAAAGGCAATTCCTGGCGGGTTGGTGACTCTCCAGTTGAAGGGGTAGTGTCGCAAGGCACTCCCTCCTTTATTCCAACTGCTTCAGGCTGCTTGCTTATGAATCAAAAACACTAACATTGTTTAAATTTCAATTACAATAAAGTTTCGCATTAAATATTTAAATTCTTTAGCAATATAATATACGGAATAAATTAAATTCCCTAAATTGATTAAATTCAATTAATACTCGTAGGTTATTTGCATTTGAATCTTGTAATACATTATATTATTTAATTTTTTTTTGTTATTCAATAACCACATTATTATATAATATACATACGTTAAATAATATCAACATTTAATACGAGTATTAGAAGAAAATCCATTTTATATATATAAAAAAAAAAAATTAAATTTTTATTAATAATAATAATAAAACAGAAAAACAAAACAATGAATAAATTATATGCTAAAATTAGAAGTATTTTAAAACATATTTTGCATAACCGAAAACTATTTATCAATCGTAATTTCGCTAAATAATTATAAAATTAATTAATGAATAATTAAATTCAAAACTACAAAGTAAATTAATATAAATAACTCAAAATTCATTTAAAAATATCAAAAATGTCAAACCATTCTGTTTAACAACTAAGTTTTATTTTTATTAAATTAAAACAAATAAAATATTTCATATAGAAGATTAATAAATAAACCCCAAAAGGATGGAGGGAATGTAAATATAATTAATAATTAGTGACATTGTATAGTCAGTAAGAGAAAAAAAAAGAATGTAAATATAATTAATAATTAGTGATATTGTATAGTCAGTAAGAAAAAAAAAACAAGAACGAAACAAGCCGGTACCACTTGTTTGCTTCTTCTTTTTTTTTTTAAAAAAAGGGAAGGTGTAAGGGATTTCCATCCCTGCATTATATTATCCCTGTGTTATGTTTTATTATGCTGAATAAATAAATGAGAAAGGCAGTCGCTTAGAGACAGTCAAACGGAACAGAAGGTATTTTTATTTGCGGAGTGAGTTGATTGGTAATGACTTGACATTCCGCCCTGCGACACTGAAGTATTTAAATGAAGTTATGACCAGTGACCCTCATTTCGTGATATGTTCACAGCAGTTTACATAAATCACTCTAGACTTACGCCCGTTACAAAGTTGTACCATCTGCGTAATAAAACGAGAGGCCAAGCGGGTGATATAGTAAAAAGATATCCTCTGTCTCATGAAAATTTCGAGTTGGCGTGGCATGATTTAAGAACCCACTATGAAAATAAATGAGTTTTAGTTGATAATTAAATTAAAATATTGTTTGACATACCAGCGGCAGATAGTGAAGATAGCGAGGCAATACGAAGAATTCAATCTTCTGTAAATGATTCCTTAGCGACTCTTACGAACCTAGTAGATAGTTGGGACCCAATACTTATTCGCTTAATCTCCACCAAGTTGCCCGAGATCATTCTATCTCTTTGGGAGCAATCTCTTACATCTCCTCGAGATCTACCAAAGTGGACCCAAATGTCTCAATTTATCATAGATAGGTACGAGGCTGTAGAGCGCCTTAAAAGCATAAGGTCTTCAAAGGATTGTTTTACACTAACAAAACCTGCTCAGTGCAATGTACAGACATACGCTACCCATGCAAATTTTACATCATTTTCTTGCAAGTTATGTACAACAAAGAGTTGAACACGTGTTCAAAAATAAATTTTGTAATAACAGTTTGGCTGCATCTCATTTGAAGGCAAATTGTAGCAGCAAAAATACATGCATGTATTGAAAGAAAATGCATTATTCTGTATTGCATATAAAACAAAATCCACACATCTCAACGCATAGCCCAAACATTCCACACAATATAAGAACAAACGAAAACAATAAAGTTGCTCAATAATCAGCCACAAACACAGCTCAATACGAAAATAACATCCAGAATGATGATGAGCCAACCCAACTGCTCAACAAATACAGAGAATATCTTATTACGCACCGCTCTTACTCAAATTGAGCATAGAGATGAGTTCTTTACAGTAAGGGCTCTAATTCATCCCGGCTCCCTACGAACATTTTTAACAGAAAGGATAAGAACTCGTCTACAGCTTTCTTATAAAAAATCACATTTCGAAATTGTGGTCATTAGGGGACAAAAACAATCCGCAAATAAAGAGTGTGAATTCACTCTGTATGCCAAAAGGTATAATTTACGCGTCCCAATAAAAGCGATTGTATTACCCAAAGTAACAAAAAGGCTCCCAGCTTTTAATTTCGAAATCCCACCCTCAAGCCAACTTGTAGAATTAGATCTAGCTGACCCCACGTTTAATAAAGCTTCTCAAATAGATTTTATTCTAGGCAACGATTGCGAAAACGTTCTCAATATCGATGGAATAAAGAAAAATATTTGTGGTCAAACGTCAGCCTACATACTATCTTCGGATGGGTAATCAGTGGCCCCATAGCAACCCATTCGGTATAAGTCCTTACAACATCTGTTTTTGTATCAGAAACGGTTGAACTCAATAATACATTGAAGCGGTTTTGGGAACAAGAAGAAATCCCGATTGCTAGGCCCAAGTCAGTAGAAGAAGAATTTTGTGAAAATTTTTATAAGCACAGTAAGCTTCCATTTAAAGAGGATTTTCCTGAGAAGGTTTTTCTTGACTCCTCTCGCTTCACTGCTCTAGCCCAATACTCGAGCTTAGAAAAAAAATTATTAAAAACCCTGAACTGCAAGCTCAATATAAAGAATTTTTAAATGAGTATCTAGCGCTTGACCACATGGAAGAAGGTCCATCTAGCGAAATAATTAACAATGGTAAATATGGGTCTTACTATTTTCCTCATCACGCAGTCGTTCGTCCTGAACATAACACGACGAAGGTAAGGTTCGTTTTAATGCCTCAAGAAAATCAAAATCCCAATCTCAATAATGTTTTATACATTGAGCATGACTGATTTAATGTCGTTAAATACTGGTTAACCCAGTTGATAGACCCTTCCAACGAATGTTGTTCCAATCCCAAGCAGACAGCTCTATCAAAGATTACCAGCTAAAAACGGTAACTTTTGGCATAAATTGTGCCCCCTACCTCGCCATTCGGACTCTTTTTCAACTTGCTTCCAATTCCGAATCCATATTTCCTGAGGCAGCTTCTATTTTGCGCACCGAAACGTATGTTAATTACATATTGTCTGGTGGTCACTCACCCAAACACAACTCATAGAGGACTCAAATCAGCCGGGTTCCCACTGAAAAAGATAGCCGCAAATGATTTGCAATTACTCATCCATTTACCGAAGGAAGATCTTTATGACTCAGATTTCCTTCGTTTTCAAAGCACAAGTTCCACAAAACCCCTTGGTATAAAGTGGAATGCGCTCACAAATTCATTTAGTTACAAGTTTTTTCCTCTTGAACACTCAGACACAGGATTTTTCACATATAGAAAAAATGTCCATCCCACGTTGGTTTCAGTATGCTCCTTCCGATTCAGTTTCAATACATGGATTCTCAGATGCATCAAAGGCAGCCTATTTTGCAACTATTTATATTCGATGTCAAACGACTTCACACAGAGTTTTTACACACTTGCTAGAAGCGAAAAACAAATTCGCCCTAGTATAAACAGTTTGTCTCCCGCGCCTTGAACTCAATGGTGCAGTGTTACTAGCAAATCTTGTTAATTATGTAGTGTCTTCTCTCAAGCTTAACATCAGCGAAATTAATATGTGGAGTGACTCGTCAATAGTTTTAGGCTGGCTCTCAAAACCACCCTCTACATGGGAAACCTATGTGTCGAATCGGATTGCTCAAATCCATAGTAATACTCCAGATGCTATATGGCATCATGTCCCTAGCCACGACAATCCAGCTGATTTAGGTACACGGGGCTGCAGAGCTCAAGATCTTATAATTAATTCGCTCTGGTGGCAAGGACCTGGTTGGTTACAGAAGCCCAACTCAGAATGGGCGAAGCGAAATCCGCTAAAAACAGCAGAAAACCCTGAAAAGGATATTCAAGCTCTACATATAGAAGTTAAAGAGGACGAAATTCTGTATAAATTCTCCTCATATAGTAGAGCTCTACGTGTAGTATGTTATATCTTTCGTTTTTTTAATAAATGCAAAAAAAACTCAAACTCTCCACGCTGTCATGGGGATTTGGCACAAAATGAAACGAAATTTGTAAAGTTGCATCTAATAACTCTTGCCCAACAGAAATGTTATAGATAAGAATACCAGTTACTGAGTAACTCCCAACCTGTTCACAAAAAAAGTTCATTAACGAACTTAAACCCATTTCTAGATGAATATTCAGTTCTGCGTGCAAATGGACGATTATCACAAGCGTCTCTTCCATACAACGAAATATACCCTATAATATTACCTGGAAACTCATGATTTTGCCAATTATATCTCATTTATACACATGAGTTACTCGCTCATGTTGAATGTACTCAAATTTGTAGAATGGTGCAATCAGAGTTTTATATTTCAATACTAAAACACAGACTCAAATCTATTATTCGCCACTAAAAAGTCTGTACGGATTGCCGACATACGCATCTCCTCAGCAATAATAACGCGCCCAATTGTGAAATTATGCTTACTTCCCTTTCTGAAGCATGAAGACTCAGAACAGACTCTGAACAGTACTTAATTTTAAGTTGTTATTTGAAGAAAAAATTTTTAATATGTAAATTAAAGTAATCTGTTGTTGTCTCTGTAGCTCTGACTCTCAATGTTCATTTACATTTCTCTATAATTAATCCAAAATTAAAATTTTCAATTGCTTATTCATCCTTTCTTTCTATTCTAATGTTAGACCAAATCGTAGACTAGCAGCCACTCGCCCGGTTGAACTCATCACAAGACATAGGAAACGGCGGCAGTCTGACCTTTACAAATGCGTGCTATGCAAAACGTTCCATGGACTGAGATTTTGTAGGAAGTTCTTAAAAATGAGCGCAAAGAAGCGCGAGGAAGTGGTTGAGCGACATCGTTGCTGCGTCAATTGTCTAGCGAGAAGTCAAGATTTGAGAGCCTGTCTATCCCATAACTAGGGTTGCCTGTTTTGGCTGGATTGTCCATCTTTTTAAGTACCTGCCCAGTTTCAAGCTAAAATAAAATTTGTCCAGCTAAAACAATTTTCCACAAAATGTTCTTAATATTTATTGCCTTAAATTTGCAATAGTGTCGTCCTTTCTATTTTCGCTTTTTTAAATCGTATTGTAAAGGGTGTTTTTTATTGAGGTATAGAATTTTAAGTTGGCATCACTTTTTTAACTGGCGGCCATTTTGTCAGCTTTCAAGTGATTAATATTTAGTTTGGTTTGCCATTTCATCATGAACAGGTTGACAAAAGAACAACGCTTGCAAATCGTGCAAAATTTATTTCGAAAATAATGGTTCAGTTCGCGAAGTTTACCGCAAGCTCCGTCCATTTTATGGTCGACATAATCGTCCATCAGAGCAATTAATTCGGTTAACCATGGATCGTTTTCGCACTGGCCACCAAGATCGTGTGATTTGACACCATTGGATTATTTTCTTTGGGGATATGTGAAGTCGCTCGTCTACGCCAACAAACCAGAAACGTTAGGGGACTTGGAAGCCAACATTCGTGGCGTTATTGCCAACATACGGCCCCATATGCTCGAAAAAGTGGTTGAAAATTGGACCTGTAGAATTGGCTTTATTCGAGCCAGCCGCGGCGGCCACATGCCCGAAATCATATTTAAACGTTAATGGCATAAAATTATCCTTCCAATAAAGCCAAATTGATGGACATTAAAACGATTTTCTTGTGTTTTATTTCAATTCGAAGTTCTATACCTCTAAAAAAAACACCCTATACAATACTGATTTCATAGTTTCTGTAACTACTTAACTATATGGTGAAAGTATCATCCCTTGTGATGAATGTCAAATTGATATCATGATGAAAATTCATCACGTACAGACTCAATTTATTAATATTATAGTAGCGTTATGATATAATCATCAGAGCTCATGGCCCTCATTGGTTGAAGAGTGGCCGAAATTAATTTTTTTCATGTTCGCCGATTTGGATAATTTTTTGGTATTTTGTTGTCAGATATCTGAATATTATGATTCCGTAATATTAGGCTGATATGATTATTATTTGTTTGGACAGACACGCTCGAAGTTCATATATGTTCGCTTGATTAAAATGGCATGCAAATTTACTGTATATTCAATCTTTTGGTACAATCACAGTAAGCTTATCATTTGACTTTGTTGTATATTTTCGTAAATGATAATTGTCATAGATGAGATGTGCATTAATAAAATTTTTCGTAGAACAAAATATAAACAACATCAAAATTTCAATGTTCATCAACTTCAGTGGACTGCACTTTTTTAGCGCTGTAGAGCGCTGTTTAACGAAACATGTCAAATTACAGCTTGAATTCTCAGTTAAAAGTTTAAAAAAAAAAAATTTGGCTGCTCCTACCTGCTCCTTTCCAAAAAAAAAATAGTAAACACTATAAAGTGATAATGTAAAAAAACATGAATTTTCATTCATGCTTGTTGTTGTTGCTATAATTCTTTACTGTTTAAAATTATTACATAATGTAATATACATACTAGTCAATAGTTATATATGCTTAAGTCTAATGAAAGCTTTGTTATTATTTATGTAATATACAAGTAAAGGTGGGCTAGTAAAGTTACAAATATTTATAATGTGTACATTTTCAGTTGCTGGAGTTAGTCCAGTTTCAATTTCATATGACTGGAAATGGTTGTGAAACGCTCTCACATTACTTTGACAACACATAACATAAATATTTTCATTTTGATACAAAAACTTTTTTATTTTAAAGAGGTTAAGCGTGTTTTCCTTAATTGCTAAGAAATAATCAGTTTTATAAAGTGTGCTCTTATAAGTTAGTTCGTCAATCATTTCCACACTAGTAAAATCAATATCTGATGCAAAAATTATTCTAGAAAAAATATCATATTGCCTTAAATCAACAATTTTAGAAGATTTATAACTAAAAACAGGTTCTAATGAGTTCTCGTGGTCTAACAAAAAAGTTGAAAATTTTATTGCAGACTTAATTGCTAACGAGCGAGGAGGATTTACTCTTGAGGTAATATTATTTAAATACATCTTCGCTTCTTTATGCTTCGCCTCAAAATGCATGCTCCATACATATTTCAATGGACCACATTTCTTTATTGCGAGAAAATGGTGTTTTGGCTTTAGTGACCCATAAAGATTCTTATAAATTGTGTGATGTTTTTTAACTAAATGTTGGAAATGGTTTAATTCTTCATAGTGATAGGATGGTTTTAACAAAAAATCTATAATTTCCAATAAGATTATAAAAAGTTCCCAATTTTTGTTACCAATAGGAATAAGATCGCCTATTATTAGTGGCAAAAAATGAATAAACGATCCAATTTCGCTAGCAGTCATTCTTAAGTTATATGTTTTTAGTCTCCCAATAGATAATGGTACGGAAATATTTCCGATTTCAGTTTCACCGAATTGAAAAAGTTGCTTTCTATTATTTATATCGTTTAGTGTCAGGACTTCTTCATTTATTAATGCTACTAGTATATTGCACACGTCGTATATGCAAACGCCTTCATATATATCGTGCATGAAATCAAAACAAAAATTTTCTGTGACGTGGAAAGTACTTAATTCATTAAAAATGCAACTACTCTTTAAGCCTGTTTCATGAAAGTTATTTTTTAGCAAATTATCCCTGTATTTTTTCTCAGTCCTTAAATGATCAATATTTTCAAAAACATCGCACTGCATTTCTGGCTTCGTTCTTGTACAGGAGCGACAATATTTCATAGAATTGAAAGATTGTACAAACCCCAAAATGCTATTTACAGCTAAGTTATCACCTACAATTAATCCAAGAGTAAAGCTAACCTTAAATTTTTTATTCTCTGATACGATCTCCAGCCCCTCCTCAAGCAATTTCAATTCTTCCACTAAATGATAAAAAGCTTTGGAATTCCCACACGTTTTTAAATTTTCCGATGATATGAATGCTGCATGAAACGTATAATCTAGTTTAGAAAGTAAATGTTGAGGCATAGTCGGAAAACTTAAATAACACCCACAAATGGAATATGTGTGACTTCCAAGGGGATTATTTATTTGGAAATCGTCGCAGTAAAGGATATACGGTATAACTAAATTAGAGTGTATTCTTTGGTTTTTTAGTTTGAATATTTCCCCACTAGCGAAGTTGTGCAACAAGTTGCTTTGTAAACTTTTTTTGTGTTTTCTAATGTAAGATGTAAAAGTTTTGGTATTTCAAAAATTGATTTTATCATAAATTTTAAAGGCATAATTTGAATATCTGCCAATTTAGGCCCTAAAGTGGGATTGCCGTTCGAAACTATTTCAGAAATTGTGCTACATATTATAAACGATTTTGGATATCTATATAAGTTTAAATCGGATAATACTTTCAGTAAACGGTACTCTGATTTAATTTCTTGGAAAGGATTTTTACAAAAAACCAACACACACTCTAAATCTTGCATTAGATCTTTGTGAGTTTCATTGTTTTTTAAAAAACTTTCTACTGCCAAAGATATGGAGCACAATAAAGTCGAAATCATTCCTTGAATTACTAGAACTTGTTTTCTTGGAAGAAAATTTTGATGGTGCAAATTTAAGGACAATCGCAATGCTTGCTTTTTCAAAATAGTAATAGTTTGCAAAGTTGTATTGTGATCACTTGAAACTGAATTGGAATTTTTATTATGAGTAGAGCATACTTCATTGTGCTCTTCAATTTTATCATGTAGTGAATGGGAAGATGTACTACGTGGTAAAGCGTTACAATTACTAGTGTTTTCATTAATTGGATGCTGTTTTTCCAAATGTATTCGGAAGTACGTAAAATTAGTAAAAGTTTGGTTACATTGATTTTGTTTACATTTGAGTTTTAAAAGCTTTGTGCATTTAAAGTGATCATCTTTGAAATGACGAATTAGAAGACGTGCGCCTAAAAATTTTCGTGAGCATTCAAAGCAAATATACATTTTGAAATTTAATTAGTTGTTGGCGATGAAATTAAGAAGGCAAGTAATATTTGCGGATTTAATGTCAAATGAAGTATTAATTTAAAAAAAAAATTGTTGTATAAAAAGCCATGGCAACTGACAAGCATCAGGATATTTCAAATTAAACACTTGGAAAATTTTAAAGCACACATCTAAGCTTTCGAGATATGAGTCAAATTTATATAAAGTTTTATCAAAATAAACATAGAAACCTTTGATGTCGATATCTGACAAACCTTCTACCAAAAGGAAGGGTTGCACAGTCATTTTAGCCGAGTAGTATTTGGTGAGTATTTCATCGATTTTCCTTTGGTAATTATTTAATGATGTCAGTCTTATAGCAAAACTTTCCTCTGCATCCACTAATGTTGTCTTTTTGTTGAGTTTTCCTGAGTTGTTCCTGAATCGAGTTGGGGAAGGCAGCACTGCGTTAAGGAGTATAGTTAATATGTAATCCTGTGCATCTAAAGAGAAAAAAAAATTACGATAATATATACACATGTAGTCGTATGTCGATTGATCATCTAAATAAATATTGTTAAGTCTTACCTTTATTATCAGTTAGTTTAACACTAGAAAATTGCTGTCTACAAAAATCATTCCGTATGTGGTTTTCATAATACAGAAGAAGCTTACTTTTAAAATTCTCCCATTTTTAATACAACAGTTGTCATTTTGATGGATACAATATATTAAAATCTATTTTGATCTAAAATATATGTAAATACAAATTATAAGTATCTAGGTAAAATAAAAGGCTACTGAACAAGTATTTACCAATTCTGGTGCTCTGGAATCTGACAATTTAGGCCAGGAATTAAAAAAGTCAAAGCTTCCCATATCGTTTAAATCCTGCTGACGCATCTTGAAAGTTAATTTCCATTTGTCACAAACTTCACTCCAATCAGAGCTATCCCTACTCAAATATGTTTTAAATGCCACAAGTGTTGATTGGTCAGTTTCAGGTATGAGGTCATTGGTAATACGTAATGTTTCAGTAGAAGAAGGTTTATCGCGATAAGTGTTTTCTGATTCTGCAATACTGTGTTTCTGTTTTTTAGATCTTCTATTTTTGTATTTAGCGTAAAGTTTACCGCTTGGATTTTTGCGTCCATGTCTGGGTATAAAATAGTACTCCTTTTGGAAAGGAAAGAAATAATTTTCGACAATTTTAGTGCAGGAATTAAAGACATGGCTTACCTCAACAGCTTTTTCGTTTGGAAAAATTTCCACAATTTCATTAATTAACACCGAAAAGTCTTTTCCCTGCACAGTGATATTATTGCTGATTAGCTCTTCTACTATGATATTTATCAAATCATTCCTGTATTCGTTTGTCAAGTTTTTCTTTTGTTGGTAAAATTCGAGGATATTTTTGCCTTTTGATGTTTCATTTAGAATTATATTTAAATCTTTATTCATCAACTTTCCACGCATGGACACATTTGAAGGCGAAGAGTTTAAGGATGTGTTTCTTGGACTTTGCATAGTTTTCAGCCAATCCTCCACTTTTGATGGCATTGAAATAGTTTCGTCATCTATTCCAAACTATTAAAAAAAAATATTAAAAATTAAATAAAATTAAAAATTTTCTTTTGGTTAAATTTTCATTAAAATTAGAATGTTCACCTGCTTTTTCTTCCAAGCAAATAATTTTTCGCGAAACTCCATGCGCAGCCCTAACGGGGGAATAGCTTCCTGCATGTCCTCTTTTTTCATGAACTGTAAGCTTCTATAAGTCACTTGTGCAGCTTAAATATATCCCAAAGGTGAAAAACGCATGGCATACACATAAGTACTTATGCATGTTGCACAAACTAATTACCTTTTAAATACTCTAAAACAGATTCCATATTGAATTCTTTCAACAGTTTCCTCAAATCTTCGTCGTCCTGGTTGTGGGCAGAATGCTGAGATTGTTCTTTTTCAAGATTAAAAAACGCAAAATCATTAGAATTTTCTAATGGCACACCACAGATTTCTTTTTGGAAAGTTTGTACTGCAAAGCATTCTCCGCTTTCCTCCGGAACATGTAAACTATTTTCTTCGGCCGGAATAATTGCTACAGTCATCCAATTACCTTCGGAACTTTCGTCAATATTAACTATTTCACAGTTTTCCATTGCAAAAAATAAATTTCTTTTAAATACTTTTCACTACCGATGAGGTGCACACGTTAACAATAATAGCGAAACTAAAAGAAATTACAACATTCGGACAAATTTAAGTACGTCAGACTTGTTTTAAGAATTATACGTTTTAGTATAAGAATAACACTCTTGATATACTCTAAAAACAAGAATTTCACTCTTAATTTAAGATTTCTTTTCTAGTTTTAAGATTTTCATTTTGTTTTAAGAATGCCGTTCTTATTTTGAGTTTTTTTAAGAAAGTGAAGACTTAATTTTTGGAAAATTAGACAATTCTAAAATCAAGTACGACACAGCTTAATTTTAGCCCGCACCTTTTCCCTGAGTGTACTTATTTATGTTTTTTCTATTTGTTTTTTCTAAGGGATATGGGCGTAAAAGTGGGCGGATCAGGTATATATTTTCTACAATTATAATATTTATTTTTTGTGAAAATTGAGTTGATGCTTTAAAAATCAAGGGAGTTATGCCACTTTTTCAATACAAGTTATATGGGAAGTAGGCGTAAAAGTAGGCGGATATTTATCAAATTTCACACAAATGGTTCTGAATGTTTAAAAATGATATGTGCCAAAAACAATGCCGTAGGTCAAAATTTAATTTTCACTTTGTATGGGAGGTGGGCGGATCATTTTGATTTTTCCATTTTTTCTTGACTCAAACAAAAAATGCCTATGTGCCAAGTTTCATTGTCCTTCGGCAACTTCTATTTTTAGCCGCTCATCTTGATATCAAATGTCATTTTGAACCCTCATAGTGGAACCTTCATAGTGGAGTTCTTTTATACATACTAAACAAACAAAAATAATAAAAAAATAATCGCAATACATATTAATTGACAAATAAGCAAAGCAAATATTGCTAATATTTTTTACATAGTCAGAAACGACGAAAACAAAAAAAAACCGCAAACAAAGTTACATTGAGGAATACCCTATATGAGTACCTCAAATAAAACAAGTAAGAGTGCTATATTCGGCTGTGCCGAATCTTATATACCCTTCACAAATCATGAAATATAAAGAAAAGACATGCGTGCATATGTACGTATGTACATATGTATATATGTAGATACGTAGACATGCGTAATTTTATGAGAAAACTTTCGTATCCATTACCAATTAAACTGCAATATGCAGCGCAAAACTGCATTTTAAATGTATCTTGCGCACAAAAGATTCCTTAACTGACGCTTGCTTTGTTAATATGACTGTGTGTGCTTAACAGCGACCTTGTATAAATACATACTTTCAAATTTATTTGGCCTGTTCTGAAAATCATGGTGATTTCAAATCACGTGATTTCAAAAGTAAACCACTAATAGCTGACTTGATAGTGGGTTTTCATTGTATTTTAAGTTTTTGTCATTTATAATAGAATATTTTCCTCCAACTTCCAACGCTTTCAATCGTGCAATTTAAAAAAGCAATTATTTAGTTTTCATTAATTTTTTTAAATCACCGTGATTTGACATGTCGTGATTTGCAGAACAGGTCCGTGTGAATTAAGTCAAGTGAAACTGAAATATAGGCACTTTGCAGTAATATGCACGGGTATAAGGGTTAAAAAATAAGTGTTTTTATATATATACACACAATATATTTTAGTTTATAAAACTTTTTTCATTTACTCTTCCGGAAAATTTTTTAAAAAATGTACATTGGTGCGACTCACTTCAAAAAAAAGTTTTTGTTACCCCTCAATATAATGTCATAAATATCGCTCGTTTATTAAAAAAACTAGTTTATTTTAATCTTTAAAGTTTTCAATTTACACACAACTTAATCGAAAACAATAATTTTATTTGTCTCTCGATAGTTAAGTATACAAGATATGGTATGAAATTTTTACACAATATGAATAACAATATGAGGATTTTGCATCATTAACCCAAAAATCCCATTTGTTGATATATAAGGTTTTTTTTCGAAAATGAGCGATATGTACATATGTAGCTTGTTAAGTTGCAAATAACCTACTAGCAGGAATACAAACTGGCTTTAGATTATATCTATATATATAAAAAAATTTTTTCTTTTTTTTGAAAACGCAACGCTTCTCCTTAGGTAAGTTTATTTAGCAATCGAATAATTAAGTTATTTTCGGACCCAGCAAAAAAGACATGCAAAAGAAATAGTTATTGCATGGGTTCAATTCAGGTGGAAAACGCAAGATTTTAACACTGACGTGTCACTGGCGCCATGGGTTAACATTTAACAAAACTGCTCGTCATTGAAATGAGTGCTTAGAACCCATAAAAGTTCCCTGATTCGATGACGTTTTTCACAAAACAAAAAAATCTTGCCTCAGCCAGGATACGAACCTTGCTGTTAAGACTGTTAAGACACACTCTCTACCACCGAACTATTGCACTCTTATTATTTGGTGGAGATAAAACTTGTTTTATGACAATGTGTCAAAGCGTTGATTTAATTCTGTTTTTACATACATGCCTATTTCGTGTGGATATTTATTCCAATATTAATTACCCAGTAATATTGCATGCGTTTTTGATGAGTTCAAAAACTATAGATTTATTACGATTTGCGATGATCTTTAGAATGCATTCGAAGACACAAATGCTAAAGAAAGCATGAAACACTATTAAATTTTGAACGCATTAATTTTTTTGCTGGGGAAAACATTAATAAATTTATCATTTGCAATGATAGATATACATACGAGTACTTAGATACAAACATTCATGTAGGTATTACATACATACTTATTTACATATGTATATACATATGTACATAAGCACCAACATAGGTACATATGTATGTATGTACATATGTAATTAAACTAAGTTTTAGATCTTTAAAATAAGTGCAAAATGACAATAAAACAAAATGTGAATCAAACATTCGTTCTGAAAATAGAAGAACGTGAGTTCATATTCTCATCTCAACATTTATGTTTTTTTCCTACGTATTAAAAAATATTTCTTTCATATACTAAAACATACATATACATATATATGTATCTATTTACATACATACATATGTGTGTAGATATATACTATAAAGGAGTTTTTCTGAAGAATTTTAGAAAATATAAAACAAATAGGTACCTACATACATATGTATATGTACCTATTTGAATCTTTTTTAAAAAATATACCTACCTAGGTATTTATATACATAAGTACCTTCATCATTAATTGAACTAAGCCAGTGAATCAATCCCTGCCGATTGCCTATATACAAACACCATCTTAATTAAGTGAAGCACTTTTTACTAAATTTATTGAAAAAAGAAACAAAAACCTCATGAATGAAAGAAAATACCAACAACAACAAGCACCATCAAACAAACAATCTTGTCCACTTTAAAATATTTATAAGAAATCCATGATCTTTAGCAAGCGATTTACTTTTTTTTAACATACATATAGATACATACACAATACAGACATTAGCAAACGAATTTATATTTACTTGTGCATATTTATATACATATGTATATGTACTCGTATGTATGTATCAACATGTCTTTAAAAAAAAATCCATAAGTTCTCAACATAACAACCAGTGTTGCCAGAAAATGATGGTGAGATAATGCTAAATCGGTAAAAAAATTCTGCTAAAATGTTCTATAGAAGAAAAGTATAATGCTAGATTTAAATGTAGAAAAAATTATTGAAATAGCTTTGAATTTCATGTTTATACAAACTCATTAGTATTTACAGGTATTTTTATAGGAAATGTTGCAATTACGTTTAAAAGTTTTTAACGCACTAATAATCCACAATGACAGCAAAAAGCGTTTGGGATAGTTTCATTGTTGCCATTTTAGCATTTTCACTGCTAGATCTTGCATTTTCATTAGTTAAACAGCATTCAACTTGCAAAAAATTCTGCTAAATGCTTTCTTGCAGAATTTGTTGAAAATATAAAATTTTAATTTCTTAAAAAAATTCTTCTGTATGGAGGATTTTTCTCATAAATGTACATGTATTTATTGCAGGGTAAAGGTTCCCTGATGATCTACAGTGAAATGCGCATATGATCCAGCTGACCATTCAATAATCAATTTCAATGTACATACGTATTTTTAATAAACAAATATTTTACTGAATAAGTAAAATAATAATTTGAGATTATTAGTGCGTTAAAACTTTTTTTAACGTTATTATAACATTTAAAAAAAACCACAATCATTAACTATTTTATGTTTGTATGTGCTATAAAAATACATGTAAATACTAATGAGTTTGTATAAACATGAAGTTCAAAGCTATTTCAATAATTTTTTCTACATTTAAATCTAGCATTATACTTTTCTTCTGTAGAACATTTTAGCAGAATTTTTTGACCGATTTAACATTCTCTCATCAGCATTTTCTGGCAACACTGGATAGTTTGCTACTTCAAGTGTAGAGATGTATATGTATTTATAATTGTATGCATGTACAATGTGTACGCCAACCACTACTTTGATACAAAGCGAGCACGTTACTACCCAGCGGGAAAACTCAGAATATCTTCTTCAGGCCTTATTAAATCAATTACTATTTTTATCTAACTGCTAAAGAATGCCTTAGAGAAGGCCGCGACTCTTTTGCATAAAAGATAAGATACACATTCCACATTCCCTTCTATGAAAAGGGGGAAGAGAAGTAAAATTTTTTGCGTGTATTTTTACCAAACCAAAAATAAAATCGATTAATTTGAAGACAGAATTGCTGGCAAAAAAGGCGAAATGGAAAGGCAAAAATGATATAAGAGTGGAATGGAGCGAGTAGACCTTGTACATTCAAAAGAAGGAGTACAAAGGCCTTCTAGAAGGTATCCTTGCTCTTTATTTTTCCCGCTGGGTAAAAATCGTACAAGTATAAAATTGGTATTTGCAAACATGTGTATGTATGTACATATGTATACACATATCGAAAGAAAAAATATATACAAACTAGGAGAAGTGTTCATGCAATTTTCTTGCAAATAATCTACCGAAACCAAATGTTGCCGATTTTTTAATTGTAGGGGACGAATACATGCTTTATTGTTGTACAATTGCAAATAGATATATAAGTATATCGATTCACACCGAAGTCGATATTGCGCTAATAAATATCTATACATAAATAATTGCAAGGCTTAATTTTTAAAACAATTCCCTTATTTATAAAAAATAGTTTATATTTTTAAGCGCACAATTTTCATCACATGTAGCATATATTATGTTCATGGAAAAATATATGAAAATGAATCAGACTTTGGAGATTTGTGTGATCCATCTGGCTCATTTCTTGCAGTTTGTAAGGCTGATTTTGCATCTGGCATTTCTTGTGTGCCATGTGCCAAAAAAAGCGTAACCAGTAATTACTACGGAAAAACTGTTTGATTCAGACATGTACATATTTATTGATTTAAACTGTTTCCAATAATGTTGGATTCCATAAAATTGTCTATTAGTTATGCATGAAACTGTTCAACTTAATAAATATGTACATACGTGTCAAAATAAAAAAAAATTAATAAACTAAAAAGTTATTAAACTTTTAAGCCCCATGGTAACTTTTGGCCCACCCTGTACAAGTGTTGAATTAATTGTTTAATTGTATCGCTGTGTGTACAAAGTACCAACATTTTATAAATATGTATGTACACACTTTAAAATTTTTGAATTAAATTGGGTGAACCTGGAATACATATATGCATGTGACCAAAATATGCATAAGTAGGTATAAGGGTTAAAAATGTGTATTTGTTTTTAATAAAACAACGCCAGATATCAGTAAATGAGTTCAAATTTTCAGCATGATTCCACCATGATTTTTCCATTGGAAAATCCCTTTCATTTGACAGCCATATCAAAAAAGTGTGAAAAATAGCGGTTCGCAGCTTTGGGCGGCTACCACGTTTTTTGGCTACGGAATATCCACACGTTGATCCTGTCGTAGTAGTTAGGTATATCCTATATGTACCTGTAAGTTCATAGTATGTATGTATATGTATTTTTTCCCACAATGTAACTTAATTTAATTTCTGTTCGAAAAAGTAGAAATCACAAATTGATTTTTATTTATTCTCGAAAAAATAAAAATCGGAAAATAATTATTTCTATAATTATTATTTCAGTAGGCTATAGTTCGTATCTCTCTTTAAGCCAAATTACATGTGATAATTTTTAAGGAACAAATAACACCAAAGTTAATTGTAAATATTCTGACAAACACTAGCAGAACGAAAGCACTAACAATTATTTCTGCTGGAAAAAAGAAAAATCAGAAAATAACAATTATTTCCAGTTAAAATATAAAAATCAGGAAATAACAATTATTTCTGCCTAAAAAATAAAAATTATAATTTTAAAATTGGAGCTTAGAAAATAGTTTAGAATAATTAAAATGGTGTGATTGTCCACTTTGTTTGATGCTTCCTTGTATGTAGTTTTGCCTTTTTTCTATGAAAATTCAACAATAATTATTATTTTTTGTCCCTGATTAATTTTTTTCCAAAAATATATTTATTGAAAAAAAATTTCATCTAAGTTCGAAACTCAGCATAGAAGTTATGACAAACCGACTTCTTACTTATTAACCACGTTAGCCTTTAAATCTTATGCATTTTGTTACATATACATATGTATATTATATTCAGAAAACAAACAAGCAAATCAAACACAATCCTATCCCCTTTGAAATATTTATAAAAAACTAATGCTCTTTAACAAGCGCTTATTTACATTATACCGACATAGCAAACGAATTTATACATATACATATGCATCCTACTTGGGCACATTGAATATACATACATACGTATTTACAATCATACATACATATGTGCCCTTAATTATGAAAGTGGTCTAAGTCATATGCATATATTTCTGCATCGAAATATGAAATAAATCTGTAATAAACTTGAAAAAATATTTAATAAATATTAAATAAACTTCTATTAATCGACACTAGTACAACTATAAGTTAAAATGTAGCATAATATAAAAATATTTTTTTAATTTCTTCAAATGTAATCTATTAAAATATCTCGATGAAAGAAATATATGACTTAGACCACTTTCATAATTAAGGGCACATATATTTTATATATTTTATCAACACGCATTCATTAGCACAATACTTTATTTGTATACAAAAAAAAATCCCATTTCTTACCACAAACAACTTAATATTCTTCCTTCAATACGTTTGCTAGCATATTGTTGCTGTGCGTAGAGTTGACTACATACACACGTACAAACAATTGGATATTCTTCTTTCAATACTATTTGTAGCGTATTGTTGTTGTTGTAGTTGTTCATATGAACACTCTTATGCATATACTTGTGTGTGTATGTACGAGTGAATCGTCTTCATGGTAGCGTATATTTATACATACATCCATATAAACATACAGTTTTTTGCATGACTCTACTGATTGTTATACACATCAATTCATATGCATGCCTACGAAAAAGCATGTGCCAAGCAAAAACACCATAAGGCAATGTCTATGTATTGGTGACAAAAAGGAGTTTAATACGAAATAATGCTTGTTAAAGAAAATGTTTAACTAAAGTAAATATAACGTAAATTCAAGCAAGCTTCAGCGGTGGAGTAGCTAGTGAGGTTAGTAACAGAATTAAATATTGTTGGTTCTACGCACGGCAAATTTTTTGGTAGATTTGTAAAAAATGTGTGATAAAACTTTATATATAGAAAATGCAAGAACCGATTCTTTATTTTTGCTGATTTTCAATACCAATCGTGCCAAGACAAATGCGGTCGATTCAGTCCAATTCCGAGCTCTCTAACTCTTTTAGGAGCTTCATACAATCACTTTCAAGCAACACATAGAAAATCCGTACATGCAGACGGTCAGACGGTCAGACTGTCAGACGGTCAGACGGACAGACGGACATGTCTTTTTTTCATCTCCTATTCATAAGGATCCAGAATAACTAACTTTATTTCGCCGCAAATGAATATTGTAGAAGTTACAAAAATCTGGACAAACCTATATATACCCTTTACCATTTTTGGTGAAGGGTATAAAAATTGTGAAGTGAGTTCTAACTGCGCAAATGCATATTTTACTGTGAGTTCTGAAGCTCTTAATGAAAACAATAAAATAAAAAATCTGATTATGGTATTTTTTTTAACGGCGAAGTCACTTTTTCATCAGCGATCAACTTCGCTTTGTCTAATGCCAACTAGTGATTCGTTAACATTACAATTGCCTAGTACTTCTTCATATAAGTCAGCGATATCATCACATTCGGGCTCGTGTACATCACTTAACAAAGTTATCACTACAGATAACAGTAGCACAAAACCCAAGGTCCAAGCCGAGAATAAATTTCACATTGTTCCAATAAAACGTGGTAACATTGATGAAACGAGAATTCAAATTTATGAAGAAAAAGATTTTCGCAAAATGGTTACTGAATTTGAAAAAGTAAAACAACTTTCTACACTTACTAGCTTAAGAGTGCTAAAGGCCTGCAAAATTGTACTGAAGGGCATAGATTCGTATGTTGTTCCCGAAGAAATAAAAGATGCGCTCGTCCTCCAGGGATTTAAGATAAAAAATTTATCAAACATATTAAATAGAGAGAAGATCCCCCAACCTCTATTTCGCGTTGAACTTGAGACAAATGATATAAAATTGAGAAAAAATATGACCACACAAAAACTTACTGCAAATTACCTACAGTTTGTGTTATCTGAGGTGAATTGCAAGGTACTGGTAGCTGCGCTAAGCCAAAAGATCAAGCGGATAAAAAATGTGGTAATCACCCCGCTAACTACAGAGGATGTCCTGTATATTCTTTCATTAAACAGACTATGGGACAAAACCCTAAATTACCTCCAGCTCAATCAGCAAACGCTTACTCCGCCACTGTTCCTCAAATGAGCCAACCATTACTTCACGTATATCGTATGCCGATGCTGTTAAGACAATTTCTATTCCCATACAAAAAGTTTCACCGCCAAATAATTCGACAAACACAAACTCTAGCTTTAACTTTAACACCTTAAAGCTACTATTGACAATCTGGTGCAAACTATAAATAACTTTACAACAAATATGACTAGCATGATGCAAGAAATGCTGCGAATTCAGAATACTCTGCTTCAAGCATTAATTAACAAGCCATGAACACGTTAAAAATATGTTTCTGGAACGCAAACGGCATTCGCCAACATAAAAATGAAATTGAGCACTTCCTCATGGATAAAATATTGATATAATGTTGGTTTTTGAGACTCATTTGACTTCGAGAAGCCTTTTCAAAATCAATGGCTACACCTTATATGATACAAAGGATCCAAGAGGAAGATCATGCGGTGGATTAGCAATTCTAGCAAAGTCGAGACTAAAGCACTATATTCTTGATAGTATTTGCGAAGAACACCTACAATCAACAAATATCTGCATTAAACATTTTTGTACAAATTTCGTGATATCGTCAATTTACTCCGCTCCCAGATTTTCAATCACTGAGGATCAATACGAGAATTTCTACAAATCTCTTGGGCATTGTTTCTTAACAGCTGGCGACTACAATATAAAACATACGTTCTGGGGTTCGCGTCTTATTACGCCGAGAGGTTGGGCGTTGTTCAACATAATTTCTAAAATGGGCTTGGACGTCATTTCGAGTGGGGAGCTCACTTAACTTCCCTAGATCTCTCCTCCAATCACTCTCCCACAATCGTTACAATTTGTAGCTCACTAAGAAGTGTCTTACCTCACCCATACGTGAAAATGATCAATCGTATTAATTGGCTGGGGTTCAAAAAATATCTAAGTAGTCATTGTACCGAAAACATTAAGCTAAGAACATCCGAAGATATTGAATTTAACGTTGCCAATTTTAAAGAAAATATTAAACAGGCTGCTGAACATGCCAATACCTCCCAACCGCAGACTGGCTTTAATAGAATTTATTCTACGGATATTGAACGTCTTGTATGTGACAAAAAGGAGAGCTGAAAGAGAATGGCAACAACACAGATCACCCCTAAATAAATCAGTCTCAAAGAATGTACTAAACGACTCAAAGAGTTGCTATCGTCGGAAAAAACTGCATTACTGGAAAAATATCTAGAAAGTCGGGATATCACGTCAGCATCTAATTACTCGTTATGGCGCTGCTAGAAATCTTAAAAGACCCCTTGAACTCAACCCGAAGAAAGCTCGAGGTATTGATGGAATTAGTATTAAGATGCTGATGAATTTGCCTCTAATTGCAACACGAATCCTGCTATTTATTTTTAATGACATTTTACGAATGCAGTATTTTCCACATAACTGGAAACTTGCAAAGATCAAAATGATTCCAAAGCCGGACAAAGATCCTACCAAGGCTAATTCATATAGGCCTATAAGCTTACTATCAACAATCTCAAAGCTTTTCGAAAAGCTGCTCATGACAAAAATTTTCCAAAATCTTAGCTGATAATGTGTGCATCCCTGACCATCAATTTGGTTTTAGAAGTCAGCATAGCACAATTGAGCAAACGCATAGATTGGTTCAATTTATAAGGAAGACATTTGAAGAAAAGAAGTATTGTGCTGCCCTCTTCATTGATGTTTCTCAGGCATTTCACAAAGTATGGCACGAAGGCCTAGTTTTGAAATTGAAGACATATCTGCCAATATACAAAAGAAAACTTTTGGAAAGTTATATTACTGATAGGAAGTTCACTGTTGTGGAAGGAGACTTCATAATTGTGCCCGAATCTATATCATCCGGTGTGACACAGGGTAGTATTTTGGGTCCAGTCTAGTTTTTAATATATACTTGTGATATGCCTGTGAGCAATAATATCCATACCTCTACATTTGCCGATGATACAGCATGTATGAGTATGCATTAAAACCCTTATGAGGCATCCCGAAATCTCCAGGAACATATTACCTAGCTGGAAAAATGGTTGAACTTATGTAGAATTAAAGTAAATGAGCAAAAGTGTGTCCATAAATTATCTTCATTAAGAAGAGATACTTGTTACCCCATTCGAATTAACAATCAAAATATTCCTCAACATTCTCAAGTGAAATACCTATGTATACACCTTGATCGAAGGCTTATATGGAAACATCATATTGACTCTAAACTAACTCAAATGAAACTTGAGTTAACTCAAATACATTGATTGATTGGCAGAAATTCAACACTTAGCCTAGACTGCAAATTGCTAATTTACAAGTCGCTTTTGAAACAAATATGGTGCTACGGAATTTAGCTATGGGGCACTGCTTCAGCTTCCAATGTAGATAGAATTCAACGAAGACAGAACAAAGTTTTACGTTTGATAACATCGGCTCCATGGTACAGTAAAAATTAAAATTCACATCGTGATTTAAATATGCCACTAGTGACTGAAGAAATTGCAAACTACGCAGGCAAGTACTTAACAAAACTTGAGTCTCATCCTAATACCCTTGTTCGTAACATCTTGAATTTTACTGAACACATCCGCTTAAAAAAGAGGGACAGTACGGCCCTTATACAACACTCCAGATGTAGCTCCTTGAATATACTTTTATACTTTTATTTTTTTTTCGCTTAGCACGACTCTTTTGTATCATTAATTTACTATCACTAAGTTTATGTCCAACATTGATCGGGCCTAATTAATTATATTTAGATTTAAGATTTGAACACTTATTGTTAGTTAATTTTTTGAAGATATATTACGATCTAATTCATAAAAAATATTTTAGGTTTATTACAGGTTTATTTGACAAATTTCCTATAGAAATATGTCAAATAAGCGCTTAATAAACCTGCAATATTTTTTATGAATAAGGCAGATAATAAATAAATATATGTACAAAAAAAAAAAAACTGTGCACTTAACGTTTATTTATTAAACAATTTTCGTTAAAAAAGACGACACAACAATTATTTGTGACTAAAAAATTAAATAACACGCAAATTAGATATTTTTGGCAAGTATTTTTCAAATATTTGTTTGATTCATCATGATATAAAATCATTAACGTCTACCCCTTTGTGTTGATATTAATGAAAAAATGACATGCAAATGAATGAAATGACAGAAATGAATGCACTGCCGGCGTCATATTGCGAGTTATGGTATAAAATTATCAGGTGTGGACACTATGTAAAGGTTTGGAGTTAGCAAAATCCGTAAGCGCAAATACAATATATATGTGGCAGAAAAAAATTAATTTTTTATTAATTTTTTCATAATTTTTTACACCCATGTACAGACAAATCAAATCGTTTTTTTGTGTCTTTTTAGTATGATTTTTTTTCGTTATTTAGTTTTAATGCGTACAGCTACGATCAAAACAATATCAATACGAAATAATATGGACACCTAACGTTAAAATTCAAAAATGCTTATCCTTAAAACTAAATCGAATATTTTTTTTTTTTTTTTTTTTTTTTTTTAATACATATAACTTATTTATTGCATCTTCAAAAAAATGAACTAACAATAAGTAATCAAATCTTAAGTCTAGATATAATTAATGTGTCCGACCAATGCCGAAAACAATTTTAGTGATAGTAGTTATTAATACAATAATTATGTACTAGCAAGAAAAATTATTCTCAAAAAGTTTCATCTGAGGTATTGCGTATTAGAGCCTTGGTGTCCCTCTTTTTTAAGCGGATGTGTCCAGTAAAGTTCAAGATGTTACGAGCAAGGGGATTAGGATGGGACTCGAGTTTAGTTAAATATTTGCCTGCGTATTTTGAAATTTCTTCAGTCACTAGTGGCATATTTAAATCACGATGTAAATTTGAATTTTTAATGTACCATGGAGCCGATGTTATTAAACGTAAAATTTTGTTTTGTCTTCGTTGGATTTTCTCAACATTTGAAGCTGAAGCAGTGCCCCATAACTGAATTCCGTAGCACCATATTGGTTTCAAAAGCGACTTGTATATTAAGAGTTTGCAGTCTAGGCTGAGTGTTGAATTTCTGCCAATCAACCAATGTATTTGAGATAACTTAAGTTTCATTTGAGTTAGCTTAGAGTCAATATGATGTTTCCACGTAAGCCTTCGATCAAGGTGAATACCAAGGTATTTCACGTGAGAATGTTGAGGAATATTCTCATTGTTTATTCGAATGGGGGAACAAGTATCTCTTCTTAGGGAAAACGTTATATGGACACACTTTTGTTCATTTACTTTAATTCTCCATAAGTTCAACCATATTTCCAACTGGGTAATATGTTCCTGGAGATTGCGGGATGCCTCAGAAGGGTTTTCGTGAATACTCATACAGGCTGTATCATCGGCAAACGTAGAGGTATGGATATTATTGCTCACAGGCATATCACAAGTATATATTAAATACAAGACTGGCCCCAGAATACTACCCTGTGGGACACCGGAAGATATAGATTCGGGCACACTCATGAAGTCTCCTTCCACAACAGTGAACTTCCTATCAACCATATAACTTTCCAAAAGTTTTTGAATGTTTACTGGCAGGTATGTCTTCAATTTTAAAACTAGGCCTTCGTGCCATACTTTGTCAAACGCTTGAGAAACATCAATGAAGAGGGCAGAACAATATTTCTTTTTTTCAAATGTCTTCCTTATAACTTGCACCAACCTATGCGTTTGCTCAATTGTGCTATGCTGACTTCTAAAACCAAATTGATGATCCGGGATACACCCATTATCAGCTAAAATTTTGGAAAATTTAGTCATGAGCAGCTTTTCGAAAAGCTTTGAGATTGTTGATAGTAAACTTATAGGCCTATATGACTCAGCCTTGGTAAGATCTTTACCTGGCTTTGGAATCATTTTGATCTTCGCCAGTTTCCAGTTATGTGGAAAATACTGCAATCGCAAAATGGCATTAAAAATAAATAGCAGGATTCTTATTGCGATTAGAGGCAAATTCATCAGCATCTTGTTACTAATTCCATCAATACCTGGAGCTTTCTTCGGGTTGAGTTCAGCAATTATTTTTTGTAATTCACACAGCTTAAACCTTATGGGACGAGGGGGTAGAGAAACTACATTCGGCAAATCAACAGCGCCCGTACATGAATAGGGAGTGAATACAGCTTTTAAATGCTCAGCAAATAAGTTACCTTTCTCGCTATCGCTTCTTGCCCATACTCCGGTCGAAGTGCGCAGTGGTGATTTAAGCTCAACGGGTCTTTTAAGATTTCTAGCAGCGCGCCATAAAGAGTAATTAGATGCTGACGTGACATCGAGATCTTCTAGAAATTTTTCTAGTAATGCTGTTTTTTCCGACGATAGCAACTCTTTGAGTCGTTTAGTACATTCTTTAAGTCTGAGTTTATTTAGGGGTGATCTGTGTTGTTGCCATTCTCTTCTAGCTCTCCTTTTTTCACATACAAGACGTTCAATATCCGCAGAATAAATTCTATTAAAGCCAGTCTGCGGTTGGGAAGTAGTGGCATGTTCAGCAGCCTCTTTAATATTTTCGTTAAGATTGGCAACGTTAAATTCAATATCATCGGATGTACTTAGCTTAATGTTTTCCGTACAATGACTACTGAGATATTTTTTGAACCCCAGCCAATTAACACGACTTATCATCTTCACATATGAGTTCGGCAAATCACTCCTTAGTGGGTTAAAAATTGTAACTATTGTTTGAGAGTGATCGGAGGAGAGATCTAGAGAGGCCTCCACATGAGTTAGGTCCCTAGGGATATTTTTCATGACACCAAAATCTATTACATCCGGAATTTTTTGTACGTCAGTAGGCCAATAAGTGGGCTCCCCACACGAAATGACATCCAAGTCCATTTTTGAAATTGTATTAAACAACGCTCGACCTCTAGGTGTAACAAGACGCGAGCCCCAGTACGTATGTTTTGCATTGTAGTCGCCAGCTGCCAGGAAACAAGATCCAAGCGACTTGTAGAACTTCTCATACTGCTCTTCTGTAACTGCAAATCTGGGAGGTGAGTAAATTGATGATATCACGAAATTCGCACAAAAATTTTCTACGAAAATATTCGTTGCTTGCATATATTCTTCACAAACGTTGTCAAGGACATAGTGCTTGAGTCTTGACTTAATTAGAATTGCTGATCCACCGCATGCTCTCCCTCTCGGGTCCTTTGAATCAAATAGAGTGTAACCATTTATTTTGAATAAGCTTCTTGATGTCAAATGAGTCTCAGAGACCAACATTATATCAATATTTTTTTCCATAAGGAAGTGCTCGAGCTCATTTTTGTGTTGGCGGATGCCGTTTGCGTTCCAGAAACATATTTTCAACGTGTTCATGGCTTGTTAATTAATGCTTGAAGCAGAGTATTCTGCATTCGTAGCATTTCTTGCATCATGTTAGTCATATTTGTAGTAAAGTTGTTTATAGTTTGCACTAGATTATCAATAGTGGCTTCAAGGCGGCTGAAATTAAAGCTTGTGTTAGCATTTGTCGAATTACTTGTTGTTGGTGGGGACACTTTCTGCGTGGGAATTGAATTTGTCTTAACAGCATCCGCATACGATACTCGTAAAGTACTTGGTTGGCTCATTGGAGGAAAAGTGGCGGAGTAAGCATTTGCTGATTGAGCTGGAGTTAATTTAGGTTTTTGTCCCATAGTCTGTTTAACAAAAGAATATACAGGGCAACCTCTGTAGTTAGCGGTGTGATTACCTCCACAATTACTACATTTTTTTTCTGCTTGAACTTTTGGCTTGGTACAGCTAGCAGTGCCATGCAATTCACCGCAGATAACACAAACTGTAGGTAAATTGCAGTAGGATTTTGTATGACCGTATTCTTGGCAATTATGGCACTGTACGGGACCTGAACGCTTGCGTGGCTCTTCAACTGTGATTTTTCGGTGTAAGAGAAACTTTACATTATAAATAGGATGGGTTTCATTTTTTTTCAATTGTATGTCATTCGGCTCCAGTTCAACCCGAAATAGGGGTTGGGGGACCTTTTCTCTATTAATTATATTAGTAGCACTTTTTACTTTAAATCCTTGCTCGATAAGTGCGCATTTTACTTCTTCGGGGTCAACATATGAATCTATGCCCTTTAGTACTATCTGTTGTGATAATAACACACCTTTAATACTCTGTACTATGCTAAATATATCTTTCATGTATTACACAATAAATACAACCATGTATTTAGAACTTAAGTACATACATAATTGTAAGTCTTTTTTTAGTTTTTAAGTGAGACTGAATAAAGAACCTTTAAACATAAAACATGGTGTCAGATTAGTTCCGTTTTAATCCACGTGCAAAAATAAAACTATAAAAATAAGTGAAATCATAGGTGTAAATAAAAAATTTTGTTAAATAAAAATAAGCACAAGACCATAAAATATAAGAAAAGTAAAATCGTTATAAATAAAAAGGACTCTTAATATAAAACAAATAAAAATGACTTCTCCTAGTTCCATAGTACCAAGTGAGGTTAAGGAGCCTATGTCATTCTCCACGATTATGGACCCTTTTAACACTAATGTGCAGAATTTAGCTGCAGAATGGAAAGACTGGAGTCGCAAATTTAAAATTTTCATGCGAGCATCTGCGCTGGAGACTCAACCAGAGTCGCGAAAAGTAGCGTTGCTATTACACCACATGGGTGGCTCAGCTTTACAAATAGTAAACTCATTCGCTATTGACATTGATGTAATAAAATATGATGAGTTATGGAAAAAATTGGAAAATTATTTTGTTCCAAAAAAAAACACGGCAATGGAACGTCACATGTTTTTTACTCGCAAACAAAAACATGGTGAGACTATTGTGCAGTATGCAACAGCACTCCAAAGTTTAAGTAACACTTGCGATTTTGGCGAAATTCGTGAGGGGTTGGTTAAAGATATCTTTATTTGTGGTTTATCTCAACATTTTATGAAAATAAAAGAGAAACTTCTTGGAGAAGGAGATTTAAAATGGGATAAAGCCTTGGAAATAGCCAAAGGAATGGAGGCAGCGAGGGAAAACGCTACAACAATTGAGCACGTGTCTCACATCAACAACGCTAGCATAAACAACAAAAACAACAACAACAACAACAACAACAAAAGCAACTACAAAAGAAACTACGGAAGCAACAAATATGTAAAAGTCGTGGAAAACGAAGACAACTTATTTATTGGATCCTTATTCCACAACGAAGAGGAAGCCGTTAAAGAATGGAGCATTGAAGTGACAATAAACAACAGATTGGTCCGGTTTCAGGTAGATACTGGCGCTCAAGCTAATCTTTTATCAAAAAATACTATAAGTATGTTGAAAATATGTAAAATTAATAAACATTTTAATAATAATATACTAACATTTAGTGGGGAAAAACTTCCTGTATTAGGCTCTGTAGATTTAAATATTAACCACAAAAATGTTAATTATTGTACTAAATTTTTCGTTTTAAACATGAACTGTAAAAATGTTATTGGTCTTAACTTAGCAATTCAAATGAATCTTGTCAAAACCATAAGATCCTTACAAATACATTCAGTTTTGGAAAAGTATGAAGAAGTTTTTAGTGGTCTAGGTCGACTTGAAAAAGAGTGTAATCTGAAAGTTGTTGAAAATAGTAAACCCATAGTGGAACCACCACGTCGTATCCCAATAGGACTTTTAGAGCCTTTAAAAAAGGAATTGAGCAGAATGGAACGGTTAAATGTGATTATAAAAGAAACTGAGCCTACTGAGTGGGTAAACTCAATAGTTATAGTTACAAAAGCTAATGGTAGTCTTCGAGTATGCCTCGATCCGAGAAATTTAAACAAAGTGATATTAAGACCAAGATTTAATTTTCCAAACATTGACGAATGCCGTTCTAAATTGGCGAATTCAAAATATTTTAGCAGTCTTGATGCAAACTCCGGATTTTGGATGATACCTTTAGATAAGGTCTCGTCTAAACTGTGTACTTTTAACACACCTTTCGGTAGATATCGATTTACGCGTTTACCATTTGGTATTAACGCTGCCCCAGAAATATTCCATTCGGAAATGGTAAGATTGTTTGGGGATATAGAGGGACTTGTCATATATATGGACGATTTTCTTATTCATGCTGAAAGCATAGAGGAACATGATAGGATATTGATAGGAGTATTGAATAGAGCCAAAACTGTAGGGTTGAAATTTAATAAAGAAAAGCTAAAAATTTTAAAAACGGAAATAAAATTTATCGGACATATATTTAATAGTGAAGGTGTTAAGCCGGATGCAGACAAGGTTAGAGCAATTTTAGAGTTGCCAGTACCAACGAATGTTTCCGAGCTTCAACGATTTTTAGGAATGGTGAACTATTTGGGTTCCTTTATAAAGAATTTATCTGCTAAAACAAAATGTGTAAGGGAACTTCTTAAGAAAGATGTTTTATGGCAATGGAATCATGAACAGGATCAGGAATTTTTAAATTTGAAAAGTGAATTAACAAACTCACCAGTGCTAATATACTTCGACCCAAAAAGACCAATAAAATTATCTGTAGACGCTTCTAAATTTGCGGTGGGAGCCACAATTATGCACGACGATAACCCAATTGCTTATGCATCAGCATCATTAACCGCGTGCCAGTCCAATTATGCTCAGATTGAAAAAGAATTGTTTGCGATCCTGTTTGGTTGTACCAAATTTCATCAATATATATATGGGTTAAGTGTAACGGTTGAGACCGATCACAAACCACTGGTATCGTTATTTGAAAAACCCCTTTACAAAATACCAGCTCGGTTACAAAGATTCATGCTTCGTTTGTTAACTTATAATATCAAAGTATATTATAAACCTGGCAAATATCTTTTTATTGCTGATACTCTATCAAGAGCCCCTTTAAAAGAAAATACTTTGATTGAAATGGATAAAGAGATTAACTTACATTGTAATTTCATCATATCTCAAAATAGCTTACCGGACATGAAGGTTGAGAAAATTAGGGAGGCGGCCAAAGCGGATGAAGAATTTAAAATTTTGAGTGAATATATTAGGAATGGGTGGCCGAAAGAAAAAAACAAAGTAGATAAGGCGGTGTTTCCGTACTGTAAGATTAAGAACGAAATTTCGGAAATGGATGGATTAATATTAATGAACAATCGGATAGTGATACCGAAGAGTCTTAGGCGAGAAATGCTGTTATATTTGCATGAAGGCCACATGGGTGTACAGCGATGCCAAAATTTAGCTAGAGAATCAATTTTTTGGCCAAATATCAATAATGATATTAACGTGATGGTAGCAAATTGCGAGGTTTGCAAAAAATACCAAAATTCAAACCCAAAAGAGGAATTATTGGCTCATGAGATCGTTACCATTCCATGGTACAAAGTGGGCGCTGACTTATTTGAATTTAATAAATCAATGTATTTACTAGTTGTAGATTATTATTCAAATTTTGTAGAAATAGAGATGCTGAGTTCAGGATATAGTAGTAGCCTAGTTATAACAAAACTTAAATCTATTTATGCCAGACATGGTATACCAGCTATTTTTGTATCTGACAATGGACCTCCTTTCAATTCAGTTGAATTTTCAAATTTTTGTAAGAGTTGGGGAATAGAACATGCAACATCAAGTCCTTATCTACCTAGGTCCAATGGCCTAGCCGAATGTATGATACAGACAATTAAAAAAATGCTATATAAATGTAGGGATGACTCTTCTGACCCCTACACGGCTTTACTGCAATTAAGAACGACTAAAAAAGGAAATCTGCCAAGTCCGTCAGAAATGTTAATGGGCAGAGTTTTGAGGACGAAATTGCCATGTCTAACAGATAATCTCAAACCAATACTTATTGATACGGAGAATATTGCTAAACAAATTCACAAAAGAAAGGAAAAAATGTCCAAATATTTTAAAAGATCAACTGTTAAACTAGGGCCCGTTAAAGTAGGCGACAAGATAATGTTTAAAAAAACGCAAACATCGGTATGGTATCCGGGTATTATATTAGATAGGGCAAAAGAACCGAGGTCATATATTATACAGGATCAAGATGGTTCAACCTACAGACGAAATAGGCAACATATAAAGAAGGATACGGTTGGGTTAAATGAAAGTATTAACATAGAATTAAGTGAACATAAAAATGAAAATGTTGAGAATAGAAATGAAAATGTGGAAAATATAAATGCTAATCTTAGTGAAAATTTAAAAGAAGTTGATAAAAAAGAATTAATTGAGAATGTTAATGAAACATCAAATGAAAACAATAATGAGTTAAATGAAAATGTAATTGAAAATCCAATTGTAGGTGAAAACAATGAAAACATAAAAGTAACTAAAAGTGGTAGAGTTGTTAAATTACCTAAAAGATACCTTTGAAAAAAAAAAAAAAAAACATTTATTTTAAATATAGAAGGGAGATGTTGTGATAATAACACACCTTTAATACTCTGTACTATGCTAAATATATCTTTCATGTATTACACAATAAATACAACCATGTATTTAGAACTTAAGTACATACATAATTGTAAGTCTTTTTTTAGTTTTTAAGTGAGACTGAATAAAGAACCTTTAAACATAGCACTCTTGAGTTGGTAAGTGTAAAAATTTGTTTTATTTTTCTCAAAATCACTAACAACTGTTCGGAAATTTTTTTCATCATAAATTTGGATTTTTGTTTCATCAATATTACCTCGTTTAATTGGAATGATGTGGAAGGTATTTTCACCAATGGCCGACAGTAGTTTTTTTAGAAGCGCGTTGGAATTTTTTTCTCTCAGATAGATAGGTGGTGGCTTAAAAGACTTTTGCGATGATGCAGCGGGCTTGTCGTTATTGTCTTGCAATATTGAAAAACGATTTTGACGATTAGTAGAGGACGCGCTGTTATCCCTAGACATCTTTGGAGCAGATGAAATTTTAGAAGAATTTGGGCTTCGCCCACGCTTTCCCACAGTTATGTATCTGTCCATACCGATTTGGACCTTGGGTTTTGAACTGCTGCTATCTGTAGTGATAACTTGGTTAAGTGATGAACACGAGCCCGAAGGGGATGAAATCGCTGACTTATATGAAGAAGTACTAGGCAACTGTAATGTTAATGAATCACTAGTTGGCATTGGACAAAGCGAAATTGATCGCTGACGAAAAATTGGCTTTGCCGTTAAAAAATTACTTTCATAAGATTTTTTATTTTTATTGTTTTCATTAAGAGTTTCAGAACTCACAGTAAAATATGCATTTCTGCCGTTAGAACTCACTTCACATTTTTTTGTATTTGAGGTACTCATGTAGAGTATTCCTCAAGGGTACTTTGTTTGCGGTTATTTGTTTGTTTTTCTTGTTTTGACTATGTAAAAAAAAAAAATTTGCAATATTTGCTTTGCTTATTTATCAAAGTTAATTTGGTATTACGAATATTTTTTGAATGTTTTATTGTTTTTTGTTTTTGTTTTTTTTTTTGTTTTGTTTGTATGTAAAAATAATCCGCTATGACGTGTGTTCACTATGAAGGTTCAACGAGAACTGTTTATACTAGTTTATACTTTCATCTATTCTATAACCGGTTGTATAAGTAATGAATATGCTATGATGGTTGTTATATCCTAACTTCTTTGTAATTAAAATATAAGTCTTTAGTTTGCAAGTAGTAATATGGCTGAATTGAACAGCGTGTTTTATTAATAATTGAAAAAGAACGAATGACAAACTAATTAGTGTTGTTAAGAGATACAAGACATGTGAGTACCCAATGGGTACATGAGTAAGTATATATTTGGTACGTTAAAACATAACATTCTTCCCCTCCTAGGGGGGCTGTTTATGGAGAAAACAGGACTCGTCCTCTGCGTGGCCTTGTCGATCGGCGGAGACCCAACTGTGGCTGTTCAGTCCCTGGATGTGCCGCCCCTTGAGTGACATCGTTTTCTTCTTGACTCACTGTAGATGGTGGTGTTTCGAATCCCATTAAGGTTGATGTCGACACATCAGAATTATCCGGTGAAATTGTTCCTTCCACACTTCTTCTGTAGACCGGCTGAGTACTAATTGCTTCCTCTGGTAGCGTCGATGGCGTTAACTGCCCATTGATCGGTGACTCATAACATGCAGGCGAAACTGCTCCAGTTTCTCTCTCTCTCTCATCTTGGCTACCACAGTTGTGCGCGTTGTAATTGTCCCTCACAGGCCCGCTTTCAATTGATACTTCATCGCGTCCTTTGCTCCCCTGCCGAATTTGATTTATATGCCTTTTTACAACTCTACCATCGTAACCAATTTCATAATGCACGTCACCGATTCGTCTTAATATTGTCCCTCTTACCCATGGTGCGTTTCTTTTATTGTCAGGCTGAAAGTATACTTTGTCTCCGATTTCAAACACTCTGTAACTGGACGAACTTTTTAGAAATTGTCTTGCGATTACTTTTTTGGATACCTGTTCAGGTCGTATTAAATCCAGTCTCGTGCGTAGCTGTCGTCCCAAAAATAACTTTGAGGGAGAAACGTTTGTAGTGCTATGTGGTGCATTCTTGTACTGGCGGAGAAATTCATTTAAATTCGGCCTCAACGTTTGTGCTGTAGATCCCATAGCTTTCAGCGCCTTCTTAACAGTCTGTACGCTACGTTCAGCCTGCCCGTTTGTAGCGGGGTGGTATGGAGCGGTATATTTATAGTATTTAACCCCTACTCTAGTTAGGTAATCGTTGAACTCCTTGGACGAGAAATTAGTACCATTATCCGTTACCACCATTGTAGGCACCCCTAAACCTGCAAATACCTCATCGACCAATGCGATCGTTGCCGTAGCCGTTATTGATTTTGTGACCTTGACTTCAAGCCATTTGCTAAACGCATCTGTGATTACAAGAAGCATGACCCCATCGACCGGCCCCGCATAGTCCATGTGTACCCTCTCCCATGGTGCGCTTGGGTACTCCCAGTGATGGTCCGCATACACTTTGGGGTTATTGGCCGTTCTTAAACAGTTGTCACAGTCTTTTGCAATGCGTTCAATGTCAACGTCTATTTTTGGCCAGTATACAAATGAGCGTGCTATTCCTTTCATCTTCACAATGCCCAAATGTGCCGCGTGCAGACTTCTTAATACCTCATCTCGACATCTCTTTGGTATTACCACTCTGTGTTCGAAGGTTAGGCAGCCTCCTGATAACTTATAATTCGCCTCTGGTGATTTATATCCATACTTGAGCAAGCAACACCCCTTCTCTAGCAGCTGAAATATTTTTCCCAGTTCCATATCTTTTTTGGTTTCACGGTGTATCTTATCGCCAGTAAGGGGCAACTGTTCTATTTATCTTATAATGAAGCTGTCAAATTCGTCATAAGCAGCGTGCGAAAAACTATTTACTTTTAACTCCGAAGCCTGCGTTATACAAGGCGGCGTTGCTCGTCATAAATAGTCAGCATTGGTATTTTGTTTTGAGATTTTGTATATTACACTAAAATTAAAATTGCTCAAGAAGTCGGCGTAGTTTGCCATGCGCGAGATACATAGGACCGGTAATGACTTGTTGGGTTGTAAAATCTGCGTTAAAGGCTTATTATCTGTAATCAAAGTCCATCGCCGCGCGTACAGGTATTTGAAAAATTTCTGTACCGCCCACACGATAGCTAGTGCCTCCTTATCTATTTGAGGGTAACGACATTCCGTCTGGCTCATTGCTCGGCTGGCATAGGCGATAGGCCGCTCCTGTCCGTTTCCTAACCGATGAGACAATACGGCGTCCAGACCTACATTGCTTGCATCTGTTGCCAATAATAATGGTAATTTTGGGTCATACGGCATCAAAACCTGCGGTGATACCAGAATTTTTTTTATTTCGTTATACGCCTTATCAGCTTCTGCAGACCAAACCATCTTTTTTGTTCTCAACATTTCGCGAAGAGGTCTCTCTCTCGTCGACAATTCTGGAATAAATGCTCCATAATACGATGCTTTACCTAAAAAAAGTTGTAATTGCTCCAAGGTAGACGGTTTAGGTGCTTTTAGAATTGCCTCGGTGTGCTTGGAAGACTTGTGTACGCCCCTTGCATCTATCATGGCCCAAAAATTCGACCGATGACGCCGCAAAAATTCACTTTTTTCTATTGAGCTTCAAACCGCATGATTCCATTCTGTTTAGTGTCATTTCCAAAATCTTTATTAACTCTTTAAAGTCCTTTGCAAAAATTAAGAAGTCATCGAAAAAATTAAGTACGTTCGGTATCCCTTGAATCACTGACTCCATTTGTCTTTGCCATATTGCTGGTATATTCGCTGCTCCGTAAACTGCTCGTCTTGGTCTTATGAGACCATGTGTAGTTGTGTTGAGTGTAAGGACGTGTGCAAACTCATCATCAATGGCCAGGTGGGTGTATGCATCGGTTATATCTAAGTGGGCGAAAATGGTAGCGCATTGCATTTTGTTAAACAAATCCTCTGCCTTTGGTATTGGATGTTCGTCGATGATCATCTGATTATTTACTGTGGGCTTATAATTGCCAGTTATGCGTAGTCCACCATTTTTCTTCGTAACGACGTGCGTTGTAGACGCCCATTCCGAAAACTCGACTCTTTCGTAAACGCCCGCTGCAATTTTTGCGTCAATCTCTTTGGCGTATGCCTCCCTGAGAGCTAATGGTACTTCTCTTGCTCGAGCGAAAATAGGCCTCGCATCTGGTTTCATGTGAACTTTCACCGGTGGGCCTATAAGCTTGCCAGCTGATTCTCCGAATACCGTCTCAAATCGCTCAATAACTTGTTTGAGTTGGCGTCTCTCGTCATCACTAAGTACGCAGACATTTGATACTACATTGTTGATTTGATTCAAAGTTAAATACGTGTCATCGTATGCAAAACCATTACACCCGGCTGGCGTAAATAAATCGACAAAATCAATATCGCGTGCGAATTGCGATATCCATTCCCGTCCACAAAGCGTATCAAAGTCGTTATCCACCACATATAAATTTAACAAACGCGTAGTCTTGCCAATTGTTACATGCACTGCAACCCTGCCAATGCAGTTGATTTTATGTCCGGTATAACTAACGAATTTTCTATCCGCCTTAATCAATTTCCATCCGCTCTTGATGGCGCATAAATTCCTCTTACTAATAATGCTACAAGGCGCCCCAGTGTCCAATTCCATTTGCACACACTTACCATTAATTAAAACATCTATGATTTTGCGATCTACTGCCTTCAGTTTTCCTGCCCTGTCAATTTGGTTCAGATGTTCCATTAGCTCATGCTCCTCCTCTACATTTGCTACTTTATTGGTATTATTACGACATACCTTAGATATATGGCCCACTTTGCTACACGCAAAGCATTTTGCGTTTTTGAATTTGCAATCCGCTCTAGTGTGATTTCCCCCACAACCATAGCATTCGACATTCTTCTTAGGCTCGTAATTTTTACTACTTTTTGTTTTAACCGGCGCGAATCCCAGTTTGCATGTCTGTTCTGTAGAAGGAATGTCACTAGTATTTACTTCTTTTGTTGCGTTGTGTGTCAGCTCCCTGCTGTATGCAAGCTCATACGCCTCTGCAAATGTTGCCGGTTTTTTTGCCATTAACTCATCACAAATTGCCACCGACTCTAGTCCCAACAGCAGCTGCTCAATAAGCATGCGGTCTAAGAAAGCCCCATACTCGCAAAAACCAGCTCCCTATTTTAATCGCAACGTAAAATTTGCAATAGACTCACCCGGTTCCTGTTTTATTGCTCTGAATTTCACGCTTTCTGCATATTTATTGCGCTTTCCATCAAAATGGTTAATAAGCGTGTTCTTTATTTCTGTATAGGTCAGTTCCCCTGGCTGTCTCGGGCTGACCAAAATTTTCAATGCCGCATTTAACTGGGTGCCCATATGTACCCGCGCATAATTTACATGGTCAGCTTCTACTACCTTTGACAGCTGCAACGCCCAGTCAAACCTTGTAAAATAATCCTCTACTGTCGAACTATCAGACTGTCTGTATTCACAAATTGAAAAGTGCGGTGATTTTGTTAAGGCCTCTGGAAGCGGTGATGGAGCAGACGACGCAGCGTTGGCCATCGCGTTTCGCATTGCATCCGCCAGCATACTTGCAATATCATTCATTTGTTCCGGTGAGATACTCATCTTATCCCACTTCTGACACCAGTGTTATATCCTAACTTCTTTGTAATTAAAATATAAGTCTTGCAAGTAGTAATATGGCTGAATTGAACAGCGTGTTTTATTAATAATTGAAAAAGAACGAATGACAAACGAATTAGTGTTGTTAAGAGATACAAGACATGTGAGTACCCAATGGGTACATGAGTAAGTATTTGGTACGATAAAACATAACAATGGTCAAACTGGAAAATCAAATTTTTTTAATATATTTTGTAGATAACGGTTTGTAAATTTTTTTATATCTCGTTTTTTTTTTAAATTAATAATTATATATATTTTGTACTAATCTAGGGTGGCGTTGGCTGAAGTAGTTAGCACGTTGACTACAAAGCCTAAGGTCCTGGGTTCGAGACTCGTCTCCGACAGCCATTAAATATAACACCACGCATTTTTCTGATGTGCATTAGTGTCCTTTAGTATATAGGAATTGCTTGTTCTCCCAGAAAGCAATTAAAATAGATAACGATAGATAACGGAATTTCAACACTAGGGGGTGCTGTAGCCAGTAAAGGTTTGTGTCTTTGCTAAATACTGGTATTAGAGTTGCCATATGGTGGTGAAAAAGAGTAAAAGGAGTGTGTATTTGCTAAATAATGGCGTGAGCGTTGCCATAGTGAGATGAAAAAAGGGTAAAAAGGATAGTGAATTGGCTAAATGAAGCATGTTGATGCCAGATGGCAACGCCGTAAATAGGTGAAATGTGTGTGAGTTGGCTAAGTCTTGATCAATTTATCTGAGTTTACCCAAAAGTAATTAAATTTATTTTAATGGGTTTTGGGTAAGCAGCTGTGTGCTAGATAAGTGTAGATGACAGGGTGGAGAAAGGAGAGATAATAGCGGGTTGTGAGTTTGCTAAGTCTGAATCATGTTGGCTTACCCAAAAGTAATTAAATTTATTTAAATTGGTTTTGGATGAGCTAAAAAAGTTTTGGTGTGCTAAAGAAGTCTAGATGGCAGTAGTGGAGAAAGGAGATAAAATAACGGATTGTGAATTGTTAAGTGCCAATCGATGAGGCTTGGCTTATGGTGCTAAGTAGTAAATGGAGTTGGGATTTGTATTTAACGCCTAATAGTATGCACCCATGAATTGTAGTTGGAATTGATAAAGTTATTTTGTGTTGTTATACACGCGAACCGCAGCAAAAAAAAAGTTAATGGTAACGGTTAACAATAGGTTCTTTTGTATACAGGTATGATGATGATGATGATGAGCCAGCCAAGGCATTAGTGGGAGTATTGGTGTATGAGTTTGTTTTATCGAATTGAAAAGAAAGTATTTGATGATTTAGGGAAAATATGTTGTACATATGTATGTTATTTAGTAAAGGCACATGCCATGTGTTCGTATACAATTTCTAATTGATATTTTTGTTTAATTATTTCCATATGTAAATTATATTATTTTTTTTATTGTTAATTTTGTTAGAAAAAAAATGTGTGAGCGGAGATTCATAGTAAAAAGGAGACGAATTCCTAGATTTGTGAGTGCATGTGCGAATAGAAAATATGTTAATTAGGGTTAGGATTTTATATGTAAGTAAACGGGATGTAATAATTTGTGTGGGTTTGATCGGCCGGTGTTCGTATAAAAACTGTAGTTGATATTTTTGTTTAATAATTTGCATATGTTAATTCTATTATTTATTATATTTTTTTAATTTTATTAGACATTTTAGTGCGGATATACATAAAAAGGAGACGAATTCCTAGATTTCACAAATCTTGCATGTGCGAATAGAAAATATGTTAATTAGGGTTAGGGTTTTATAAGTAAACGATCGTGTGTGGAATAGGAAAGGGTTTAAAATGTAGTGAATTTGGTCAGCGTTACACGTGTATGTATGATGTATGTATGGATAGGAGTGAATGTGTGTATGGATATGAGTGTGGAGTGAGGGAACAAATGCAATGTTTATGTGCATTAGCTTATCTATTGATATTTGGTTAGTATTATGTTGTTGTTGTTGTTGTTGTTGTTGATTTTGAGTATAAAGGTCCAATCGTGGAACATTTTAAACTTAGTTAGTGAAATTCAACTTCAAGTGCTATCAACTAAATAAAAAATAAAAAATAAAAATAAAGTAAAAAAAAAATTAAATTAAATTAAAAATGCAATCCAGTCCTCTGATAATATCTTTGGAGGATGACTTTGGCAAGGTACACCCTTCGGTGAGATGGAAGCGTAATGTTTGAGAAATTGCTAAACTGTAGCTTAGCTGAACACTTTTTAGTGAAATTCAATTTGGAATTGACAGCTCGCTACAAATTACCTGCGAATCCTACAATGCCAGAGAACGATATGTTCCATATAACGGAAATGGTTCGTTTGACAAGAGCGGATGACATAGGTGATACGCTAGGGGCTCAGATAGAATCTATAAAAACAAAGATGTCTGAGTTCCAAGAGAGATTCTGGATGGACTTTAATCCAAATAAAATGGTTGGATTTAAACATTAGTAAAGCATCACCGATTCCAGGATCTCTGCACGTAAAAACACCTGAGGAGCTAGATCAGAAGAAAGCTTGCATCAACATAAAAAACAATGACATATATTGTTTTAAATGGTGTGTGATAGCAGCTTTCTATACTGCAGACAACATGCACCTGCCATCAACGTATAGAATTAGAAACATATCTGCTACAAACATTACGCTGGAATGCGGTAGGATTTTGAATTTCGAGGGAATGACATTTCCAAACGATGTCAAGGATATAAAAGTTTTTGAGAGAAAAAATCCTGACATTAGCATAAATGTTTTTGGTTATGACAACAAGCTGAAAAAAGTGGTTGGACCATATTACATTACAAAATCAGAAAAAGAGTTCCACATAAATTTGATGTTATTGGAAAGCCCGTGTTGTGAAAATTATCACTATATTCTAATAAAAATATTTCAAGGTATTTATTTATAATTTTTATTACTATTATTATTATTACTATTATTATTACTATTATTATTATTATTATTATTATTATTATTATTATTATTATTATTATTATTATTATTATTATTATTATTACATATGCATGAATTATTAATTTATTATAATTACAACTGTTAATTACTTAATATGTTTCTCTTTTAGATTACTATCAGCACAAATTTCATGTCATAATAGCATAAGCACCCTTATTTGCAATGCGTGCCTATTCCACACAAATTCAGCGGAGGTAATGGTAGTGCATCAAAGCAAGGAGTGTGGCAGATGTGTTGTGAGGATGCCAGAAACACACAAGGCGACGTTAAAATTCACCAACTTCCGAAACCAGATGGATGTTCCGTTCATAATCTATGCAGACTTTGAGTGTATATTGGAAAATGTAAGTGATAATGAGCATTCGTTTATTAAGAAGCACATACCATGTGCTTATGCATTTTATATTAAGTGTAGTTTTAATGATAGTTTAGATAGGTTTAAAATTTTTGTGAATAGGGATAGTAACGTAAATGTAGGTGCACATTTTGTGAATAGTGTAATTATCGAATGTAGAGATATTTACAAAAAACATTTTGAAAATATTTTACCAATGTCCCCCTTAACTCCTTTAGAAGAAGAACTTTTTGAAAGTGCTAGAGATTGCCATATTTGCGGTAAGACATTAGGCAATGAATTGACAGTAAAAGATCACTGTCATTTTTCAGGGAAATATAGAGGGGCAGCACACAACTCGTGCATTTTAAATTATAAAGTGTCAAAGTTTATACCAATTTTATTTCACAACTTCTCCTCGTACGATTGTCACTTATTCGTAAAAGAATTGCTAAATGTTAAAGGAAATACAAACGTAATACCTTTGACTAAGGAATGTTATATTTCTTTATCTCATACGATTGAGGTATATAGCTCCGAAGAAATTGACAATGGAAAGAAGCAGAAACATGTTGAGTTAAGGTTTCTAGATTCTTTCAGATTTATGGCATCTAGTTTAGATACCTTAGCTGGAAATTTATCTGATGAAGATTTAAAATCAGTTAAAAGGTTTTTCCCACAACTAGATGAGTTTAATCTCATGAAGCGAAAAGGTACTTTTCCATATGAGTATGTTAATACATATTCCAAATTGGATGATGACAAACTCCCTGGAATTAATGAATTTTTTTCTAAGCTGAATAATAAAAAATGTTCAGAAGAAGACTATTCACATGCACAAAAAGTATGGGAAACATTTAGTTGTGGAACCATACGTGACTATATGAGTTTATATCTTAAAACTGATGTTCTTTTGCTGACAGATATTTTTGAAAACTTTCGAAAAGTTTGCAAAAGAATACATTGCCTTGATCCACCTCATTATTATACACTCCCAGGTCTGTCTTGGGATGCAATGTTGAAGCATACCAAAATTGAGTTAGGGCTTCTGACAGATCTGGAAATGTATAATTTCATCAAACGTGGCATTCGAGGTGGTCTTACACAGTGCTGTAAAAGACATAGTAAGGCAAATCATAAGTATCTGAGTACTTATGATAAAACGAAACCCTCTGAGTATATTTTATACTTAGATGCAAATAACCTTTACGGTTGGGCTATGTCTGAATATCTTCCGTCGGGTGGTTTTTCATGGACAAATGAGTTTATTCACCCAAATGACATTCCATCTAATTCGGAAATAGGTTATATATATGAAGTTGACCTAGTTTATCCTTCTGATTGTCATGATCGCCACAATGACTTGCCATTTTGTGCTGAAAACAAAATAATTGGCGGAAGTAAGCATGAAAAATTAGTAGCCGATCTTTCAAATAAAAAGAGGTATATAATACATTATAAAACCTTGGAACAATGTTTGGGTAATGGTTTAGTTTTGGAGAAAGTTTACCGCATTCTTCAATTCAAACAAAGACCATGGATGAAATCATATATTGATTTAAATACACAGTATAGAGCTAGAGCTAATAATTCATTCGAAAAAGACTTTTTCAAATTATTAAATAATTCTGTGTATGGCAAAACCATGGAAAATGTTGACAAGCGGAAAGATGTACACTTACGTAGTGAATGGAGTCGTACTAACCGCAACCATTTAGGTATAGGAGAATTGATATCCAAACCGAATTTTCATAGCATATCACAATTTACGGACTCAATGTGGGCTTTACAAATGAATAAAACTTTAACATATTATAGTAAGCCCATTTATTTAGGTTTCTGTATATTAGAACTATCAAAGTGGAAAATGTATGATTTTTACTATAGTTACATGAAACCAAAATATGAAGAGAAAGTAAATTTGAACTATATGGATACAGACTCCTTTATCTATTCTGTTCAAACAGATGATTTCTATAGTGACATAAGGGATGACTTCGTCATACGCAGAAAATAACCCTTTTTATTTCCCGCTCTTAAATAAGAAGGTATTGGGTATGATGAAGGATGAAACAGAGGGGAAGTTTATAACCGAATTTGTTGGACTAGCACCAAAAGTTTATTCATACACCACTGAAGGTGGTGAAAATGTTAATAAAGCAAAGGGGGTTAAGAGGTGCATTGTAAATAATTATACTCTAGATGTATATAAAAATGTTTTATTCACTAAACAAAAAATTACAACATGTATGCAAACATTTACATCAAAATTGCATACTGTTTTAACTAAAGAAATAAATAAAGTAGCCTTAAATTGTACAGATACAAAACGTAGAATAAGTAATAATAATATTAATACATATGCGTGGCACCATTACCAATTAGAAAGCGGTAATGGAGACGTAGATTTAGATTTGTTAATAAAAGAAATAGAAAGTAGTAACGCAAATTCAAATGCTTGTAACGAACTTGACCTCCTTGGGCTCTAACTTGCAAGAAGCACGCTACCTAAACATTCCGGCCGTGCTCAGGGAAAACGGGTTGGTTCTTGCCCCCTACAAATTAGACTAAAATTCGTACCATGAATCCAATAATTAGGTAGCTAGTATCCGAATCGTTCACAAAAAAAAATAAAAATAAAAAAAAATACAAAACAAAAAAATAAAAAAATATTATAAGAAGCCTCAATCGAAGAGAATCAAGATGTAAGTCCCTCTTCTATTTCCTTCACCCTCCCTTACCATGCTATCTATGATAATATCTTCAGACAGCCCCACTATATAACTTACCTAAAGTTGACCTTAACTTTTCGTGAATATGAAGTTTTCAACTTAAGATTTCATTATTGAAATTAATTTAAAAATATATTTATTTTAGCTAAGTAAACAAATTAAATTTAAGTGCAAAAATTATATATATAAAAACAAAATTTATGATTTAATTGTTTTAAGTACATGGCTATCGTTTAAAATATTTATTAATGTTAACAATAAAAACAATTATAAAATTTATGTTAAACTCTAAATTTTCTTTTCTGTAAAAATTAACATTAATATAACATCAGCTCAAAAATTTTATGTTGATGTTTTAATTTTTTTTTTTTTAAATGTTATAAGTAAACAAAAAAAATATTAAATTCAATGTTGTGAACATAATGTTACATGGACAAACAGAAAAATTAATATACTTATATGCTCATTAAATTTTCACTCAAAAGATATTATTAATAACTAGTTAGTTTCGTTAAATATGAATTTAAATTAGTATGAACAAAAAAAAAAAATTTTTATTTCAAAGCTTAAAGCAGCCTATAATAGCAATTTAATAATATTTATTATTTGAATAATATTGATTCCTGATGCAAAAACATCCCGGATTCGAACTTAAGTGATTTCGTGGGCTTACTATGACGAAATGAAATTAACAAAACCGAACTTAATGGAAACTGATTCGTTGATCCGTTTAACAACAAAAAAAAAATTGGGTTTTGTACCCAACGGCATACATAATTTCCTTATATTGGCTATGTAAGCCATAAAACAACAACGTTTAGACCCAAGGATGTATTAAAATTTATATTCCTTTTTCTCTTTCTTCCTTCTCCTTTACTTTCTTTCCTTTCCTCCTTCCTTCTACGCCCTGTGGTGATAATATACGTTCCCGATGACAAAATTTCAGTTGTGGCTAACAATGTGAATCTATTCAAGCAAAATTTCCTTGCAGCTTGATGTGCATCCAAAATAGGAGCTAAAACACAATATTAATTTATGTATAATCCCCATAGATTATCTACATTATCTTCAAAATTCTTACCATCAGCAACAATTATAACGCAATTTGCAATTTATATTAACAATTTTAAAAATTACGCCGCAGATCCAATTAATTCCATACAATCCTTCCTTTAATAAATAATCTCTTTCTATTTCTCTTCCCTTTTTTTTTTGAAATTAGACTCACTGTTAAACACGACGATTGTCACACAATTCCTTCTTGTTAATGTAAAAAAAAAAATCATAGTTTTCCTTACATAATAAACAAAGCTACTTGATTGAAAATTGTTTCCCATTTCATGTTTAAAGTAAAACTGTTGTACAGTAAAAACCAAAACAAAGCCTCACAAAACAGGTACAGCTTTGAAATGTCAAATTCACATGCTGGATCTGTAAAAGGCTATGAAATATTTTATCCCAGCTGTGTGTGCAATTATTGCCATATATCCTTTGCATGATAAGTACCCTTGCTGTCAGAATCAACATCCTGAAGCTCATAATAAACATTACCTAATCTTCGTATGACCCTAGCCTTTGTACCCACTGGAGCCAGCTTTGCATTAAAGTTCTCGGCTTTTGAGCTCTGGTAAAATGTGCGTCTGTATACCTCTTGTCCTACAGTAAAATCCTTTCTCCGGGATCGTAAGTTATATGTTCGAGCATTCTTGTCATACGCTTTTCTCATATAATCTCCAATCCTGCTTCGAATTAAATTGAATTCATCCTGTCGCTCTATAAAAGAGTCAGTTTCTGCCAAAATATTAAGTTTACGAAGAATTTCAAAGTCCTTTCCGTTAGTAAGCATATGTTGTCCAAAAACCACTTGATACGGTGTTCTGCCAATCGACTGATGTACGCTATTGCGTAACGAACAATTTATGCTGGGTATAAAAATGTCCCAATCACGTTGGTCATCCCTCACATAACTTCTTAATGCCTCGTTTATAGAGCGATTTACCCTTTCGCTGGCATTGGATTGGGGACTGTACACCGCGGTTAACACATGTTCAACGCCGTATTTACTCAAAAAATTTTTAAAATCCTTACTCCTGAACTGCGAACCATTATCAGAAACAATACTTTGCGGTACGCCGTAACAATAAAAAATTTCATTCCGCAAATATTCAATGATATGTTTCGAAACAAATCTCTTTAATGGCTTTAAAAATGAAAATTTTGAGAAGTGGTCTAAGACGATAAGAATACCTATATGACCTGTCTTTGTCCTTGGCAAGGGTCCAATTAAGTCTACATACAAGCGCTGAAATGGTCTTTCAGTAGTTACCATTTTACCCAATGGTGGCCTTAGTGTCATAGTTGGAGCCTTTGATGTTTTGCACAAATCGCAATTTTGAATGTACGTCTTTACGTCCTTAGTAAGACCTGGCCAGTAAAAATAGCGCCTTATCCGTTCCAGAGTCTTTGCAATGCCACTATGAGCAGAATTAGGCTTATCATGAGCTGAATAGATGACGTTTTGTCGTAGTTCACCTGGTACAAGAAGTTTCCAACAATTGGTCTCATCTAGATCATCTGATAAAAAACTAATCTTTTTATAAATAAATCTATCGATGACCATATAGTCTGGCAATCCGGATGAAGAAAATTCTTCACGTAATCTAGTATATTCAGTACTATTAAAAGCGTCAGATTCTAAGTCAATAATAGGTAAAGTACTGAATTCGAGAGCAGCCGCAAAAATATCCCCCTCATGAATACGTGACAAAGTATCTGGCACCACGTTATATTTTCCACTGCGATGTTCGATTGAAAAGTTGAATCCTTGTAACTTCAAGGACCATCTTGCCAATCTTCCAGACAAGTCCTTTTGTCCCATAAGCCACTTCAAACTCGCATGGTCAGTGACTACCTTGAATTCTTGTCCTTCTATATATGGTCTGAATTTCTTTATAGCTATTACCACAGCTAGACACTCCAGTTCCGTAATTGTATAATTACGTTGCGAACTGTTCAGTTTCTGAGATATATACGCTATTGGTCGTTCAGCTCCACTGTCGTCCTTCTGCGCCAATACTGCTCCTATGCCATAAGAACTTGCGTCACACTGCAGTATAAATGGTTTGTCATAATTAGCATGTATTAATAATGGCGCAGATGTTAGTCTGATTTTTAATTCCTCAAAAGCGTCTTGGGCATCGTTATTCCAATTGAAAGTCTTTTTCCTTGTTAATAATTCTGTCAGTGGAAAAGTTAATGTCGAATAGTCCTGTATGAAACGTCGGTACCACCCTGTCATTCCCAAAAAGCGTCGTAAGTGTCGAATAGATTGGGGTACCGGAAATTCCGTTCTTGCCCTAACTTTCGCATCGTCAACCTGTAAAGTACCATTCCCAACAACATATCCAAGATAATTCACCTTACGAAGACCAAAACTACTCATCTTCACATTTATCGTTAAGCCTGATTTCCTGAGTTGAGTAGCCACTTCCAATAGATGTGTTAAATGTTCGTTAAAGTTAGCCGATACTACTAAAAGGTCGTCTAAGTACACAAATACATACGTTTTCAAATTATACGGAATGACCATGTCCATTAGTCTGCACAAAGTTTGCGGTGCATTACATAGTCCAAACGGCATTCGTGTAAACTGGTACAATGGCCGATTAGAAACTGTGAAAGCTGTCTTCGGTCTTGACTTTTCCTCCAGTTTAATTTGCCAGAAGGCGTCTTTCAAATCTATTTTAGATATGCAATAAACTGAAGGAAGTCTTGATATAATTCCGTCAATATTCGGTATAGGGTATGCGTCCTTTTTAGTCACAGAGTTAAGTTTCCTACTGTCCAAACACATCCTAATTTTATCAGGTTTAATGACTACCAAAGTAGGCGAAGACCAAGGAGAGCAAGGAGCTTCCTCAATAACACCAAGAGAGAGCATTCGATCCAGCTCAGAGCAAAGTTTTTTCTCAACGGCAGGCGATATTGGGTAATATCTCTGCTTTATTGGCTTAGCCTCACCCGTATCTATACTGTGTTCAATAAGAGTTGTGCACCCTAATCCTTCAGTTTCCGAATTTGGAAATGAGGCTACTACATCATCTAGTTGCCTTCTCTGTAATGGTGTCAAATCAAGTTTATCCGAATCAGTTCCAACACATTCAATTTCACCGATTTCTGGAATAGAAATTTTCACGCCAAATTTTGTCCAGAAGTCAAAACCACATATGATATTCTGTTGGATAGATGGTACTACTAAGAAAACCATAGGTGTCGTCTTTCCTTGAAAAGTTACTGATAAAGTCACAGTTCCTAAAATATTCTGTCTCTGTCCGTCTGCGGTCTTTACATTCCCCTTGCATTTCCTAAAGTTACCATTACTCTGCACCTCAGTAGCTAAGGAACCACCAATTACAGACCTATTCGCACCACTATCTAGTAAAGCCAAAAATGTCTTATTCTGTATCTTTAAATTCATGAAAGGTCTCCTATCATCATCAGGAGTTATGAGTGGAGAAATAGTGCATGACCGAAATAATTTTAGATTTCGGAAATAATTGCGTATACGTAATGACGATCGTTTTGGTTTTGCAATCTGTCCAGATATGCCAAATATTCTATTGCGAGCCTTAATATACTCCGACAAGCGCACGTGATATGGTCTCATTAAAGGGTGTGTATGTTTATCATCTTCCGTTTCTACTACTACATTGGATGATCCGTCCGCCATAATAGGGGAAAAACCCTCCATATAATCAGTACCGGATGTCCTGCTCAATTCCGGCGGACATCCCTCTGCCCGTTTCCCTGTAGCTTTACACTACACTTAGGACAAGAAGGTCGGTATATGTTTTTCGCACCACAACCATAACAAAATACACGTCGTATGTCCAAACAGTCAAAATAGTTGTGTCCGGCCTTATCACAATTCCAACATTTGGCCTCGCTATGTACGGCACAAATTTCAGGAATTGGGACATCTGTTGTTTCTGTAACATCAGGTTTCAAATTTTCAATATTCATTTCAGCAATACGTCCCTTAGGAGCTCTTCGATTTTCTGGCTCAGAAATGTCTTTCATAAACTTTTCATGCCGTTTTACTTCATGGCGAAGTTGAGCTACGCTAAATATATCCAAATGGAGTAGTTCGTGCCTGATCTCTTTTCTGAGATTACGAATCAAAATTGCACATAAGTTAGCGTCAGGAATTGGATTTTTCAAATTATCTGTCATGGTTGAAATAGAGTCGTAAAAATCGTCAAATCTTTCATCTCTACGTTGCTTTCGCCTGTGTATCTCTTCCATGATATCATAATCATTATAGCTCGTCTTATACTGCTCCCGCAAAGCCGTGGTCAAAGTAACCCAGTCCAAGTTATTTTCATTTCGATGGTACCGCCAGTACCACTCTAAGGCTTTGCCTTCGAACAAACCATGAACGTGTTTAGATAAAAGATCGAAATTTCCATCCAAGTTGTTTGTTGTTAATATATTAATACGGTATATAAATTCCTCTACTGACATCTGGTCCTCACAGCCAGAAAATTTAATACGCCAATTACGAATTATATTAGAAACCTTTTCTCCCACGAAAGGCTCCCGTGTAGCATTGTTCCTATAAGATGAAAACGAGTTACTTTCATCCCTGGAGCCCCTAACAGGAGGACTATGATTATTCCCTAAGTTCATTTCCTGCATCATAGACCTAAGCTCGCTTCTTATTAAGTCTGTCATTTCAACACGAAAATTACCCATTGAATTCGAAACCACTTGAATAATATGTTCTTCATTATTATGGTTATCATTATTATCTAAATTATTATTCTTGTTGGTCTTGGGACGTGCGCCTTTTGAACGTCCCTGGGATGGCGCTTGTATAGCACTAGTTCCATCCACAGGTATTGTAAAACTACAGTTCGTAGCTTCGTCCAAGCCTAGCAAGTTATCACGACTTCTCGTGAGTGGCATTCTAACTATATTATATTCTAAATATCTTTCTATATGTATTTTTTTTTTCCTATGAAGTAAAAAAAAAAAATTACAACAAGCGTGCTTAACTTCTATTAAATTTACACAACTTATCAGTTTCTAGTTTGTTCCGATTATTGTTTTAAAACATTCACTACTCAGTTAAGGTCTTCACAATTAGGCAAGTACAGTAAAATAAATACCAATAGGGCTATTTATTACGCTATAAAGAAAACAAAGCTTCACACAAAATAAAAAGAAAAACAAAAAAAAATTATAATATCAATAAAAAATTTTTAGCAATTAGTAAAGGTATACTCTGAACTTTTTACTACAAACATATTATTCAGAATATAGATCCAATCCTAAATACTAAATCATAAAAAAAAATACTGTGACAAGGCTAGAGTGAGAGTATATATGTATTCAGTAATCACCGAAACAAAAAATCTCAATCACATGTCGCCTAGTAACAAAATCCCAAAACTAATAATGAAACTAATAAAGTCAATACCAAAACCCTATGCAAATAATCTGAAAGTAGAACCTCAAATCATATCCGAAGTTAAAAATCTTTACAGATTAAAAACATATAAATTAAACTGTTCAAATAAACAACCGGTTAAAACCTATCCTAAAGGTCTAAATCCACCATTGGTTTAAAGAGAACAGAATTGAAATTAATCATAATACAAACAAAAAATTTAAAAATAATATGTAAACTACACGGTTAAATTTTAGATGGTAAAAATATGAAAGCATCAACAAAAAGTTGTTGGTCTATGAGAATTTATAAGATCTGTATTGTTAAAACAAATATAAGAAAAGAATTTGCTGATGCCCCACGTTGGGCGCCAATTAAATTTATGTAACGAACTTGACCTCCTTGGGCTCTAACTTGCAAGAAGCACGCTACCTAAACATTCCGGCCGTGCTCAGGGAAAACGGGTTGGTTCTTGCCCCCTACAAATTAGACTAAAATTCGTACCATGAATCCAATAATTAGGTAGCTAGTATCCGAATCGTTCACAAAAAAAAATAAAAATAAAAAAAAATACAAAACAAAAAAATAAAAAAATATTAAAAGAAGCCTCAATCGAAGAGAATCAAGATGTAAGTCCCTCTTCTATTTCCTTCACCCTCCCTTACCATGCTATCTATGATAATATCTTCAGACAGCCCCACTATATAACTTACCTAAAGTTGACCTTAACTTTTCGTGAATATGAAGTTTTCAACTTAAGATTTCATTATTGAAATTAATTTAAAAATATATTTATTTTAGCTAAGTAAACAAATTAAATTTAAGTGCAAAAATTATATATATAAAAACAAAATTTATGATTTAATTGTTTTAAGTACATGGCTATCGTTTAAAATATTTATTAATGTTAACAATAAAAACAATTATAAAATTTATGTTAAACTCTAAATTTTCTTTTCTGTAAAAATTAACATTAATATAACATCAGCTCAAAAATTTTATGTTGATGTTTTAATTTTTTTTTTTTTAAATGTTATAAGTAAACAAAAAAGAAATTTATTATTTCAAAAATATTATTATTTGTGAATTCTCAAATAGTTCTTGAAAGTCTGTGCATAAGATAAGAGGTTTGTGACTATTCAAAATGTGTGGTTGAAGTCTACTGATGATTTGTTACAGCAACAATGAAATATATAGACAACGCTGAACCACCAGCAAATAAATTTCAAATTAAAGTAAACAAAAAAAATATTAAATTCAATGTTGTGAACATAATGTTACATGGACAAACAGAAAAATTAACATTAAACATTCGACGTTTCTAATATAGAATTTAAAATTATTTTTATATACACAAATACATTTATTTATATTCATGGATATGTAAAAATTTCTTTGAGTGAAAAATATAATAATGCAATTAGTAATAAAAAAAATGAACTCACCAATTTTTGTATCAACCGCAGACTGCAGGCCTGATGTCCGTTGATGCTGGAGTTGTAGATTATGTATACTTATATGCTCATTAAATTTTCACTCAAAAGATATTATTAATAACTAGTTAGTTTCGTTAAATATGAATTTAAATTAGTATGAACAAAAAAAAAAATTTTTATTTCAAAGCTTAAAGCAGCCTATAATAGCAATTTAATAATATTTATTATTTGAATAATATTGATTCCTGATGCAAAAACATCCCGGATTCGAACTTAAGTGATTTCGTGGGCTTACTATGACGAAATGAAATTAACAAAACCGAACTTAATGGAAACTGATTCGTTGATCCGTTTAACAACAAAAAAAAAATTGGGTTTTGTACCCAACGGCATACATAATTTCCTTATATTGGCTATGTAAGCCATAAAACAACAACGTTTAGACCCAAGGATGTATTAAAATTTATATTCCTTTTTCTCTTTCTTCCTTCTCCTTTACTTTCTTTCCTTTCCTCCTTCCTTCTACGCCCTGTGGTGATAATATACGTTCCCGATGACAAAATTTCAGTTGTGGCTAACAATGTGAATCTATTCAAGCAAAATTTCCTTGCAGCTTGATGTGCATCCAAAATAGGAGCTAAAACACAATATTAATTTATGTATAATCCCCATAGATTATCTACATTATCTTCAAAATTCTTACCATCAGCAACAATTATAACGCAATTTGCAATTTATATTAACAATTTTAAAAATTACGCCGCAGATCCAATTAATTCCATACAATCCTTCCTTTAATAAATAATCTCTTTCTATTTCTCTTCCCTTTTTTTTTTTTGAAATTAGACTCACTGTTAAACACGACGATTGTCACACAATTCCTTCTTGTTAATGTAAAAAAAAAAAATCATAGTTTTCCTTACATAATAAACAAAGCTACTTGATTGAAAATTGTTTCCCATTTCATGTTTAAAGTAAAACTGTTGTACAGTAAAAACCAAAACAAAGCCTCACATGCTTTGAATTTATTAATTAATCAAATAGAAAATTTAGAATAATAAGTGATTATATATAAATACAGTAATGTTTTATAGCAAATATTTCAAAATTTTTAAAAGTATTTGTAAATATAAAATAAGAAAAAATTTTGAAATAAATATTTGTAAATATTAAATAAGAAAATTTTATATTTATCTGCAAACGCTGTACAGTTTTGAAATATTTTTAAAGTTAAATAAGAAAACTGTTTGTAAATAAAAAAAAAATAAATGTTATATTATTTTTGAACATTTCTTTTTCTTAATAAACGTGTGTTCATTATCACTTACATTTTCCAATATGCATTCATTAAAATAATTTGTAAATATAAAATAAAAAAATTTTTTGAAATAAATATTTGTAAATATATATTAAATAAGAAAATTTTATTGTAAATATTATATTTATCTGCAAACGTTATACAATTTTTAAATATTTTTAAATTTAAATAAGAAAAGCTGTTTGTAAATAAAAAAAAAATTGTTATATTGTTTTTTGAAAATTTCTTTATTAAGTATTACTATAAAGTGTTTAAATAATTTTTTGAACAATTCCAGTTAGTGGTGTATACTCCATCAATCGATCATAAAGAATCAAACAGTAGGCATTTGTATTTTGTGGTACCGGTTTACTAGTTTCGAACTCTATTCTAACATCAATAGGCCCGCTCTTTATCATTTCATTTTGATAGCTCACATCAATTACAATGATTGGTTTGTTTTTGAACTCTTCGCAGGTGAGAAGTGGTTGAGCTTCCCTCATATAGTAATTTTGTTGAAATTTTGCATACATATCATATAAAATTGCATAACGATTCTCATCAAATTTAAGGTTTAAGTCATCATATGGATAAGAGTCTGAATTTAAGTGTACTTTAATATTCTTTAAGTCTGAATGAATATATTTATTGTCATTTTCCAAAACTAATATTATAAATCTGGGCCGCTCTCTATTCAGTGATAATTTTACATTCCAATTGTGATTCCTTCCACCAGCAAAAGTGGGATTGAAATAACAATCCCAGCTGCGAAATGCAATAGGTAAAGAAGAGCCACCTTTAATAACCTTCATTATTTGTAGTTTCTTAGAATCTGAAAGTTGAACGTGTGGAATTCTCCATGTTATGTTTGTAATAGATAAACTGAGAACTGCATTTGCATCTGTTGAATAATATGCATTTGTGTCACTTGAACTTCGTAGTAGAATAAGTTCATGTTTACTATTCAATATAATTTTATTGAAATCTTCAGCAAATCCCATTAGTAATTTTAAAGGTACGCAAAAGTTGAATTTAGATATAGCTAGTTCCTCAGAAACACACCATCCAGCATTTCTCATCATATTGCTTTCAAATTGGTTTAATGAAACATAATTCTTGATTGTATTACATGTTCCCAAGTATCGGGTTCGATCAATTTCAACTCCATTAATTTCATAACGTATTTCATCAAACAAATATGCAACACAATTATTCTTCAGCCTTATATTTGACGGTTCTTCACCTTTACTATTCTTTATACTTCCCTCTATAAATAAAAAGCTTTCCGAAGGTAGAACATATAAGTCTTGATTTTGTAGGGTAATTCGAATTTCATCATTGTTTTTAAATGACTGAATATATGGTACATAACTATGAAAGTCTTTTTTTGTTATACTCTCGTCCGAAAGCGGTTGCTCCAATACGTTAAGTATATCAGACATTTTTGTTTACTTTAAATTTAAGTAGCTTTAAGAATCTTTTATTTTCTTCTGTTAACTTCGGTCTTATAGCTTTAACGGTATCTGCAGGAATGTTCAGATTGATATTTCTTCTTGTGGTTTTATTATAAATTATCATTTTTACCTTGGCCTCAAATGCAACCTTAGCGTTATCTCTTCACCTCTAAAGTTTATTAAACGTCCTTCTTGATCAACAATCCAAATTTTAAGATATGTTATTTCCTTAACGTTTACTGGTAGATAAACTAGATTATTAGGGTTCACGTCTAATTTATAACCTGGAGGAACGTCTAAAGCAAACTCGTGAAGTATATGTGCTGGAGAGTCATTCATGTGTGCTCCTTGTATTATATTACATTGAATTTGTATAGCATTAACTTTCAGAATATTTACAACTTGATTAGATAAATGTACTACTCCTGCCTTTAAAGATTTTTCCGCAAAACCAAGCAATTTACCAATTGATCGCGTTCGAATAAAATAAATTATATCGTGTGAAGAACTAACTTCTTTTTGTAAAGTATTATTATTCGTTTCAATTATTATGGTTTTATTAAAATTAGTTTTTTTATATTGTGTAGTTATGTAATCGACAATGTCTTGCAACTCATAAGACCCTATGGGAATTTCAATAACTGCATCTCCAATATGGAAAAGATTATTATCGTAGTCTACATTCGGAATAGAATTATATGAATTGAAGTCGATTAGGGAGCATTCATACTCATCCGTTAAAATTATAGGTGGAAAATAATTTGCTTTTAAAATTGAAGAGTTTCCGCTTAATGCTAATGTTATTGACATGGTGAATGCTCAATTGTAAGTGAAATAATAATGCTTTAAAGTAGTTGTTTAATTTATTTCTAGTTTATTTGCTTATTTTATAATATTTCAGTTTTATTTATCCATGAATTATGTTGACTTGGAAAACCTAACCATTTAACATATGCCTTATTTCCTCTAGTTCTCAATACTTTTTCAACCAGAAACGTGTTCGGAAAACGTGTGCTATGTATTTCCTCCTTATAGAAACCTCCTTTAATTTCATGTCCTTGATAGTCTTCCAACAAAAATGTTATAGGATAAGTGTTCTGTATCGATCTTATTTTAAATATTTCCGTTGTCCAGTTTGGAGTGTATCCCTTCTCAAAAACGTTTTTGTATTTACTAATGCGGACGTAATCTCCAACTTTATATCGTGAAGGCTTGAAAATTTTCAAATTACTATATACAGTATTCAAGAGATGCTTCTCATTGTTATGAGTTACGTCATTTGGTGCCATTTTCATTTTTCCATGTTTTTTCTTATTATACTTTTTAATCAAACCTTTATAAAAATCAATCCATTTATAAGTTCCGTTGTTACTAAACTCTTTCCACATCATCTCTTTCAAGGTTCTATTGAAGCGTTCAACAATTGAAGCTTTCATTACACTATATGTAGAGTAGTGATTAATTGAATATTTTTGCATCAACCCTCCAAAATCTTTATTGAAAAACTCTCTACCATCATCTGTCTGTAAATTTTTAGGAACACGCCTCATACCAAGTATTTTCTTGAATGCATTACAAACTTCTGAGGCAGTTTTAGATTTAATTGCTTCAGCCCACGCATATTTTGAAAATGTATCTATGACAGTTAACATATATTTGTAACCATTATTATATGCTGAATAATTTCCCATTTCTACCAAGTCGGCTTGCCAGAGATCATCAATTCCTTTCATAATAACTCTGCGTCGTAAGAAGTTCTTCCGCGCTCGTGAATGAAGCTCATTAACTACTGTTCTTTTTTCCATTGTATGGTGATATTGTTGTCATTACGTTATATATATCTATTATTTTCTTATTTAAATCTTTTATTTCATTTCTTAGCAGTACAATTTCTTCACTTATTAAATTGTCTTTCATGTGTCTTATTTGTAAAATCAAATAAGCTTTGTTAACAGCATCAAGTCCATCCAAACGTGAAGCTACGTTTATAATCCTTTTATTATCAATGTTTATTTTATTTCCATCCAGTGTAAAACCAAAATGCTTCAAGAGATACTTTCTTCTTCCTTCGTTACTAGACCTTTGATTAAAATAATGACCGAATTTGTCGACAGTCATACTCTTTGTTTTATCAGCTCTACACAATTATATTTGCTTCTCTCAATTCTTCAATTATTGATACTATTTCATTAGAATGATTATTATTTCCAGCTTGTTGTGATGCTATTAATAGTCTCAACCGATCTACAATTTCATTAGGATTGTCCCAGTATATATAGTTTGGTTTATTAAGATTTACTCTCATTAAACCTTCACCAATGTGAGTAGTAGCAAATAATTTATTAATTATTTCTTTATATTTGAAACCTCTACTTCCTTTAAGTCGGTTACTGGGATCGTAGTTTACTCTATGTGCATTTGTATCAATCAAAATTCGTTTATATATATCTAGTTCAGTTGAGTCATACTGTTCCGGCCTTTTGTGAAATAGTAATGAATAAAGGCCTGGAGTTAATGCCCAAGATTTATTTCCTATGGTTATTTTGTCATCACTTAGCTTAAGATATGAATTTCCAAATTTCTAATCACCATCTTTATCCTTATAAGGCCCAAATATGGTATCGAGATTTTTGTTTTCAAACAAATCTGTTAAATTAAATTTCCAATCATCAGGTTGGGAATAAAATGATTCATTCAAGTGTGAATCTTCTCTATTTTCACTTTTCCCTGGTACGGGACTAAAACACTCTTTTTTAGTGGGAGTACTGGAAATAATCTTTTTCTGATGTCCTTTAAATTTACTATAATTTTCAGATTTAATTCTTTCATCAGAAAATTTCATTGGATCGAATGAATTTTCATCAGATAATTTTACAAGTTTTTTAAGTGGTTCTGTTATAGGTTTAAATGTATGTTCTAATTTATTAAACGATTCTGCTTCACCTTGTTTGATACTGTCGAATTTTTTTTTAGAATTTTTCTTGATTTCACTAATTCTTTTAATATACTTTCTTCCATGTTGGCTTGCTGGAGAATAGCTCAGTTAGTAACAAACAGCTTTTTAAACAGCTAAACAGCTTTTTTTTAAACAGCAAAACAGCTTTTTTAAACAGCGGAACAGCCTTTTGAAACAGCTAAACAGCTTTTTTAAACAGCTAAATAGCTTTTTTAAACAGCTAAACAGATTTTTTAAACAGTTAAACAACTTTTTTAAACAGCAAAACAGCTTTTTTAAACAGAGGAACAGCCTTTTTAAACAGCAAAACAGCTTTTTTAAACAGAGGAACAGCCTTTTTAAACAGCTAAACAGCTTTTTTAAACAGCAAACAGCTTTTTTTAAACAGCTAAACGGCTTTTTTAAACGGCTAAATAGCTTTTAATTAGAAAATGTCCGCAGCAGTTGAATGAATATTTATAACTAAGGTTGAATGAAAACATCAAAGCCTTTTCTATAGCATCCATTCCATACATTATCATCCTTGCTGATCACAAGAAATCCATATTTGTCCTTCCAACATTCATTACATATATTATGAAACATTTTGAGACTCATATCACTTCCAACATGATCACTATAAATATGTTTTAAATTTAAGTCGTCTTGTTTAAATATTATGATAAAGTTTGCATTATCTCGTACTAAATGTTTAGGAATACGTGTATACGTTTGATACAAATAAAATGCATCAATGTCTCTATGACGACCCATACAAAAATATGATCTAATATTATTCTGCTTTTCGCATGCAACATCATCAAATATCATTACAGAGTTTGCCTTTGCTTTATCAGGTGATATGACATCTTCATTCTCTGTAAATGTGTAAAGACCTATTCCCTTTACTGATGAAATTAGTCTTTCTAGATACTTATATTTTGGCTGTTGTAATGACTTGGAATACAAGTAAATATTTTTAAACTTTAATCCATTTGGGCTTTCAATTAAACTGAGCATTACATTTGTTTTCCCGCAATTAGATGGGCCTACTAGTAATGCTCTTATAGAGTTTGGTAATAGGCAACTGTGTTTAGTTCGACTATTGTATTCAATGAAATCGAAATTTCTTACTAAGATATTTGAATGTTGCTTAATCAAATGCATCTTTACAACTGAAAGTTATATTAAACAAGTTTGAATTTATTTACAGAAATAATTAAAAGTATAAATGATTGTGTATTCAAATAAAAAATTTAATGCGAAACAGACAGTTCAAGGAAAAGGACTGGTAAACAGTTTGATTAATTCACTACCAGTTGAACTTCATTTGCCTGGATATCAATTTTGTGGACCTGGAACAAAATTAGAAAAACGGTTGAAGAGAGGAGATAGAGGAATTAAGCCATTGGATGCTGCTTGTCGAGTTCATGATATTGCTTATTCTCAGAGTACTGATATTAATAAACGTCATCAGGCGGATAGAGAACTAGTTAATAAAGCTTGGGAGAGGGTAACAGCTAAAGACAGCACACTCGGAGAAAAAATAAATTCGCACCTTGTAACAAACGCAATGAAATCTAAAGTAAAACTTGGTTTGGGTGTTAAATGCAAAGACTTTAAGAAAACTTGTAAGCAAAACCATTTTCGTAATGCGATTAAAGCAGCTACAACTATCTTAAGAAAAAATAAGCCTATTGATACAAAAGATGGTATAAAAACTGCGCGAAATGTTATTAAACGTTCTCTTCTTGGAAAAAAATCGGAAGTAAAAATTCCAAGAATTATCAGAGTTCCTAAAATTGGCGGCTTATTACCTTTGATACCGATATTTACAGCACTTGGAGCATTAGGTGCAATGGCTTCTGGAGGTTCACAAATTGCTAAAGCCATTACTATAGCTAAAAATGGTAGAGAACAGTTGGAAGAAAATAAACGTCATAACAGAGCATTAGAGGCAATAGCAATAGGAAAAGGTCTCTATCTGAAACCTTATAAAAAGGGATATGGAATATTTTATACAAAACTACATCAAAAAACTATTAAATCAGCTACCCAACAGACCATTAACAGATATGGATTTAAGAACTTTTGGAAAGAAGCATATTCTTCACTTTAGAGGAGTTTATATGAGAGATGAACTTCCTAATATTCCACGGAGGATAGAATGTGGAATTATCAACTTAGACTCTAATACCGGAAATGATACACATTGGGTAGAATATTATAAAAATAATAATAATGTGGAATATTTTGATAGTTTTGGTAATCTTCAACCACCCTTAGAAGTTTTAAGATATTTGGGAAACAATATAAAGTATAACTATAAGAGATATCAGAAATTGAATGGATTTAATTGTGGACATTTATGTTTAAACTTTTTAATAAAATCCCAAATAAAAACAATGTGGAATAAAAAAATAAAAAAACAGAAAAAATAAAATTTGTTTAATTAATTTATTTATAGTTTTTATTTCATTTATTATCCATTCTTAGCAATAGTCTGTGTATTTTTACGTCTGTTACAATTTTGTTTTGCATTTTTTTTTCCTATTTCGTAACAAAGACGTGTCAGATCAACTTCAATATCTTTTTCATTAATTCCTTTTATTTCACTCAGTTGTATACTAGTTTTTCTTAACATAGAACACGTTGGAATATAAAAATCATAATAAAAATGTAGAATTTGTTGCCTGAGGATGCCGTTCCAACATAAAATTGAAGTTAGAAATATTCCAATACCAAGTAGAGACTTCCACGTATCTGGTTCTATTTTAATTTTGTAGTTGTCCTGCTGAATAATTAAACGATAGCTACCGCAGATGTTCCTCGAAAACTATATTTCCGAACTCTTGTAAAAAATCGTTTATAAAATCCATCGTTCTAGTTTAAAATCTTAATGAAAACTACTCATTGATTTATCAAATCCTCGTGTTATATACTTACGTATGTATATTTTTATATTGTTGAATTCGTATAAATTAAACAAATATTCATGCAATTTCATTTTTTTCTTCTTGTTTTTATTTAAAATATTTCCTTAAACATTTTTTAAATAGTTTCTATTTAAATGTAGCAAAAGGATAATAATCTCTTACAGGAGGAACTGGCTTCAACTCCAATCTGTATAAATCACTATTATTGCTATCATTTATAGGATATTTACAAATAAGATAAGCGCCCGTAGATAAATTTTCAATATCCTTATCACTTAGTGAATTAAACCTCTTTGGTAAATATAAAATGTTCGTTCCCAGTTCCAAGACAATAGTTTCCCCATACTTGGTAGTAATACGCTCAGCTCCAGTTATATGATACTCCTCTAGAGATAGCATATCCTTCACACTAAGTCTCTGCCTGGCGTTCAATTTATTGAACTTATATTAAACTGTGAACTTTTATACACCAGTACATATTATTTATACATTTTTCATATCCAAGATATATACATATCTCTCTCTCTATTTATTAATTAAGTTTTCTCTTTTCACTAGTTATTATTAAAATTGTATTAACGGTTGTATTTTATTTTATCTCTTTATTATTTTTTTTTATTTTTATATAATGTTAAATAGATTCTACTTATATAATTTCAATCTAATGATTTTATATAAAGTTTACATCTAATATTATTTTATCCCCAACTTCGTCGCACCAAAATTCTTCATTAAATGTCGATAGTAGCTTATCCCCTTCATCATCGTACAAGAATTCGTATACCTCATCCTCAAAAAAATTTTTATGATATCCCATCTGGTTGTTGGGAATTTCCTGTTCCTTCCAATTCTGAGGAGACTTGATGTAGTGGAAGATTACTTCTTCCACCGAATCATTAAGACTTAATTCTGTCAACGTACCAATGGAAAGTGGGCTAACCGAAGGGTGTACCTTGCCAAAGTCATCCTCCAAAGATATTATCAGAGGACTGGATTGCATTTTTAATTTAATTTAATTTTTTTTTTACTTCAATCAACAATCAACAACAACAACAACAACAACAACATAATACTAACCAAATATCAATAGATAAGCTAATGCACATAAACATTGCATTTGTTCCCTCACTCCACACTCATATCCATACACACATTCACTCCTATCCATACATACATCATACATACATACATACACGTGTAACGCTGACCAAATTCACTACATTTTAAACCCTTTCCTATTCCACACACGATCGTTTACTTATAAAACCCTAACCCTAATTAACATATTTTCTATTCGCACATGCAAGATTTGTGAAATCTAGGAATTCGTCTCCTTTTTATGTATATCCGCACTAAAATGTCTAATAAAATTAAAAAAATATAATAAATAATAGAATTAACATATGCAAATTATTAAACAAAAATATCAACTACAGTTTTTATACGAACACCGGCCGATCAAACCCACACAAATTATTACATCCCGTTTACTTACATATAAAATCCTAACCCTAATTAACATATTTTCTATTCGCACATGCACTCACAAATCTAGGAATTCGTCTCCTTTTTACTATGAATCTCCGCTCACACATTTTTTTTCTAACAAAATTAACAATAAAAAAAAATTATATAATTTACATATGGAAATAATTAAACAAAAATATCAATTAGAAATTGTATACGAACACATGGCATGTGCCTTTACTAAATAACATACATATGTACAACATATTTTCCCTAAATCATCAAATACTTTCTTTTCAATTCGATAAAACAAACTCATACACCAATACTCCCACTAATGCCTTGGCTGGCTCATCATCATCATCATCATACCTGTATACAAAAGAACCTATTGTTAACCGTTACCATTCTCAAAGCATTCGAAAAAAAAGTATGAAAAAAATCTTAACTTTTTTTTTGCTGCGGTTCGCGTGTATAACAACACAAAATAACTTTATCAATTCCAACTACAATTCATGGGTGCATACTATTAGGCCTTAAATACAAATCCCAACGCCATTTACTACTTAGCACCATAAGCCAAGCCTCATCGATTGGCACTTAACAATTCACAATCCGTTATTTTATCTCCTTTCTCCACTACTGCCATCTAGACTTCTTTAGCACACCAAAACTTTTTTAGCTCATCCAAAACCAATTTAAATAAATTTAATTACTTTTGGGTAAGCCAACATGATCCAGACTTAGCAAACTCACAACCCGCTATTATCTCTCCTGTCTCCACCCTGTCATCTACACTTATCTAGCACACAGCTGCTTACCCAAAACCCATTAAAATAAATTTAATTACTTTTGGGTAAACTCAGATAAATTGATCAAGACTTAGCCAACTCACACACATTTCACCTATTTACGGCGTTGCCATCTGGCATCAACATGCTTCATTTAGCCAATTCACTATCCTTTTTACCCTTTTTTCATCTCACTATGGCAACGCTCACGCCATTATTTAGCAAATACACACTCCTTTTACCCTTTTTCACCACCATATGGCAACTCTAATACCAGTATTTAGCAAAGACACAAACCTTTACTGCATACAGCGGCCCCTAGTGGTGAAATTCCGTTATCTATCGTTATCTATTTTAATTGCTTTCTGGGAGAACAAGCAATTCCTATATACTTCCTTTGTATCAGTTGTTGTGGGAAAAGTTCTAGTGATGCAGGCATAAGGCACTGGTCACTAAAAACTACACCGACTTCATCAGATACTAATCCTAATGTAACATCAGAGCGCCCTACTTCGTTGTGTAGCAGAATCATTGACGAAGTAAAATAACCAATAAAATAAAAATGGCTACTAAACACAGCTTCAAAATTTAATACGCCTCATTTAATACCAGAAGGCACTGCAACACTGCATTATTAAAAAAAAAACGAGCAAAAAACAGAGTTGTAAAAAAAGGGTTTCCTCCATCTCTTCTTTCACAACCTGTCTTCACTATCACTATCCCTTCCCTATCACACTCTCTCACTATCTTCTCTTCAATTAAGAGGTAGCACAAAGGGATCATTGCATTGGACCCAAATGAGTTGGACTCTAAATTTCACCCTTCCTTACCAGCAGCCTGCTAACCTAACCTAACCTATTATTAATCTAGTTGCTCATTTTCAGTCATCATATAATTTTTCTACCGACGAACAAAATAGTTACAGACCAGATTTATATTGTTAGGGATACCCGTTTTTCAGTCCTTTTAATTTTTGACCTTCAACTTTTTATTAGCTAAAGAAATATTTTTTGCCTTATTTTTTTATTACTCTAAACAAAGATATAACAAAATAAAATACTTCCTTAGTTATCAAAAATGTTGAAGGTCAAAATTAAAAGGACTGAAAACCGGGTTTCTCTAACAACACAAATCTCGTTATACAATCTTTTCTATATAGTCGAAAACAAAAGCTAGATAAATTATCTACAAAACACTTTTTATTTTCCCGTAATGTTCGATTTCGTTTTTAAGATAAGCCTTTCTTGAATTTTAACGTTAACTGCCCATATTATTTCGTGCTGCTATTATTTTGATCGTAGCTGCACATATATATGTACATATGGATAAATAAACTGAAAGAATTTAAGTTTAGTTATATTATAATTTCTTTTTCGTTATTTAGTTTTAATTCTTAAATACATACATACGAGTACATACTATGTATAAATGAACTGAAAAAAATTAAGTTTAGTTATATTTTGCTATGTTAATAGATGAAATACCGAGGTATATTTATTTGACATAAAGTCTTTATTTATTTAATTTGAAGATTTGGCTTGTTTTTATGGTTAAGCAATTGTCTATATGCATTTCGTTCCCGCTTTTGGAACTCATCAGTAGACTTCAACATAAAAAAATTTTTGAATTTAATTAGCAAACTTCGTATGTTTATAGTAAGATTCTTAATACTATGTTGAGAATTACAGTCAGCGTTACCGTTGGTGCTACTAAAGTAGCAATTTGCAACTTTTTCGACTGCTTGGATACTATTGTGCTACATTTACAAAATGCACCCAAATTTTATACTTTTTCTAATTTTTGCCACTTTTTGATACTTTTTACTGAATGAAGATATACTTTTTTGTACTTTCGGTTTTATTAATATAAAAGTTGTGCTGTTTTAATATATCAATATGTAAGCAAGCTTATACGAAATCCTTTTTTTTGTCATGCGTGGTCAGCTTATGCATATCTTTCGAATAATTAATACGCCCACGCATGCTTATATTCCTATACCTCTATCTGTAGGGATATATAAATATAAATATGTACATACATATTTATGCATGTATGTGCAATGTACATACATACAATTTATTTATTTAGATCAATTGAGGACACTAACTAATCGCTCGATTAATTAATCAAGGTTCTAGCTTAATCGGTTAATTTCGGTATTAACCGGTTAACCGATTAAAAAAGTTTTTTCATAAATCAAGTAATTTGAACAAATAAAAGTGCATAAATTATTTATTAATTTGAGTTTATTAGTAACAAAAAAAAACACACCTAAGAATTCTTTAACTAAATCAAGCAAAAAAATCATAAATATATTAGTACTTCAATAGTTTAAAGAGATCTTCTAAGACAATCTGTCGGAAAAATAATTTGGTTTAAGTGCTTAGGATTTAAGTGAATTAGTTTTAATCAGAAATAATTTCTTAGTCAGGCTTAAGTTCAGTAATTTCAATTCTTGTTGAATGAAAAAATATTTTTATTAATTAATGTGAGTTTCTAAAGAAGAGAAGAAAAATTAAATTAGACTTTATTAGCTGGGGGAAATACCGATATTTTTCTGTGCAGCCACGCACTTCATCAGCACCCAAGTCTATCTACTGGGGTAGAAATTGTTATTAACATCAGCTATTTAACGCAAATTTTCAATAAAATGGAATATGAGAAATATTGTGTATACAATTATTGATTTACCTTTGGTAAACACATTTGCAAGTATCATTTTCTGTTTATCCGTTTTTTAATTTTCTATTCAGGTTAGCTCGAAGTTATGTCACTCTACCTAAGTATGTTTAACTATTCTTGCTTATCTTTTACGATCATCACATTAATTATTTTTACATATTCGATTTTAATTTAATTTTTCTTCTCTTCTTTAGAAACTCACATTAATTAATAAAAATATTTTTTCATTCAACAAGAATTGAAATTACTGAACTTAAGGCTGACTAAGAAATTATTTCTGATTAAAATTCACTATAGTTCAACTAAAAATTTAAAATTGTCTCACTTAAATAATCATGGCAAAATATATGTTCACTTGGCAATCACAGTTTCATATACTGGAAAGTAAAATCAACTGTAGAAAGCAAAAACAATGTAACATAATATCCACTACATTAATACTTACATGTATGTACTGACGGTACATCGAATAAATAAAAATAATTAATGTGATGATCGTAAAAAGATTTGGCTTGTTTTTATGGTTAAGCAATTGTCTATATGCATTTCGTTCCCGCTTTTGGAACTCATCAGTAGACTTCAACCTAAAAAAATTTTTGAATTTAGTTAGCAAACTACTACTATATTGAGAATATCAGTATACAAACATAATCAGTTTGAAAACTTCAAACAAAAATCTTTACAAAACAAGCATCTTTATTCGATTGTGCATCTATTTTATTTTCCACCACCTTTTTACCATTAGCTGCCACATTGGGCAACAATAAAAATATTAAAAAGCAGCAGAACACCTACAAGCATCAAATATCTGCATTGAACATTTTTGTATAAATTTCGTGATATTGTCAATTTACTCCCCTCCCAGATTTTCAATTACTGTGGATCAATACGAGAATTTCTACAAATCTCTTGGGCCTTGTTTCGTAGCTGGCGACTACAATGCAAAACATACGTTCTGGGGTTCGCGTCTTATTACGCCGAGATGTTGGGCGTTGTTCAATACAATTTCAAAATTGGGCTTGGATGTTATTTCGAGTGGGGAGCCCACTTACTGGCCTACGGATATACAAAAAATTCCGAAAGTTATAGATTTTGGTGTCATGAAAAATATCTCTAGGGATTTAATTAATGTTGAAGCTTCCCTAGATCTCTCCTCCGATCACTCTCCCAAGATCGTTACAATTTGTAGCCCACTAAGAAGTGCCTTACCTCATGCATATGAGAAGATGATCAATCGTGTTAATTGGCTGGGGTTCAAAAAATATCACTACGGCTCTAATACTCAACACTCCAGATGTAGCTCCTTGAATATACTTTAATACTTTTCTTTTTTTCGCTTAGCACGACTATTATGTATCATTTACTATCACTAAGCTTATGTCCGACATTGGTAGATTTAAGATTTGAACACTTATTGTTAGTTCATATTTAAAGATACAATAAATAAATACATGTACAAAAAAAAATAAAATTTTTTAATAAAAAGTTATGCAAAACACAACAGGCCAATGTTATTGCTTCAACTGTTTCCACTTTCAGGTTCATTGGAAACAAAAAAACCCTAAAACGGTTTGTACTTATGCCGAAACTCTGCTCTAGTACATGTCGTGCACGTGAAAGCCTTGCATTAAATACTTGTATTTCTTTTACTGTTGTGTGGTATGGATATGGTTTCATCATATATGTTTGCATCGAGAAGGCATCATCGGCGATTACAACATATGGAAGAAGCTTGTCATTCCCCACAACAGTTTTCGGAGGCATTTCTTCCTCGTTTTCCAAGACCGTCCTTAAATTGATCTGCAAAAATACACCAGCGTCGTTGCTTCGGCCATTGCAGCTAATATCGACAAAAATAAATTTATAGTTTGTATGTGTTTTCCGTCCAAGGAGCCCAAACAATTAGGGAATGGCCACTTTACAGTAAATTCTTTGGAAATTGCTTCCTATTCAGACGGACCACTGGGAAACTAAATTGAAAGATGCAATAAGTAAAAATAACGTTTAAAATGTTTTAAATACCTTTAAATACTCTTCTTGCATTGGCATTGCAATAAACCTGCAAACTTCTGGGACAATTGTTGAAACAGTTGAAGTGCCCATTCGAGTTTGGTAATTCAGACTTCGGAAAGACTCTCCTAAAGAAAAAGTAGGTATTTCAAATTTAGCAAAGGTAATAAAAAAGTATTTAATTATTGCACTTACCAGTGGCAAGAAATCGCATTGTTACGGCTAACTTTTCCGCTGGAGATATGGCATTCTTAAGTCGTGTATCACAACGAGTTATATCTTCCTCTATTAAATTTAGAATAAATGTAAACTGTTCCTTCGACATCCGTAAATAATTCGTATAAGTAGCTTCATCGGTCAGCAACAATTCTGTTGTTAAGAATGAAAAGAAACCACGAAACGTTCGTTAATAAAATAAAAAAATTTGCAACATTTCCCTTTACGTAGATTACTTGCAAGGAAATTGTTTATACTTTTTTCTTTCGATATGTTTATACATATGTATATCCATACACATGTTTGCAAATACCAATTTTATACTTGTACGATTTATACCCAGCGGGAAAAAGAAAGAGCAAGGATAGTAGTAGGGAACTAGCGGTTCTGCCCCAATTAAAATTGTGAAATTTGGGTGAAATTTCCAAGAATTTGTGAAATTTGTCTGAAATTTGAGAAATTGTGTTTTCGGTGCGCTTTGATGTTTTTTTCTTTACATTATGTGTTTTTTGTTTACATTAACTGTTTTTTGTTTATATTAAGTGTATATATGATTGTATGTATGACCGTGGGAACTTGTACGCGGAATATTTTGTGGGAATACATTAAGGGGGTTTATAGGTTTGAAGCTTTTATATGTATATGATTTTCTAATGCCGACGGGAAAACATCTTTATTTTTTTCAAATGCCGACGGGAAAACATGTTTATTTTCTTCGAATGCCGACGGGAAAACATCATTATTTTTTTCAAATGGGAGAAATAATGAAAATGATTTTTTCTAATGCCGACGGGAAATTTGTGGGTGTGTCTTGCTGTAGGAATTGAAGTCTGACTGTGCTTGGTGGAGGGCGGGGTGTGTTTAGATTGTGAGACCTTAAGGCTTACCGTGATTTGGGTAGGTGAGGGTGTTTTGTAATAAGTAACCGTGGGAATTCGGTGACGTTTATGCTTGTTGGAATTTAAGTCAAGCTGTGCTTGGTGGGGGGGGGGGGAGGTGGGGTGTATTTGAGGTAGATCGACTGGTGGAGGGCGGGGAGTTGTTGTAATATGTATCCGTGGGAATCTGTGTACATGTATGTATGGATGTATGTATGTCTGTAAGAGTTTAAGGCTGTCTGTGATTTATGAAAGGCGAGGTGAGAGTGTTCATGTAATACGTATCCGTGGGAATCTGTGTATATGTATGTTCGTAGGAGTTTAAGGTTGATTGTGATTTTAGGTGGGGGAGGGTGTTGTTGTGATAGATATATAGAATGTGCCTATATGTGTGTGTATGTATATGTAGCAGTTTAAGGCTGTCCTTGATTTGAAGGGCGGGGGGGGGGGGGTGTTATTGTAATATGTATCTATAGGAATTTGGGTGTTTATGTGTCTGTAAGAATTTTTGTTCATGTATGTCTGTAGAAGTTTAAGGCTGATCGTGATTTGGATTGTTGAGATTGATCGATTATATGTGACCTTGAGAATTTGTGTATGTATATCTGTAGGAAATTTAAGGCTTATCGTGATTTATGAGGGGCGAAGTGTTCATGTAATATCTAACCGTATCAATTTGTGTGTATGTCTGTAGGAGTTTAAGGCTGATCATTATTAATGAGAGGTGAGGTAAAGGTGTTCATGTATATGTATCCGTATTTGTGTGTATGTCTGTATGAGTTTAAGGCTGATCGTGATTTCGGTTGTTGAGATTGATAGATTGTATGTTATCTTGAGATTTTGTGTATGTATATCTGTAAGAACTTTAAGCTGACTGTGATTTTTGAGGGGAGGGGCGTTGTTGAAATATGTTTAATTTTTCGTAGACGAATTCTAGTATGTGCGTGTGTATGTGATTTTCTCACCCTAGTATTTATATGTACGTAGAAATAAATTGTTTTTCATATGAAAATTTTTTGTTATAAAATATTATCATATATCTGAACCTCCCTAAACCTAGTATGTTTTTATATTGGAGGATGAGATTGCTTTATATTTTATCAAGCTTAAATTTGTCCAGTGTTAAAGTCTGTCGGTCAGAAATTTGTTTATATTTGTATAAATATTAATTTCAGATTTTATAAAATTCTTGTGTACGATCGTGGCGATTTGGTGTGTGTATGTGTGTGTGCGCGATTGAGTTTGGCTGGTCTGTGATAAGAAATTTGATAATCAGCCTTATCATGAATTCTACATGTGAAAATTTCCGAATCAAATTTTTCGTTCACAAGAATTTTAATTTCGTTTAATCAATTCCAATAAATAAAATTAAAAACTAACATTTTCCACTTTTTCCAACAGACAAATCTATGGGAATGATTTTTTTCATAAATTGTCAGGTTATTTCGCAACCGTATGACGTTTTTTGATACCGATTTTTCACACTTTCGGAAATTTCCATGTGAAATTTTATTTAGGATAAGCCTAAATATGTGTATATATGTGCATATGGATCTACAAATTGATTTTATGTAGTATGTATGTATGTACATACAAATAAGTCTGTGGCTCCCTGTTTAAGTAATTTTTTTTGTCATGTGCGGTCTTTTATTTCGGTTGTAAATATTCGCCTCTTCTTTTGTGTATAGATGTGAAATATCTCCATAGTTTTTTTATTTGAAATTAAAAAAATGTTCTTTTAATTTTTAGATGTATTTACTTAAAAGTTTGTGAGGAGTTACTGTTTTAGGTAAAACTGAATTCCTCTCTAGTTGTAGTAACTATAGTAGAAATATGTAATATATTTTATTTCCATTTGTTTAAAGTTGATGTAGCCTATATAGTCAACGTTAGAAATTTTTCGGTGTAAATTTTTTTCCAAACATCGTCTTTTTTCTTCACCTTTTACATATCTTTTAGAACATCTTGCATTGGCTTTTAAAAAATGACAAACGCTTTGCAATTTAACTGATTCAGCAGCACAGAATATGAACCAGAATCCTCACTTGTGAGTTAAGCAAAATCGCCGTATCAGCTGTTGCATATTTGGCATAAGAGAGAAAAAAAAAGCTTTTTGCATGCATAAAAAGCAATGGCTATACACAGCATTTGTAAACATATGATTGTGAAAAATTACAAAATAAAATTTTCCAAAAGTGAATTGTTTTACACGCATTTGCAATAAAATTTAAATTATTGTGCAATATGGCTGTGATTTTTCTGTTTTAAATTGTTTAATCAAAGGCCAGTGATGGTCCTCAACTTCTTGCTGTAAATTGCAGCCTAAATAATGTGAAAAAGTAGAAATATTTGTCAAAATAAGTGCATGAGAGTAGATTATTAATGGCGGAGATAGTCCAAGTTTGGGAATTCAAAACCGGGAAAAAACAAAAATTGTGGCAACCCTGTTACGAATGAGGGGATTTTGGGTATTTGTATACTGAGATTTCGTTAGGCTGGTTGTGTGTGTGTGTGAGTTTGATTTTTTATTTATGTGTATGTTTGTATACTTGTGTGCACAGCTTTTGTTGTTATTGTAGAGAAACGTTGTGCTTACAGCGGATGGATCTATACATGGATGTTTGTATGTGTGTATGACAGTGTGTGTGTGTGTGTGTGTGTATGAGTATGTGTGTGTGTGTGTGTATTTACATGTTTGTTTGATGGTATCCAATACTTTTGTTGTAGTGGCAGACAATCATTATTATATCCAGTAGGAAATGTTGATGGTGAAAATATGCTGACTAGGTTTTCACTTTCACTTGTCACCAGTACTACTCTCTTACTATCCTCCGTACAAATCTTTGTGCTATAGACATTTAGCATGTGCTTGTCATTGAAAATCTACTAGTAACACTAAAACAATTGATTAGGTAGTGACTACGTAGTTCTTATGCGGTCATGAGACATACCAACCAGACAGTTAGTTACTAGTACATTTCTATAATTTACGTACATACAAATGTATGTATATTGACAAGTTATTGACAATTCCACCATTCTGTTATCTCTCCTTCTTTTATACTGACGGATAGAAGAAAACTTATTATACCAAAATTGTTACTAGAATTTTAGTGTTGACACAAAGACACTTGCTCCCAGTCTGACTGCAGGGTATTGACAAGGGATCTGTGTATTTGTGTGTATGTAGTGGTTGTTATTTGATAGACTTTGGTTTGCTGTTTTGAGTTATCGTTGCTATGCGTATGTAGGGTTATTGTATATATGCATTTATGTTTGCGATCTCTGGAAGTGGAAGTGGCAACCCTATTGGAAGTGGAGAGGGAATGTATTTGGTAATGTATGTATATGTTGCTGGTTTCATGTATGTGATCGTATCTATTTTTGCTTTGAAGAATATCATTGCTTGTGTGAATTACATCAACACTTTTTCATGCATATTTACAAATTAATGTATATATGTTTTCAAGGCTATTGACGTTGCTATTCTTATGGTAATGATATTTTTATTTCATTATATTTTACTTTAATGTAACAATTATAGGAAATAGCTTTTGGAGAAATACAGCAGAAACTTATAGAAGCTTTCACATGTCCCGATTTTTCTCGTACCTTTATATTGCAAACTGATGCTAGCGATTTTGTTCTGGATGTTGCTGTGTATATGAATTTCATCATATATCGTAATACCAACAGAGAATTGTGGAAATGTGTATGTGCGTGTGTATGTATATATATATATATATATATATATATTTATATGTGTGTGTGTGTGTGTATGAATTTCATCATATGTCATAATAAATTAGATTCGATGACTACTACGCGATTCTCATATAAAGTATATAAGTAGAAGAAATAATGTAGATTGTCATCAGTCTGCTCTGATATCTCAACAAGTGACAACCTATTTTCCAAACAAACATTTTTAAAGTGATTGAAATCCAAACACTATAAAAGTGCTAGAACTAATTACTGTTTGTTAAACAAGTTTATAGTGTATAAAAAATAATTAAATAAATTGTTTATAACTTTTATAACTTATTGCTTATAAATAAAATAATTAAATAAATTGTTTATAAATAAAATAATTAAATTAATTAATAAACAAATAAATAATTAAATAAAATTAATACTACAAGTTGTACCATCTGCAATAAAGTCTTTATGACTCAAACAAAACTAAATCAGCATATGGAAACGCACTCATATGCTAACCAATCGAAGGCTATGCTTGGAACTAGTAAGCTAAGTCTTCAAAACAAATATTGTGAGGATTGTGATGAGATGATCCCATTAATTGGTTATATGGCTCATGTCAGAACCACAAAACATAAAAACAGTTGTCAGCAAGAACGGATTGGAGATTTTCTCACTAAAAGAGCAAGCAACTTCAATGGGAGGATCGAGACATATATCCTCCTCAACAAAAATGTGAGTGTCTTGTTTCCGGAGGAGTTTCTGAAATCTACCAAGAGCTCCATAGTACAACAACTCAATGAACATAGTAGGATACATAATGCATTTAAATTTAATGATGATGATGATGATGGTGAATGATGAGATGAATGTTTCCCAACTTGTACATATTTCGAAAATGATGTTGGTGACTTTGTCTGATGACATAGAGGATATGTACAAGAAACAAGCCGAAGAGCTAAGAGCCAAAATGGAAGAATTTTAAGAGAGGGATAGGCGGGATGGACATTGATTTCAATAAATTCCCTTGAAATTAATATAAACAAGGCGTCCATAATAAGAGGATCGAGCTTTATCCCTCTCTCCCAAAAAATATTGCAATGAAACGTGCAGGCATAAATATCGAGAACAATGATATTTATTGCTTTAAATGGTGCCCTCATTGCGGCTTTGTACACAAATAGCGGTCTGAATCCTAAACAACGGAAAAACTTTAAAAAGTACAATATTACAAATATTTCTGATGAGAATATTAATACCAGGGGAAATTGTATTAAATTTTAAAGACCTAGAGTTTCCACTCCCATTGAAGCAGATAAAACAGTTCGAGAATCAAAATGATGTGAGCATAAATGTATTTGGTCATAATGGAACATCACTTATAGGACCATACTATGCAACGAAAGGAGAAAAACACATTCATATTAATCTCTTATTGCTCCAGTCCAATGAAAACTTCGACTATGTACTCATCAAGGATATATCAAAGTAAGTTTCATTTGTGCATTTATGAAAAATCTGCTTTTCATCTCTATTTAAAAAGATACTTCTTATTGTTATATCTATTTATATCGTATTAGTATTTTCTATATTTTCTTCAGACTCCTTTGTTCCAGCATAACATCGCATAATCATAAGATCATGATATGCAACACCTGCCTATATCATACACATGATGATTATCCGTATAATCATCATAAAAATGTTTGTGGGAAAAAAGTCATCAGAATGCCAGAAGATGAATCTATTATCAAGTTTAAGAACTACTACAAACAGTTAGATGTACCATTTGTAATCTACGCGGACTTTGAGTCTATTTTAGAAAAAGTTGATAATGCTGTAAGCAAAGGCCACCACAAATGTACAGAAACATCATGCTTGTGCATTCGGCTATTTTATTAATTGTAGTTTCAAGAGAGAAAATAATTTATATAGACATTATTTTGGTGAAGATTCGGCGAATATATTTATCAAAAAATTGTTGAAGATTGTAACAGATATTTATTTAGATTATTTACTTGAAGTTAAGAAAATGTTCATAACCCCAGTAGAAATAGCTCAATATAATAATGCAAAAAATTGTCATATATGTAAGAAAATATTAAATAACGATAAAGTTAGAGATCATTGTCATCTTACGGGCAATTATCGTGGGGCAGCTCATAGCGAATATAATTTGAATTATAAAACACCTCAGTTTATACCGGATATCTTGCATAATCTTTCCGCATATGATAATACACCTATTTTTCAAAGAACTTTCTTCTATAAAATATTCTACAATAAAAGTGATTCCCCAGAACACAGAGAGTTATATTTGTCTTTCAATTTTCATCAGATTAGATGAAAAATATGGATTCGAAATAAGATTTATAGACTCGTTTAGATTTATGGCTTCGAGTTTAGATACGTTAGCGAAAAATCTTGATAGCAATGATTTTAATACTATTCGGTCATGTTTCGTTGATGAAGCTCATTTCAATCTGATTAGAAGAAAGGGTGTATTTCCATACTCTTACATGGATTCCATGACTAAGTTTAAGGAAATTAAACTCCCTAGTAGAGAAGAGTTCTTCAATATTCTAACGAATGAAGAATGTGATATAGTCGAGTATGAACATGCTCAAAAAATATGGAGAGAGTTTAACTGTAAAACCCTCCTTGACTATACTGAACTTTACTTAAAGACAGATGTTCTTCTTCTAACCGACGTGTTTGAAATTTTAGAAAAATTTTTAGAGATATATACGATTTGGACACCTGCCACTATTATACAGCACCAGGCTTACCTTGGGATGCAATGTGGAAAACCACAGAAGTTTTCACTGGAACAGATTTGCCATTTTGTCCCCAAAATAAGGCCCCTGAAGGGATCCAAAATCAAAAAATTAGTTGCAGACTTACACTCAAAATCAAATTACACACCATACACTATAGAGTTTTAAAACAAGCCATTTCAAATGGCCTCATCTTAAAACAAATCCATAGAATACTCAGATTTAAGCAATCCCCTTGGCTTAAAAAATATATTGACTTAAACACATTTCATAGGACAAATGCTAAAAATAATTTTGAAAAAGATTTCTTCA